>CM055273.1:11230123-11332651 GCA_029237695.1 Conchocele bisecta
TATCTATAATAATAAACAAACTTGTGTAGGTACATATTTATTCTTGTGGTCTTTGTCACTGTGCCACCGCGGACATAACGTTGCGACGAGTGCATACTCAAAACACATTTATCGACAATAATAAAACATAACAAGAGTGCCGCAAGTCACAAAATACGCCCGTCGAATATTGGCCAGACAGCGAAGATGCAGAAATGTGAAGCTGTCACCAAGGCAAGAAACATTAATGAGAATTTGTGTATAGTTTCAGAACGATCGACTGAACTGTTTCGGAGGAGTTGTGTACACAAACTCTGTACCCTATATAGAATTGTATAGAACAAGAAACGAGGCAAAGCCACGAAGGCCAGGTTTTTTCCAAGCATGGACACTTGGATAACATAATTATACCCACTTTTTGTAGACTAGATGGCCGTGGCCTGCATGTCGCTCCTTGGGGCGAGGCATGGACACTAAAAAAATATATATAGTAGATGGAAAAACTTTAACGAAAAAACTTTAACCGGACACACGGACGGACGCCAAAATGCCGACGATATCGCGCTTTCCGCAAGCAGGTGCGACAATGATGATAAACACCCATGTGAAATATCAAGGTAATGGGTGAAGCAGTTGCAGAGATATAGTACACAAAAAAAAATTAACAAATAAATTCAAAGTAATTTGACCTTGACATTGCACACAGAGGCCGCACGGTTGGGGGTTAGAATGAAAATATGGACGATGATAAACACCCATGTGAAGTTTCAAGGTAATGGGCGAAGCAGTTGCAGAGATATAGTATAACGAAAAAGTGTTAACCAAAAAATTTAACCAGACGTATGCTAAAAAGTTAACGTTGAAAATGGCTAAGTCAATTACGTAGAAATAATAGGTGAAGGTACAAAAATGGTCACATGTTGGATAGTTGTATGTGGTAGGCACCCCTTGGTTATGAAGCTGTGAAAGTTTGGTGGTCCTAGGTAGTACAGTACCAAAGAAATGGACTTAAACACGAAAACTTAACATTGTAAATGCGAAAACTTAACATTGAAAATGGCTAAGTCGACTGCGCAGAAAAAATAGGTCAAGTTAAAAAAAAAGTAACATGTTGGATGGTGATATGTGGTGGGCACCCCTTGATTATGAAGCTGTGAAAGTTTGGTGGTCCTAGGTGGTACAGTACCAAAGAAATGGACTTAAACACGAAAACTTAACATTGAAAACGCGAAAACTTAACATTGAAAATGGCTAAGTCAACGGCGCGGAAAAAATGGGTCAAGTTAAAAAAAAAAGTAACATGTTGGATAGTGATATGTGGTGGGTACCCCTTGATTATGAAGCTGTGAAAGTTTGGTGGTCCTAGGTGGTACAGCAACAAAGAAATGGACTCAAACACGAAAACTTAACATTGATTGTGGACGCCGCCCGCCCGCCCGGCTTTCGCCAATCCTGGATTTTGTTTAAAAAAACCTGGCTAAAAATGTAGAAAAAATGACTAAGTTAAAAAGGTGATATTTTTGTTAAAAAATAATTTTTCGGCATAAAAACACCAAGGTGCACATCTTTAATATGTGTAGAAGACGTGTGTATAGTTTCAGAACGATCGACTGAACGGTTTCGGAGGAGTTGTGTACACAAACTCTGTACCGTATATAGAATTGTATAGAAAAATGTAGAAACAATGGCCAAGTTAAAAAGGTGATATTTTTTGTTAAAAAATATTTTTTCGGCATAAAAACACCAAGGTGCACATCTTCAATATGTGTAGAAGACGTGTATATAGTTTCAGAACGATCGATGAACGGTTTCGGAGGAGTTGTGTACACAAACTCTGTACCGTATATAGAATTGTATAGAAAAATGTAGAAACAATGGCTAAGTTAAAAAGGTGATATTTTTGTTAAAAAATATTTTTTCGGCTTAAAAACACAAAGGTGCACATCTTCAATATGTGTAGAAGACGTGTGTATAGTTTCAAATCGATCGACTGAACGGTTTCGGAGGAGTTGTGTACACGAACTATGCACTTTTTCTGTCAGCCGCTCGCCCGCCCAGCGGTAAAACATAATACGTAGCGTTTTTTAAAAACGGTCGTATAAAAATTGTTTCCTAAAATAATGAGAATCGTCTCGCGTTATAGTGATATGTGGTGGGTACCCCTTGATTATGAAGCTGTGAAAGTTTGGTGGTCCTAGGTGGTACAGCAACAAAGAAATGGACTCAAACACGAAAACTTAACATTGATTGTGGACGCCGCCCGCCCAGCTTTCGCCAATCCAATAGCCTGGATTTTTTTTCAAAAAACCTGGCTAAAAATGTAGAAAAAATGACTAAGTTAAAAAGGTGATATTTTTGTTAAAAAATAATTTTTCGGCATAAAAACACCAAGGTGCACATCTTCAATATGTGTAAAAAATATTTTTTCGGCTTAAAAACACAAAGGTGCACATCTTCAATATGTGTAGAAGACGTGTGTATAGTTTCAAATCGATCGACTGAACGGTTTCGGAGGAGTTGTGTACACGAACTATGCACTTTTTCTGTCAGCCGCTCGCCCGCCCAGCGGTAAAACATAATACGTAGCGTTTTTTAAAAACGGTCGTATAAAAATTGTTTCCTAAAATAATGAGAATCGTCTCGCGTTTTCACGATCTCGCCTTCCGCTTTTGAAAAATTCGGATTTGTTTTGCTCATGCATGTGCGGCGTGTTTGCAAAACGCGAGATTGAATATGATAGAATTTCGCGTTTTCGTCTCGAAAGCTCGAAAACGCGAGGTTGCTACATGTCCCTAATAGGACAAGTACACATTGTCTTAGGAGACGATTCTCATGTGCTGCAAAAACATTTTAAAGCTTTTATTAAGAAATAGAACAAATGTGGACAAACATCTATATTTCTTGACAACAAAAACATAATTTGACAAAAAATGATACTCGTCTTAGGAGACGATTCTGATGTGCTGCCAATACACGTTTATTGAACACATATTTCGATACGTGTTATTGGTTAGGCTACTGCATCGCATCGTCGACCTATACACAAGATCGTGAAAACGCGAGACCAAATCGCGAGGCGAAAACGTGAGATTCTATTGTATTCATTCTCGCGTTTTCGCCTGGCTATCTCGCGTTTTCGAGACCGCGATGTCGAGTTTTCGCCTCGGCCTTTTCACGATGTCGCCTTCCGCTTTTGGAAATACGTTTGTTCATATGTCATTATGTGTGTGTAGAATGCATGCGTGTTGAAATTGAGTTTTGCGCATACATTACAGGTACGTACATACGTAGAATGTAATTCGAACTAGCATGCTTTATATACATGTACGTACGTAGAACCAAATCCAACACGCATGCTGTCTACACATGCATGGACAAATCGTATTTCCAAAAACGGAAGGCGAGATCGAGATCGCAAAAACACGAGATTGTAACATAAAACAAAATATGGCCGTACCCACCCATCCCCAATTAGCACATTTGCGACACATCATTTTCAGTCTAGCTGCACACCTGATGGTGTTTACAATCGTCAGTCGGTAATCCAGTTTCACGTGCAAAGTGTGACTGACCTTTAGAATTCGGTGGAAACAAACATACCAAAACCACGCTATGTAGTCGCTCACGTCATCGCATCGCCGATGAATTGATAATTACGCATTAGCTTGTGCATTTTCACATTTGTTTAATTTCTTGATAAAACCAAGATTTGGCAGCACATGAGAATCGTTTCCGAAGACGATTCTCAAATGTTGTCAAAATATGTTTTTGTAAAGAAATATCAATGTATTCGTGTTTTCTTTTCACATTTGTCCGATGTCTTAATAAAACATTTTTTGACAACACATGAGAATTGTCTCCTTAGACGATGCTAATATTTTGTAAAAAGAATTGTCACATTTGTTTGATTTCTTAGACCGTACAAACAATTGACAAATTCAGAAATCCACACCGTAATTTGTGTTTCTCGAGTCGGGTTTCATATGGTGGCGAGGAAATATGATTGATTACACACCGTGAAAATCTTGTTGGAACGTAAATGTCAATTGTCACATAGGCCATTTCAGTTTACCGCGTGTTACGTCAGCTGTTATTCTAAGTACGTATGGTCGCTCGTTAGGAGCATTTATTTCCTTCGTTTATAAGGTATGGGTTGTGGCCTAGGGCTTAGACCACCGACTTCCAATCTGGAGGTTGTAGAACCGTTCAAACATCGCCTTGGGAATCAGACATACCTTCATAGTATGTCCATCCCATTCAATTTCACTTTTTCCTTCGTTTATATGCCGCGTAGAAACGATAATTAAGAACCTTAAATTCCATTTCCACCCCGTGAAGGAACATGCGTTTATTTCTTTAAAGTTAGGTGTCTTGGCCTGTCGATGCAGTGAGACGAAAACGTTAACATACATAAAACTAGAAAAAGTCGATGGCGCGGCGCCATCGCAATATACCCACTTTCCCCAAATGCTAAGTCCGAAAGGGGGAGGTAATCCATGATGGAGGGTCGGATAAAAAATCCGAATTCACTTTGCGCATCAGCACATCAAAACGAAGCTACGAACCAAATATCAGACGCGTAGGTATTAAGGTGAAAAAGTTTTTAGAGTTACAAGGAAAAAATGGGAAATTCTGAGTGCGAAAGGGGGAGATAATCCATGATGGAGGGTCGGATGAAAAATCCAAATTCACTTTGCGCATGTGCACAAGATAACGAAGCTACATAGCAAATATGAGGCGCGTAGGTATGAAGGTGAAATTTTTTTTCGAGTTACAAGGAAAAAATGGGAAATTCTGAGTCGGAAAGGGGGAGGTAATCGATGATGGTGGGTCGGATCAAAAATGGGAATTCACTTTGCGCATGTGCACATGATAACGAAGCTACATAGCAAATATGAGGCGCGTAGGTATGAAGGTGAAAAAGTTTTTCGAGTTACAAGGAAAAAATGGGAAATTCTGAGTCCGAAAGGGGGAGATAATCCATGATGGAGGGTCGGATGAAAAATCCGAATTCACTTTGCGCATCTGCACATGTTAACGAAGCTACATAGCAAATATGAGGCGCGTAGGTATGAAGGTGAAAAAGTTTTTCGAGTTACAAGGAAAAAATGGGAAATTCTGAGTCCGAAAGGGGGAGATAATCCATGATGGAGGGTCGGATGAAAAATCCGAATTCACTTTGCGCATCTGCACATGATAATGAAGCTACATAGCAAATATGAGGCGCGTAGGTATGAAGGTGAAAAAGTTTTTACGAGTTACAAGGAAAAAATGGGAAATTCTGAGTCCGAAAGGGGGAGATAATCCATGATGGAGGGTCGGATGAAAAATCCGAATTCACTTTGCGCATCTGCACATGATAATGAAGCTACATAGCAAATATGAGGCGCGTAGGTATGAAGGTGAAAAAGTTTTTCGACTTACAAGAAACGTGACGGACGTACGGACGTACGGACGGACACACGTGACGAAAACAATATACCCATTTGTTTTCCTAAAAAAGTGGGTATAATAAATCAACTAGAAAAAGTCGATGGCGCGCCATCGCAATATACCCACTTTCCCCAAATGCTAAGTCCGAAAGGGGGAGGTAATCCATGATGGAGGGTCGGATAAAATATCCGAATTCACTTTGCGCATCAGCACATCAAAACGAAGCTACGAACCAAATATCAGACGCGTAGGTATTAAGGTGAAAAAGTTTTTCGAGTTACAAGGAAAAAATGGGAAATTCTGAGTCGGAAAGGGGGAGGTAATCGATGATGGTGGGTCGGATCAAAAATGGGAATTCACTTTGCGCATGTGCACATGATAACGAAGCTACATAGCAAATATGAGGCGCGTAGGTATGAAGGTGAAAAAGTTTTTTGAGTTACAAGGAAAAAATGGGAAATTCTGAGTCCGAAAGGGGGAGATAATCCATGATGGAGGGTCGGATGAAAAATCCGAATTCACTTTGCGCATCTGCACATGATAACGAAGCTACATAGCAAATATGAGGCGCGTAGGTATGAAGGTGAAAAAGTTTTTCGAGTTACAAGGAAAAAATGGGAAATTCTGAGTCCGAAAGGGGGAGATAATCCATGATGGAGGGTCGGATGAAAAATCCGAATTCACTTTGCGCATCTGCACATGATAACGAAGCTACATAGCAAATATGAGGCGCGTACGTATGAAGGTGAAAAAGTTTTTCGAGTTACAAGGAAAAAATGGGAAATTCTGAGTCCGAAAGGGGGAGATAATCCATGATGGAGGGTCGGATGAAAAATCCGAATTCACTTTGCGCATCTGCACATGATAACGAAGCTACATAGCAAATATGAGGCGCGTAGGTATGAAGGTGAAAAAGTTTTTCGAGTTACAAGGAAAAAATGGGAAATTCTGAGTGCGAAAGGGGGAGATAATCCATGATGGAGGGTCGGATGAAAAATCCGAATTCACTTTGCGCATGTGCACAAGATAATGAAGCTACATAGCAAATATGAGGCGCGTAGGTATGAAGGTGAAAAAGTTTTTCGAGTTACAAGGAAAAAATGGGAAATTCTGAGTCGGAAAGGGGGAGGTAATCGATGATGGAGGGTCGGATCAAAAATGGGAATTCACTTTGCGCATGTGCACATGATAACGAAGCTACATAGCAAATATTTGAGGCGCGTAGGTATGAAGGTGGAAAAAGTTTTTTTGAGTTACAAGGAAAAAAAAAAATGGGAAATTCTGAGTCCGAAATGGGGGAGATAATCAATGATGGAGGGTCGGATGAAAAATCCGAATTCACTTTGCCCATCTGCACATGATAACGAAAGCTTATTAGCAAATTTTGAGGCGCGTAGGTATGAAGGTGAAAATTTTGTTTTTCGAGTTACAAGGAAAAAAATGGGAAATTCTGAGTCTGAAAGGGGGAGATAATCCATGATGGAGGGTCGGATGAAAAATCCGAATTATTTTGCGCATCTGCACATGATAACGAAGTACATAGCCAAATATGAGGCGCGTACGTATGAAGGTGAAAAAGTTTTTCGAGTTACAAGGAAAAAATGGGAAATTCTGAGTCCGAAAGGGGAGATAATCCATGATGGAGGGTCGATGAAAAAATCCGAATTCACTTTGCGCATCTGCACATGATAACGAAGCTACATAGCAAATATGAGGCGCGTAGGTATGAAGGTGAAAAAGTTTTTCGAGTTACAAGGAAAAAATGGGAAATTCTGAGTGCGAAAGGGGAGATAATCCATGATGGAGGGTCGGATGAAAAATCCGAATTCACTTTGCGCATGTGCACAAGATAATGAAGCTACATAGCAAATATGAGGCGCGTAGGTATGAAGGTGAAAAGTTTTTCGAGTTACAAGGAAAAAATGGGAAAATCTGAGTCGGAAAGGGGGAGGTAATCGATGATGGTGGGGTCGGATCAAAAATGGGAATTCACTTTGCGCTGTGACATGATAAGCGAAGCTACATACAAATATGAGGGCGCGGTAGGTAAAAAATTTTTTGAAAGGTGGAAAATTTTTCGGGAGGTTACAAGGAAAAAATTGGAAAAGGGTTCTTTGAGTCGGAACGGGGGAGTAATCGAAAAATTTTTTTTTGAGGGGGGTTCGGGAAAACAAAAATTGGGAATTCAACCCCTTTTGCGCATTTGTGCACTGATAACGAAAGCACATAGCAAATATGAGGCGCGTAGGTATGAAGTGAAAAAGTTTTTCGAGTTACAAGGAAAAAAAATGGGAAATTCTGAGTCCGAAAGGGGGAGATAATCCATGATGGAGGGTCGGATGAAAAATCCGAATTCACTTTGCGCATCTGCACATGATAACGAAGCTACATAGCAAATATGAGGCGCGTAGGTATGAAGGTGAAAGTTTTTCGAGTTACAAGGAAAAAAATGGGAAATTCTGAGTCGAAAGGGGAGGGGGATAATCCATGATGGAGGGTCGGATGAAAAATCCGAATTCACTTTGCGGCATCTGCACAGAAAACGAAGCTACATAGCAAAATATGAGGCGTAAGTATGAAGGTGAAAAAGTCGAGTTACAAAAAAAAAATGGGGAAATACTGAGGTTCGAAAGGGGAAATAATCCAAGATGGAGGTCGGATGAAAAATCCGAAATTCAACTTTGCGGCATCTGCACAAAAATGATTTTTTTAACGAAGCTACATTAGCAAAAAAAAATTAGGCGCGGGTAAGGTTATAACTGAGTTTTTCCGAAAGGGGTTACAGGATGGAAATTCTGAGTCCCAAAGGGGGAGATAATCCATGATGGAGGGTCGGATGAAAAATCCGAATTCACTTTGCGCATCTGCACATGATAACGAAGCTACATACCAAATATCAGGCGCGTAGGTATGAAGGTAAAAATTTTTTTCGAGTTACAAGAAACGTGACGGACGTACGGACACCCGTGACGAAAACAATATACCCATTTTTTTCCCTAAAAAAGTGGGTATAATAACCATCAATCGCCGCAGAATATTTTCGCTAATTCGCTAATTACTTTCAAATTTGATTAAATTAATATAATCAGGGTCGCTGTAGATTGCTATATCACTTTCTTGCGATACACAGGTACTGTGTAACACAGTAGCTGCAAATCGCCAGGACGCCCGCGGCGTTATCGATCGATAAAGTCGTCAGTTTTGGGATTAAGTTTATGACAGTCCGGTTCCAAAAAACGGGCTTGTGGCGGTACGTTCTAACAGAAAATAGTGACTTGCCCGGGACTAAATTCCAGCATAGAGGCACTTGCCCGAGATTAAAACCAACTTGTCCCGGGCGTGCCAATTCGTACAGCCCTGTACACTAATATTCAGTATATAAATACTAAATATAACTGGGAGAATTTGGTTGGGGAGGAAATCAACACTTCTCTCACTTTTCCCTGAGATTTCGTAACTACTAAAATGTGGACATATATTGAACCCTGATTTGATCAACTAATAACATCATGCTCTGCAAGACTCTTCATTTATGTTTGATTGTTTTGTCACAAGTTCAAACTTAATGATATATTAACAGTGAGCGTGTGAAAGGTTCAGATATCATATGTGATAAAGAACTTCCATGTATATGTTGATTACGCATAGTCAAAACTAGCAAGGTTGTCCCGAAAAGGTTTGGTCCGAACTTGCTAGCATCCGAATAGTTAAAATTCTATAAAATACAGATTGAGGCCTCGGTAGGTCGTAATAAAATTTAAAATAAAAAAAGAACAAAACAACTTATTTTCAATGTATTTTAAAACTTAATTACTTAATTGTTATGTTATGAAAATGTAATGTTTATAATATACAAATTTATTTATTTTATTTTAAAGACTAGAATAATAGATTTAGAATGTAGTTTTACAGGTACCTGGTCCATTCGTAACCATAACATTTTGTACCCATACCATTTCGTATCCGGTTTGGTCATTTCGTTTTCTTCTTTACATCCAACGTGGCTGGCGTCTATATAGTTTAGTCAAATTCCAGGAGTTTGTGTTAATATTGATGTATCTGTTTTTATTTGGGATTCTGTTTATTCATGGTAAAACATTGTAGAAAACGCAATAATTGTCATTTCCATTTACAGCCGCGACCGCCCGCACACACGCGGCCTCTACATCTGGCCCACTGGGACAAAGCTTTCATGTCCTGAACTGGCTCTGTACATTTGTTTAATGTCAAATTGCATACACTACCCTTTGTTTAATAGTAACTTGCACCATTATATTTCTCACATTTATTTGTACGCTCTGCTTTATTTTAAATTCCATTTTTCAATTATGTTTTCTACTTACTCCTTATCTGGAGAACTGGATACCATATGCTACATGTGAATTGTGGAACATAATACAGTGTATGTACTTCATCACAAATAAAGGTACGGTACTGATATTTTATAATGCAATTTTATGAACTATTAAATTAAGTGATTCCGCATAGACAGTGCATAGAAATTTGAACCGTTATTTTTCTCTGCAATTTATGATGACATCGACGACGTTGCGTTTGCGTAAAAAACTTACGCCAACACGTGTGTTGTTTGTTACGTCATAGCAACTTAACTAGATGGAATATTTACAAAATTCAATGTTTTTTGGAAAGTACATTGTCTGTGCTACAAAAAATTGCACAGCAGAGCTCATATGAACTTGCCACTACAATATTGATGTTAGATCCTTTAACACATTATTTCATTTGTTATGATACGAGGTTGCAGCTGTAATTCGACATTCTTTACATAATTATGTTCTAACTATGTTATTTTAGCAAGATAACAATCGTTCTCAAATTAACATGTGCACTTTCCGAGAAAATATTCACATTAGCGTTAATAAAATCGCGGAATTTTGATATAATACGAGGTCATGTCCGACCAAATTTCGAAGCCTTGTTCATATCGAATTATACCGATGAAAGCCGAAACACGCCGAATGCCTGTGATCCCAGGTGGGAGAATTACGATAGATTGCCCATTTTGCAATATTTTTTTTAACTTGTGGAAATTGAAATTAGTTTCAGTAAAGTAGCCTAATTCCTGCTAACCAATCATCCAAATTATATCTATCGAAATTAGGTTATAAACGGTAATTGATAAAGATTGTCAATTAAAACTGATGTAGAATAGAAACAATTAGTTTGATGGTAGAAGGCCGGAAAGAAGATATACGTACCTGTGATTAATTAAATTGTTCAGTTAAGATAATTGTAAAAACTAACGAAATGCATGTGTCTACAAAACGTATGTTACAAAACAAGATTTAATACGTGTACAAAATCGCGCACCTGCTTCCGGAAACTGGTTTCCTGTCTGTTGGGTCCCGGGTCGTTTCGCCCCGATTACCTGTTCGCACCGGGTCGATTCGCCTTGGGTCGATTCGCCCCGATTTTAAACTTGCGTTTGATCTGGTTATGTATATGGGTTGAGGTGGGTCGTTTCGCCCCGATGTTAACGTTGCATCTGATATGGTTAAAATAGCAGATGATATGGGTATGTTCGCCCCGATTTTACTGAGTATTGAATATGGTGCCAATTGTGGGGTAAAATGTAAGGTATGTTAGTTAAATTAGTTAAAATGTTTTACCATTATGAACGTTTATAAAAGGATAATCTGCGATTATTTGATACATGACAATACATATTTTAATGCAAATTGCAATTAGGATGAAAGATTAAACCTTCACATCCGGCTTCAAATTAAGTTCAAATGGATCTATAACGTTTTGTAATGAGTACCAATTATCCGATTAGTGTCATCTGTGAAGCCATTAATTGATCATCATTATGACAGTCGCTCTTAAATATACAGCTCATCCGTTGTGGTAAAATATCAAATCATATCAAACATAATACAATCATAAAGTATATGCGGGGTGTGGCGAAATGCTGGCAATATATAACTTCAACGGGGAATGTCCGAATTAACCGAGTTCCAATATATTTGGCGGGTTCTTCTCCCGAGGCAGGCCCAGAGTGCACCCTAACGAACATATTGCCAACCCGTAGTCAGATCCAAGCATATACAAAAGTGTATATACACAATTAAGCGTATAATCAGCTAACAACTATTACCGTCCGGCCTCCAATAATGAGCACTCATGAAGTTAACAGCATTGCGAATTACAGTCTGCTCGTGATCAGGTCTAAAGTAGAGCAGTTACGAAATCTATAGCGTTATGAAATGTCCAGGCCGGTGCGCTTGACTGGTACTAACCCAATGGATCTTTCAGGTAGGGAATGCCCAATCGGGGACCCCCGCTGGGAAACAAACGATACAGTCTGCTCACCACCGGACACATAGTGCTCTATTTATTAACTTATAAAGTAGTGACTGCTTACATGCGGGGGCCGGTATTGTAGCGTGTGGGATAACCATACCTGCAAATATGCACAAATCATTTACCATATTTTTATTCGCATCTTCCCAAATCTACTATAATAATTAAGACCAATAACAGTGGCCAACCATTCACAATATTGACAGGGCAACACGACTCGTAAGCGTAAACGACATGACCAGTGACAACTGACAATTGACCCCCGAAACTGACTGGGGGGACCCATTTTGTCATTAACCATGCATGTCCATTTCCCGTCACTTTACAGAACAATGGAACGCCGTGATGCCGAGGGGTCTTTGAGGTGGTACGTATATATATATATATATATATATATATATATATATATATATATATATATATGTGTGTGTGTATGTTGTGTGTACGCGTGTGTGTGTGTGTGTGTGATTGATCGAATGGGGGATGGGCTAAGTGATGGGGTGTGTGGTTGGCGGGTGTATGGATGGGTTGATGTGGTCCACTAATTCAATGGAATTGGGTTAAGTGATTGAGTAAGTCAGTGGGGTGAGGTAGTCAGCTGGTTGAGTGTAGTTGTGCAAAATCGCCTCCTTTTGAGGCTTTTTTTTAGCTTTGCTACAGGGACTCCGGAGCTACCGGGGGAACTGGAGGTTTCCTCCACCAGGAGTAATTGTTTTTTATGTCGAAATTGACAATCTGCATTATTCCAATATAGACAAAAAGCAAACGATTTAATGTGTATTATGACAAATATGACAACCCACACAGCCCACCCAAAACTTGGGTGGGTATACCAAAGAACAACAAGCAGGGCCATTAAAGACCAATCGTCAATTATTCAGTAAATTGAGTACGCAATATAAGAACTCCACCGGACCACCCAAAACGTGGGTGGCTATAGTTTAATATATAAATTATATCCATCATTGAACAATCATCAATTCTTCCATAGCATATACTTAGTACGTAATATGACGATTCAGCCAACCCACCCAAGACATGGGTATATATACTCCAGAACATAAAGCACGGTCACCAAAAACCAATCTTCAGTATACTCAGTATTGTAATATATAACGCCTTACACCCAGTAACACGTGGGTTGGTATACTCAAAACATAAAACATTGTCACCGAATATCAATCATGAAATATTCAGTATACCCAGTACGTACGTAATATGATGACTCCGCCAACCATCACACATCATAGATGAATATGCTGGAGAACGCAATGGCCAGTATGATGCCAGATCCGCGCAATTGACCAGGGCATGAAATATACAGCAATACATCAGTGAAATACATCAAACGTGTTCCTAACAATAATAATATGTCTTTCTCAGGCTGTCAAACATTAGTAACTGATCAGAAGCCAAACCAGCCACAATTTCCAAAATCCTCCCTACTCCAGATATAGTTAAATAACCACTGAAGGCCATTCATAACATATTTATTATACAATCCAGCACAGGAAATTCTAAATTCCTGTACAAATCATGAGTCAAGCAATACTCATCTTTTAAATTGTCCACCTTCATTTTGGTACACGCCTCAGTCTACTCCATTCTACGTCAATGGCTGGACAACCCACAGGCGAAGCAGCGCCCGTTTCCGCCGTATCCACACCCCCTCATGTGGCACCTTGCCCCAAACATGGACTGCACCGGGCCCCACTGCGACATACTGAAATATTGCCCTATCCTGAAACAGTATGGGCACACAAAGCAGCAACAGTATCACAGAAGGGGCATATCAGATTTTGCTGATACGCATTAGCAAATATTCAAATTAGCCGAGTGCAAAACATCAACTTCCGGTATTGAAAACAAATAATAACAATATAATATAATATCGAATATCAATCATGAAATATTCAGTATACCCAGTACGTAATATAACGACTCCATCAGCCAACACGCAACATAGATGAATATGCTGAAGAACGTAATTGTGGCTGTGACTGAAGAAATACTGCCCATGGTCAGTGTAGTACCAGATCCGCATGCGCATCCGCGCAGTCTGATCAGGTCATGCACTATTCGACCTAATCAATCACTGAGTGTGGTAGGCTCTCGGGGACGCATACCTGTTGAGGGCCCTCTTTGTAACGGACGTCTTTGGCTTCAGGAATCGGGCCTCATGCGGGATCTCGTTGAGCTCAACATCTTCCACAATGTCGGTTGCATGTCGGAACACCTGATCTTGGCCTATGGATCGCGTCTGAAACAAGATGTTATACATTCACATAGCTTATGAGAATTTGAATTTTCACCACTGTAACAGCACATTTTGTTCTGTATTTGCTCTGAACTTTCGCCAAATGCTGACGTTAAACCGAAATCATTAACGGCAATACACAACATGTGGTAATGTTGTAATGTGTGTCTCATTATGTCATCGTTACGTTCAAACAGTATCGATAACGGTTGTGTATTATATTATATCTACCAATTACAAGTAATGTCATGTTTTCATTGATTATTTACCTTTGTCCTTACGAGAATCTTCGTGCCAAGACGGATGTCCCCTGGGTGACAGTGGTCATTCTGCCCCATGTCGAACGAGTCGCCGACCTGCCGCACAGTCGCATGGCAGCTCATCGCTTTCGACCGGACGCTACAGGACCACAGTGTCGAGGAAACGTTCTGGCGCTACAATTGTAAAATAAATTTCTATCCAACCAACCAACCAACCAACCAACCAACCAACCATCAATCAATCAATCAATCAATCAATCAATCAATCAATCAATCAATCAATCAATCAATCAATCAATCAATCAATCAATCAATCAATCAATCAATCAATCAATCAATCAATCAATCAATCAATCAATCAATCAATCAATCAATCAACCAACCAATCAATCAATCAATCAATCAACAAACCAACAAACCAATCAATCAATCGACCCATCAGTCAACAATTAAAACAGTCTATACTCAAAAACATGTTTGGCAACTGATTTAGTACACAAAACTAACATATATATATATACTGCCTAATAGATACATCTCAAGTCTTTAGATTTACATCTTACTCGCAATTTGAACACAACAAAAACTTGTTTTGTGTACCACGCAGTGCAAAATGTCAATATTGACAATTTAATTTCCGTAACCCAACGGCTTCGGCTCGGAAGCGAGTCGATAAACTCCGGCTATCGGAATTCATCGGCCGCGAATCTGGGAGTTGAGGAGTTGACCCGAGCGTCTATCGGAAAATCGATCAGGCTTTGAAACACACACCTGCTGTTTGTTTATCAACACATATTTATATTTTCATCGACTACAAACTCATTTTTTGTACCAAAAAAATGAATGCAAACAGTTTCAAAGTGTGTGTAAATAGAAACCTGT
This sequence comes from Conchocele bisecta, assembly GCA_029237695.1. Lineage (NCBI taxonomy): Eukaryota > Metazoa > Mollusca > Bivalvia > Lucinida > Thyasiridae > Conchocele > Conchocele bisecta. Next base: position 11,245,259 of record CM055273.1, read on the forward strand.
TGGATTTATGTGTGGGAAAACCCAATATGAGGCCAAATTCGGTAACTTGAGCCGTATAGGGGCTTTAACGCCGTAGGAGTGGCCGTCGCTGGAAACTAGGAGACGTCCACCTCTCTTACTGTCAGTCTCCAAGATCTCAAACTCGATGGACTCTTCGAGTAAAATGGTATCGTTGATGTCATCGTCGTCTCCCTCAATTGTACTGAAATAAACGAGCAAATAGGGCACAATGTTGATTGATGTTCAATGAGATTTATATAACGTTTTATAACCTTGACGCCATATTTATTTATTAATTCATTTAGTTAGTTGGCAACTTGAGCAATGATTGATTAGCTTCGACCTAACCTAACGGATTACGTTCCAATTTCAACATACCGTTCCGGCGGTTCCGGCGGTTCCGGCGGTTCCGGCTGGTCGTCAACGTCACGGTTGGCGATGTCGAAAGTAAGTACTAGGTCCGCCGAGTCCTCGATCACGGATCCAGTGACGAACCCACTCGGCCAGCCGTCGTCCTCAACGTCCTCGACGTCCTCAAAGTCCACAAGCATCCCCTCCATTACCACGGTTGACTCCATGACTGGGTGTGGCGCAGCTTCCAAGTCCATCATCATCCCGTCGGCGCCGGCGCGGACAACAATGGACTCATACTATGGATAAGAGTAAAACTGATAGGAGGGATTCGTTTCCCTCGACTATATGCACAACTGGATTATGGACAGACAGACAGACGGACGAATATAATAATAAGATTAAAAGCAAGTAAATAACATATATTTTAAAATAAGAATAAAAGCGACGGGATTCGTGTCCCTCGACTATATACAAATATTCTATGTAGAAAACATGCCTTTAAAGTTTCACCATAATGGTTTCACCCTTGTGGATGTATGCAAGTACACAAGTACGCACGCATGTATGTATCATACCTCGTCAAAAGAGGTTGGCACCTCTGGCTCCAGGACAGGTGGAACTTCCAACCATGCGGCGTCCGTCTCGTCGTCTCTGCCGTCTATGCCGTACAGGAAGGTGGTGGCATCCTCCAGGACAGGCGGTGGTCCTCGTCACGGCTGTACACAATTGTACTAGCCTCATCCTGCAACGTATATCGCAGTAAATGAAATCAATAAAACCTTTTATAGCTTTTTCGTAAATGATGTCAAAATTACAGAGCATATGCGGATTTAAATTTCCGCCTATGCTCGAAAATTTCGCCAACGTTCAACTGCATTTACAAAACATATAGTTATTTTGGTAGACCATTTTCGGCAAAAAAACGGACATGCAGTTATGTGTTTTTTTACAAATGTTACATTATAGTATATGGTAAACTATATTCGTTCCATCGTATAGGTAACATTTATATAATACCTCATTCCAGCATTGCATTGAAGTTATTTACTAGCATTTGTTTAATTTTAGTTTAGTTTTGAGTCACCTACCACACCGTCAGATTTTGGCCGAAATAGACTAATAAACATTAAATCGTTTGATTTTTGTCTATATTGGAGTAATGCAGATTGTCAATTTTGACATAAAAAGCAATTACTCCTGGTGGAGGAAACCTCCAGTTCCCCCGGTAGCTCCGGAGTCCCTGTAGTAAAGCTAAAAAAAAGCCCCAAAAGGAGGCGATTTTGCACAAATCCATTCAACCAGCTGACTACCTCACCCCACTGACTCACTCAATCACTTAGCACAATTCCATTGAATTAGTGGACCACATCAACCCATCCATACACCCGCCAACCACACACCCCATCACTTAGCCCAGCCCCCATTCGATCAATCACACACACACGCACGCACGCACGCACGCACGCACGCACGCACGCACGCACGCACGCACATCGCGCACGCACGCACGCACGCACGCACGCACGCACGCAGCAGGCACAAGCACGCAGGCACACACGCACACACGTACATACACATATACATATGTACACACACATATATACCCATACACACATATACACACATACATATATATATATATATGCATACACACACCCAGACACACACATACATACATACACACACACACGCACGCACGCACGCACGCACGCACACGCACGCACGCACGCACGCACGCACGCACACACACACACACATACATACATACACACACACACACATGCATATATATATATATACACATATATATACACACATACACATATATATATAAATACGTACCACCTCAAAGACCCCTCGGCATCACGGCGTTCCATTGTTCTGTAAAGTGACGGGAACTGGACATGCATGGTTAGTGACGAAATGGGTCCCCCCAGTCAGTTTCGGGGGTCAATTGTCAGTTGTCACTGGTCATGTCGTTTACGCTTACGAGTCGTGTTGCCCTGTCAATATTGTGAATGGTTGGCCACTGTTATTGGTCTTAAGTATTAAAAGTAGATTTGGGAAGATGCGAATAAAAATATGGTAAATGATTTGTGCATATTTGCAGGTATGGTTATCCCCACCCGCTAAAATACCGGCCCCCGCATGTAAGTAGTCACTACTTTATACATTAATAGATAGAGCACTATGTGTCCGGTGGTGAGCAGACTGTATCGTTCGTTTCCCAGCGGGGGTCCCCGATTGGGCATTCCCTACTTGAAAGATCCATTGGGTTAGTACCAGTCAAGCCCACCCGCCCCGACATTTCATAACGCTATATATTTCGTAACTGCTCTCATAGGCGTCGCCAGGGGGGGGGGGGATGTTGAATATGTATGATCGCGATGTCAACTAGTCTAGAATCGGCTTCGCCCTCCAATTTAACTCCAGTCTCTGTGGCTGTTGAGAGATTGTGGCGAAAAATAAGCGCCTGAATTATAGACATACAACAACAGCAACAACAACAACAACAATAATTTGTCTGCATCATGAAACCAAAGATAAAAGCCAACGGAAGTTGGATTCCTACTTTGTACCCGGGTAAATGATATTTTCATATGTGTACATATTCATCCCCCACCCAAAAAAACACATCTACAGCCCCCCACCACGCTCCCTGGCCAGATTAAATTCATGTCGTGTTTGGACCCCACCACCTAGACAGGACACGCGGCAATTCCTCTACCATTCAACAACCAAAATAAATGAAAATGACCGATGTGAAAATTAAAGTTGAAAAATGATTTAGGGACCTGGCTTGCAAGAGTTGTCTGAGACGCAAGTTCGGGTCGATTTCCTTGGAGGAGTGTTGAAAGTCATTTTTTACGATTTATCTAAGATTTACAGATATTTTTCTTACGGAAATTCGGTGGTGCGATTGTGGAAATTATAGCTCTAAAATGCATTAGAACGTCGGAAATTGCACATGGAAATCAAAAAATTTCCGGGGGAGGACCCCCGTACCCCCCGTCTGACGAGAGGGGACACCCCTCTCGTGCACTCCTCGTCAAAAAGCCTTCGGCTGTCGTCTACCGTTGGTAGACGAACCCCGCTGGAAATTTCCTGGCGACGCTTATGGCTCTACTTTAGATCTGATCACGAGCAGACTGTAATGCGCAATGCTGTTAACTTCATGAGTGCTCATCATTGGAGGCCGGACGTTAATAGTTGTTAGCTGATTATACGCTTAATTGTGTATATACAATTGTGTATACGATTGGATCTGACTACGGGTTGGCAATATGTTCGTTAGGGTGTACTCTGGGCCTGCCTCGGGAGAAGAACCCGCCAAATATATTGGAACTCTGGTAATTCAGACATTCCCCGTTGAAGTTATATATTGCCAGCATTTCGCCACACCCCGCATATACTTTATGATTGTATTATGTTTGATATGATTTGATATTTATCTTATTATGTTGTTAGTGTGTCAGTTTGTGTGGGGTATTGCTCCCCCAACACGTAAAATAAGTACGTGTACCTAATAGTGTGATCCCAGAGCATGGACTTACAACCTGGCGACCAGTGTATCCACAGACCAGCCTGCACAGTCGCAGTCCGATCAGGGCATACGCCGTTCATCATGTAATCACCGTAAATCGATGGCTCACACGCAAACATATATTTACGATATAACATATGTACAACCTATCGTGATATTACTTAATTATATCTGGACGAAGCCTATATGGTCCAATGTAACCTCTGTCACTTAGTTGGACCACTTCGTTGACTGTATACCCTCTGCCATCCTCAGTTACTACCTATATATCTTGGTATTTAGGTTATCAATTTGAATTTAAAACTATACTGTTGTTTTTTTAGCAGCGGTATTTACATTTTACCCCAGTATCCTGTTTCCTTTATGTACTCTAATAAAACTTGGTGCATTTCGGCTTCACATTCCTTAGGGGGGAATACTATATGATAATGTGAAGGAGTAATGTTGTGCTTAAGGCAAGACGCTTTTAGATCTTCTCGCGATGTTTTATGGGCGGGGCAATTGAACAAATAATGCCAAGGATCTTCAATTTCGTCCTCGTCACAATTTGAACTATTCATTTTATCTTCACTACTATTATCATGGTGGTATAGATTAGATTTTATGCCATTTCTGCCTAGCCTTAGTCTGGATATAATTATGTCTGCTCTCCTATCTTTACTATACAATTTATGTGGTAGGGCACATTGCTTGCAAAATATGTCCACAATTTTTGCTTAAGTGTTCATTATTCCACCTTGTTTGCCACTTTGACGTACATTTTTGTTTGATGAGAGAATATATTTCATGATGTGTTGGTAATGTTGCTTCATTGTTTTGGAAGTACCTGAGTTGATTGCTTGGACGGAGCTTAGTGAATCAGTTAAGATGACTGTATCCTTATAATTATCTAATGTTAGGGTATAAATGAGGGCCTTCTCGATTGCTGTGTTGGTAATGTTGCTTCATTGTTTCCTATTAAATGCGCTGTGCCTGCAGCCCTATCAGCGTCTTCGTTACCGGGTATTCCAATATGGGAAGGGACCCAATATATGGTTATCAGCTTGCCTTTGTAGATATTGTATTGCTTATTAATGTTTTGATGTGATGTATTTTGTCAGGTCTTGTTTTAGAAGTACCTGAGTTGATTGCTTGGACGGAGCTTAGTGAATCAGTTAAGATTCTTTATAATTATCTAATGTTAGGGTATAAATGAGGGCCTTCTCGATTGCTATTAATTCTGATGTGAATACTGTTAGTGTCAGCTTGTATTGTTCTACGTAATTTAAATGTGGTATCACGAAAGCTGCGGATGTGATGCCTTGTTCGATATTTTTGATACCGTCCGTGTAAATTTGCAGGCTATCTTTCCATTTTTTGTTTATGTGGTCTGTTGCTAGTTTTAGGTTAAGAATTGGATCCATTGTCTTATTTTTTTTTTTTTTTTTTTTTATTATTTCTGTTCGATCTGATTGAGCAGTTATTTCGAAAGGATAGTAAGGTATATGGGTCTGATACGGCTTCATTTCACACTCATTCAGTCCATATTCTTGAGTTAGTATTTGGGCATTCATAGCGTAACATGTTTGTAATTTCCTACCTGTGGATTTTGCTTTTTTAATTTTGTTTGCTTCTTTATCGTTATCTTTGTTTTTATACTTTTGATTATTTTCTGTTATGGTTGCTTCTTTTGTATGTCTTATTCTGTTATATTTGTATACCCGCCTAGGTCGTATTTGTTCGTTAACTGGCAGGTTTGCACCATGTGGCTGGGTGCGCGCCCAATATTTGATTAGATTCCCTTCACGCCTCAGATGTAATGGTTCTACTACGGTTTCTACCTCGGCTGCAGCGGCTCTAGTTGATTTATATGCACCTGTTGACACTTTGAGGGCCGCTCTTTGAATTAGTTCTAGTTTATCTAAGTGTTCCGCTGCAGCGTCTTTATACAGCATGCTGCCATAGTCCATGTTTGATAATAATATAGCTTTGTACAACAATAGAAGGGATAGTTTATCCGCTCCATATGACGTACCCGATACTAGTTTCATTAAGTTGAGATCTTTTCTACAGCGTTGGACTATGTTATTTATATGTGTTACCCAGGTAAGTCGATCGTCCAAATACATACCCAGGAATTTTACACAGTTTGTGTATGTTATTGCTTGATTGTTTACCATTAAATCTTTAATTTTATAAGTTTGTTCTCTTATGTATGCATACCGCTGCTCCTTATTTTTATAGCAGAGTAATCCACCGCCATGAAATATGACTGCCTCAGTTTTAAGCGGGGAGATTTTAAAGCCCCATTTGTTTTGCCAAATTGTTATTTTATCTAGTGCTGTCTGTATTACCCCCAGGGCTACTCTGATATCTGTATGCTCTTTCCAGATCGCGCCGTCGTCGGCAAATTGTGATAGGCCTGGTTTTGTGTTTGTACTCATACTGTTTAATTCTGTATATAATGTATATATCATGACATTAAATAGTGTTGGGCAAATGACACTACCCTGGGCGCTGCCATTATCAATACTTTGAAATTCTGAATGCTCTGTGCCTATTCTTACTCTAATTTTTCTGCCCGTCAGAAAGTTGTCTAACCATAGCAACATTCTGTTGTTTACGCCCTTCCCGAATAGTTGTTCTATTGCTCCCTTTGTCCACATTAGGTCAAAGGCTTTTTCTAAGTCTAGAAATACAGCTACGACTAGTTTTGTTTCCATTTGTGCTGTTTTAATAATTGTTTCTAATCGAGCTAGTTGATCCATCGAGGATCTATGATTTCTAAATCCTGACTGGGTTGGGCCAATTTTCTGATTAGATTCAAAATGATGTTTTAGTCTGATGGCCACCATAGTTTCCATTAATTTACATATTACATATGTTAGTGAAATGGGTCTGTATGAGGCTGGTAGAGTTGCATCCTTGTTTGGTTTGATTATTGGGATAATGGTAGCCTCTTTCCAAGCGTCAGGGAGCCTTCGGCCCAGGACTTATTTATTAGCAGGAGCAGTTGTTCCATTGATTCATGCGGTTATTGTTTACGTATATTATAATGTATTTTATCTGCTCCTGGTGCAGTACTTTTCTTGGTTTTAAGGGCAGCTTTAAGTTCCGACATTATAAATGACCTATTGAGGCAGTCAGTATTCAGGTCTGGTGTCAGAGTATGGTTGTCTATCTTAGCTTGTATTTTCGGGTCTCTTTTATCTTTTTCTATTCTGAATTCTGCTTTTTGTTTTTCATCGCATATTAATGTATTATCATGTGATAATGGGGGCATTTGTTGTGTTGGTTTACCTCTTACTCGATTAAATAAATTCCAGACTTCTTTACTTGTTTTATCTTTCGTAATTGCTGATATAAGATTCGCCCAACCTTTCTCTTTTGCTGTTTTAATGGTTTCAGACGCCAGGCTCTTGGCTTCCAAGTATTCCTCTCGCCTTCTTTGTTTTAGTTGTACATGATATTTATAGGCTTGTTTCCATCTTCGCAGACAGTTTTCCCTGTTTGTAATGGCTTCTGTGCAAGCGGGTGTCCACCAGGGATTGGTTGGGCGATTATGTGCTTTACCACTTGTCTGTGGTATGCTTTCTTTACTTATTCCGTAGAGTGTGCTCACAAATTCATCGTGATAGTCTTTTGTATCTAAATTCGCATCGATATGTAACCTAGTGGTGCATAGTTGATGGAAGAGTTCCCAGTTTGCATGACCTAACTTCCATTTCGGAATTGTTGCGGGAGTTCTCTTGTGATAATGGGTACAAACTTTAGTAATAATCGGATAATGATCGCTGCCTAATGTTGAGTTGTGGATGGTCCACGAGGCCAAGGAAGCTAGAGCTGGTGTAGCTAATGTGAAGTCTGGTGCAGATTCTATACTTTTAGCCCTTGGTAGATGGGATGAGTCGTATGTTTCTGAGCCATTATTTAGTATAACGTAATTATAGTATTATCTAGGAATGTTATAATTTCATCGCCTATTTTGTTTACTTTATTAAAATAATGCATGTCCCAAAGTGGATTATGTCCGTTAAAGTCACCCAATATCAATGTTTTGTTACTAACTTGTTGTATTACCTTGTATACGTTTTGTAGAAGGTTTTCGGTTTTATTAATACTCGCACTTATATGTAGATGTTCAGAATGTCAATGTTGCCTTTACTGCTTAATATCTTAACTCCCGAGTATAGGATATTATTATTTTCTTTAAGATGACTTGTTTTAAATTCTATGCTTGATATACCATTTTTTACGAATATGCCTACACCGCTTCCTTTGGTTGAGTTCGTTGAGTGAGATTTCTGATTATACCCTGGTAATGTTGTAGGTTTTGGCATTTCCTGTAGACATAATACATCGGGTGACATGATGTCGTTTTCTATTGCATTCACCAGCTCACTTTTTTTTTGGACAAAACCCCGGCAGTTCCATTGAAGGACTGTCAGGGTCTGATTTGTTTTAGTTCCGTTTCTACCCATACTATTTTTTTTTATTAAATATTGTTATGTTTTATTGTATATCAGGGAGTCTTAGTCCGTGACGCTTAGTCGCTATTATTTCACTTAGCGGTGTCATATTTGATTCCATTTCTGGCTCATTTAGTTGCACTGTTCTACTATTTGGTGATATTTTGTCTTGTCGTATAAGAGTTATTTTTGGTATATTGTTCTTGTTTTGTTTCTGCTGTGAGTCTTTGCCTGCCTTTATTATTGGTCCATGTTTTAGTTTCCATACGTTTGCCTTTTTTATTTGTATTGCTTCGTCTCTACCTTCAGACGCTTTATTGATCTTTGGAAGATTCACAGTGTTAGGGGCTAACTTTTGTCTATTAAGTGTTATTTTGTGTACTGTTTTTACTGAACTTGTCGCTGGGCTAACATTGGGTGTGGATGTTGTGACCTTATTGTTTGTTTCATTTTTGTTTTTAGCAGTGATCGTCTGACAATTCTGAACGTCGCTCATATTTTTAGGGTTAATGTTATCGCTTGAACTATTGTTAGATATATCAGACAGTCCAAGCCCAGAACCAGGTGAGCCGGGGGTGTCCTGCATGGGCTGTGACGATGTTGGTGATTTGGTTGTCAGGAGTGAGTCCATACTTGGAGGATTAGAAACTGTTTCAATGATTATGTCATCACCGGTATCGGTGGCAACATTAGTATGTACGTTGGAGGGCTCAGTATTTAAATGTGAGCTGGTTATCGGACCTATAATTCCATTAGTTTGGATACCTAATTGTCTTTCGAGTGCTAGTTCGATTTCTGTCACGAGATCAAAAACTTGCTGTTTAGTAATATAGTCCTGCATTGATTGTTTGTTAATGTTTTTATTGGGAGTTTGGTAATCTGTGTAAGATGTTTCATGGGCTTTCTTTCGTTTGTTAGCTTTAGGTGTAGCTGGTATACGAGTTTTCTCTGGCGTTCGCTTGTTGTAGTCTGTTTGCGGAAAATTGTTCTTAATTTGTTCCTGATGCACGTTAATATTTGGGGTTTGAAGTTGTTCTTTTATTGCGTTTCTAGTGAACTGTCTGTTATATTGTGTTGTAGTATTGTATCTTTGACAATCAAGTCGTGGATATGTCTCAAGTAAGAGCAAGATGTTCTCTCTAATACTATTTAATATGGTGTGTGGCTTCAACCGCTGTGAGAGCTATATATACATACGGGATAGATTACATGGTATAGAATGGCTACATGTCTAAGCAAATACAATATGTTACATCTCCCTCGTTTTGACAATAACGAAATATCATTAAGTGATTTTGAACACAACTAGTGTGGTAGTGGATTAAAACAAATTATTATTTTAATTCACCAGACAGTCCCTTTCACAGTTTACATTTCAACGCTGTAATGAACTAGCGGAGAATGAGCGTATCTTGTAATCTGTCATTGGCTGTGTTCATATTTTGTTTCAACAACATGCCACAATCTATTTCCATCAATTATCACCAGCAAACAATTTATTTTGCTTTACCTCTCTGCCTGATCTGGTTACATATCTCCTAGTGGGTGTTGCCGGACTTGAGCGAGTTATGGCCGGGCCTTGTTCACGAGAATTGTGAACTTGCGGGGAGGTATGTGCAATTGGTTGGCTGTCTTGTGCACACGGTGGTTGTGTGTGGTGCAAAATATTTGCTGATATATCCTCACTGTCAATATGTCTGTTCATTTGTTTGTCGGCCGTCTTGTTTATGAAACGCCGGTTTCGTCGGTATGTGCCACCGTCGGACGTTTCTAGGAAATACGAACGATTGTTGTGTTTACGTGTAATAACGGCTGGTTGCCACACTTTCCCCATTTGTACATAAACGCGATCTCGTACGTCTAATGGGTCAAGTGGTTTCGACGTTTTATCGTAATACTGTTTCTGTTTTACATGAGCTTTCTGCATTTTCTCACGCGCAACCTTGTGGCTGACCGGCTTTGGCTGTAATTGCTCATTTGTTGTCGGCAATACTGATCGTAATCGTCTTGGCATTAGAAGCTGACTGGGCGAATAACCACAACTTTGCAAAGGCGTATTTCTGTATTCCAGAATCACCAAAATATGGATCACGATTGTCGGCTTTGCATTTCTAGAAAATGCGATTTACAGTTTGAACAGTCTTTTCGGCTAGTCCATTCGATTGGCTATATAGTGGTGAACTCGTTTCGTGCTTAAAGCTCCACTCACGCGCAAACTCGGCAAATTGCTCTGATGCATACTGCGGGCCGTTGTCACTCTTGACAACTCGAGCTTGACCGTGTCGTGCAAGGTGCGTTTTCATTTTCCGTATGATGTCTATACTCTTGGTGCCTTGGAGCAAGTCTACCTCAAAGAATTTCGAATAGTAATCAACGCACACGATATATGTTTGGTTGTCCCACGTAAACAAATCTGTTCCAATTACTTTCCACGCCAATGTGACCGATATGGACGGAACTTATCATGTCTTCTCGCATAGATTTCGGGATCAGGAGGTTCTGTCCGCGATATATGATACCGTCATACACGCATAGCTCATCTCTGTGGTTCCAATAGTCAGTGATCGCATGCGGGCAATCATTGCGTTTATCAGGCCAACCGTCTAATATCACCCTGATAATTAAGTGTCTGGAATTGCGCATCAAGTAGTATATGGGAGTCATTATGATACGAGTTCTTCTGGGAGCCACCCGCTACGCGCGGTTGGCTCCCATCAGGAACTCGTATCATTGTTGCCTCCCATATACTACTTAGATTTCCCCCCACTGTTCACCGGGTATGGATGAGAAGAGTGAAACAAAATAATTTCGAATTTAATATATTTTTTTTTTATAAAATTTGAATTTAAATTAACTTTCATAAATATACCATTAACAAAAAATTGGATAATACAAACGAAAACTCGTGTTTAGGAACTGAATTTAAGTATAATGAATGTGATAAAGTATCTATAATAAACAACATAGATAAAGAACTGACACAATATGAATATTTAATAAAAATGGATAGTACAATGAATACTAAAATTGATGAAATTAAACAAGAACTAAAAAATTTAAATGAAATAGAAGATAAATCTATTTTTACAGATAAAATGGAAGAATTTAAAATTAAAAAGAAAACTATAAATATTAAAGAAAACAATTAACTATTAATCAATTAAAATCGATGTTAAGAATTATGAAATTACAATCTTATAAGAGTGTAAAAAAATTTCAGCAACCGTGTTTTCGGCAACCAACATCTTTTTTCCCCACTGTTCACCGGGTATGGATGAGAAGAGTGAAACATATTTGTCATCAACCACGAGACCATATACTTCCTCGACTGGATGAGACAGGCACCGTGTGCTGGACAGGCACTGCGTGCCGATACGACGTTAACCCACGGTGGTGTACTTGTTTTCGTGTATTGATTTAACCATATGCGACAAAGTATCAAGTCAGGCTATATATATATATAATAACGATAACTGGTGTAGTGCTGGACAGTACGGAAGCGTATACCGACCCCCCTTACATATTCTAAGTATGGTGTATTGACCAGTTATATAATACATATGTTTATGTAAATAAAAACTTGTATTATGTATAAAATACTAAACATAGATCATGGATTTCTGATGCATTCATGATATTTTACACAAGGACAATTGTGCTTTTTTAGAGAAGTTATATTATGACTAAAAGAGAATCTCAATTTTGTGTGCATTTATGATAGTTTGCACAAAGATAACAGTGCTTTTTAAAGAAGTTATATTATGACTAAAATAGATTCTCTTTTACTTGTGCATTTATGATATTTTGCACAAAGATAACTGTGCTTTTTTAGAGAAGTTATATTATGACTAAAAGAGAATATCGATTTTTTGTGCATTTATGATAGTTTGCACAAAGATAACAGTGCTTTTTAAAGAAGTTATATTATGACTAACATAGATTCTCTATTTTTGTGCATTTATGATATTTTGCACAAAGATAACTGTGCTTTTCGAAATAAGTTATATTATGACTAACATAGATTCTCTATTTTTGTGTGTATTTATGATATGTTGCGCAAAGATAACTGTGCGTTTTTAAAGACGATATTAGGACTAATACATATATATAGAGATTCTCATTTTGTTGTGTTCATTTAAGATATTCTGTCCTAAGATAAATGTGTTAATTTAAAGATCCTATAATATATAACGTAAACATATGAATCTTTTTCTGCAGTATTACAATTTGAACGAAGATAAAAACAATTTCTGTTAAACCGCAGGAAACACCCATTTAGGCCAGGTATTTTAGAATTTGGCAAGGAAATTAACGTTAACAAGCTAAACAAATTTCGGGAAAAAAATCCAGAAAAATTTACTGAACAAGACAAAAAAGTCCGCGGGCTTTCAACCGAAGCTTCCAAGATGGCCGCCAAAATGGCCACCAAATCACGCATGTTACGGTTATATATGATAAAAGAAATACTATAAAAAAATCTTATCCATATATTGAAAGATATAAAATATTACACTGAGGAAAATATTAAATAAGGCTATTTAGCATTTTTTGACTAACATTTTTTCAAGATGGATGGTAAAATGACAGCCAAAATGGCCGCCTAGTCTAACTTAGGTTTTATATGTATTTTCAATTTTGACAAGGTATAATCTGACCCAACACTGGTAGCTAGGTAATACCCGCAACATCGAATCTAGTGGCAGATTGGAGAGTTGAAAACTACCACTGAGTGATGTCCTCGCTTCACCTCGTGTGTACGCTACGTGGCGATACTGGTCCAATGATGCGAACTCCTCAGTACCGTACAACGCAAGAAGAAACCTTTCCCCTACAATAGCAACTTGATCGCGCGTGCTCGACACGCGATTGAACACATCCATGTGAATCTGCTTGAAGTATCGCCACGTCGCGTACAAACGAGGTGTTACGAGGACATCACTGTATGCTGATCTCTGTACCCATCATTTGCAATAACATGTTTTATTCACAATAAGAAAGTGTGTAGGTTGGTCTGTGCATACCTTCGTTACAAATTTCATTTAACACCTGACACCAGACATGCCATTTTATGTGAAACATTACATGAACAATTGACCTTATCACAGACACTTGGAGATAAAGCTTTGCTATGTAATTTACAACACAACACGAATTTGTGCGACAGTGATCACCATTATAGACAATATCAGTAAGGTAATCAAGTTAAGTTTTATGTGGAACAACACATTCAATTATGTACACGGATTACCTAATTATTGGCGGGATACTGCATGTCAGCACCATAATAGAAATAATTTGTGTTAACTATGACTCATCATAATTAATAATGATTGTATATTATGAACACATTTTTGATATTTAAAAAGATATTATACCATACTGTCGTCATCACAAAAGACACCAAGAAACATAAATATGTTACAGGTGGTCTGTCATGAATGATGTTGTAAAATAATTTTCACTGTTATAGTCTACACCATAGTAATACCAATCGACCGCACAATTTCAATCCATTATTAAGCTCCACTTGGTTTAGTAATAATGTGTGTATTCCTTATTTTAAATGTATATATAGGGGAGATAATTTGGTATTGCATATCAATAGTGTTCTGTAACGATCCAGCTATTAAACTCCTCTTATTGATAACTAGATGTCAATGTAGCATACCCTAGTATATTTTGACATATTGGCATATTTAAATAAACAGGAATAAGTGTGACAGAGCACCTTTAACTGAAGTCATGCCATGAATATTGATATGCAATGCGCGTGAATTTAATCAACATAACATTAGTTGTGGTAATGTCTACAACAGTGTGATATTCAAGAGAAAAATGTGAGTTATTTAAACATAGCTAAGCACGCATGTTTAAAACTAGCATGCAGTGCAATCAAATGAACAATCAGTCTGAGGACTACGTATTCACACATAGTCGATATTTAATGAACAAGTTGTGTGTGAACGACCTCAATCATCCTCAATTGGCATATTCGTCACATTTTAAATCTCCCATTCCAAATCATGCATACATGTAATGTTATACAAAATTGTAAATGGTCTTGTATGGCAGTAGATTTGTGTCTATGTTCGATCGGCATATTTTCATTTGATTATCGCATAATTATATTCAATAATCAAATGAATATTGATGATTATCGAACGTAAATACTATTGTTATTTTATGGTTGCATATATGTTCAATAATTAAATACATTATTGTAATTTCACAATAAACGGTTTATTTGTATGTTCAATAAATCAAACGTAAATATAAATTTGTTCAAACATATATTTACCCAATTGAATATAAATATGCACTGTCTGCAGATAACAGTTCTGCTATTTATTCGATAAATCGAACATAAAATAAACTGATATATTTACCTAATCAAACATAAATATAGTTTGTTTAAACAATTATGTGTGCTACATTGAACACACATAGTGCACTGCTGTATTGGTTTGATTATGTTTATTTTCAGTTAACTCAATCGAACGTATATATGTGATGTCAATTGTTTTGTTAAACATATTGGTTCGATAAATTATACATATTGGTTCGATTAATGATACATACATATAGGTTCGATAAATGATACATACATATTGGTTCGATAAATGACTTCGATAAATTGATACATATATTGGTTCGATAAATGATGCATATTGGTTCGATAAATAATACGTATACATATATTGGTTCGATAAACGTTATATATTGGTTTGATAAATGATACATATATTGGTTCGATAAATCGTACATATTGGTTCGATAAATTAGACATATTGGTTCGATAAGTGGTACATATATTGGTTCGATAAATGATACATACGCATATTGGTTCGATAAATGGTACATATATTGGTTCGATAAATGATACATATATTGGTTCGATAAATGAAGCATATTCAGGGGCGGATCCAGGATTTTGGTTTAGGGTGTGTGTGAGTTGAGGTCCACGATTTTGACCGAAATGCTTCGAGGGTCCGGGGGCATGGTATTATTATATAGTTATATTATTATATAGTTGCTCCACACCTTTCCAGCATCAAAAGCGTCCGTTTTTACACCGTGACTATTAACTAATTTCTTACTACTGTGCATTGAGTGATGCGCGTCACTGTCCGTACACGGGGAAATAAGCATATTGCCTCAAACTATTATGCTACGCGCAAGCTGAGCATCATCTCGGTGGTTAAACGGGGCACTGTGGAATATGCTACCCGCGGGCTGAGCATCAGCTCCCCACTGTTCTAGTGACATGAATTGTCGTCTACGGGTGGTTAAACGGGGCACAGTGGAATATGCATGCTACCCGCGGGCTGAGCATCATCTCCCCACTGTGCTAGCGACATGAATTTTCGGTCTACGGTGGTTTAAACGGGGCACGGTGTGATATGCTTCCCGCGGGCTGAGCATCATCTCCCCACTGTGCTAGCGACATGAATTGTCGGTTACGGGTGTTAAACGGGACACGGTGTGATATGCTTCCCGCGACTGAGCATCATCTCCCCACTGTTCTAGCGACATGAATTGTCGGTCTACGGGTGGTTAAACGGGGCACCGTGTGATATGCTTCCCGCGGGCTGAGCATCATCTCCCCACTGTGCTAGCGACATGAATTGTCGGTCTACGGGTGGTTAAACGGGACACGGTGTGATATGCTTCCCGCGGACTGAGCATCATCTCCCACTGTTTTAGCGACATGAATTGTCGGTCTACGGGTGGTTAAACGGGGCACCGTGTGATATGCTTCCCGCGGGCTGAGCATCATCTCCCCACTGTGCTAGCGACATAAATTGTCGGTCTACGGGTGGTTAAACGGGGCACGGTGTGATATGCTTTCCGCGGGCTGAGCATCATCTCCCCACTGTTGTAGCGACATGAATTGTCGGTCTACGGGTGGTTAAACGGGGCAGGGGGGAGGTAGGGGGAACCATGCCCCCGGACCCTCGAAGCATTTCGGTCAAAATCGTGGACCTCAACTCACACACACCCTAAACCAAAATCCTGGATCCGCCCCTGAATATGCTTCATTTATCGAACCAATATATGTATCATTTATCGAACCAATATATGTACCATTTATCGAACCAATATGCGTATGTATCATTTATCGAACCAATATATGTACCACTTATCGAACCAATATGTCTAATTTATCGAACCAATATGTACGATTTATCGAACCAATATATGTATCATTTATCGAACCAATATATAACGTTTATCAAACCAATATATGTATGTATTATTTATCGAACCAATATGCATCATTTATCGAACCAATATATGTATCATTTATCGAACCAATATGTATGTATCATTTATCGAACCTATATGTATGTATCATTAATCGAACCAATATGTATAATTTATCGAACCAATATGTTTAACAAAACAATTGACATCACATATATACGTTCGATTGAGTTAACTGAAAATAAACATAATCAAACCAATACAGCAGTGCACTATGTGTGTTCAATGTAGCACACATAATTGTTTAAACAAACTATATTTATGTTTGATTAGGTAAATATATCAGTTTATTTTATGTTCGATTTATCGAATAAATAGCAGAACTGTTATCTGCAGACAGTGCATATTTATATTCAATTGGGTAAATATATGTTTGAACAAATTTATATTTACGTTTGATTTATTGAACATACAAATAAACCGTTTATTGTGAAATTACAATAATGTATTTAATTATTGAACATATATGCAACCATAAAATAACAATAGTATTTACGTTCGATAATCATCAATATTCATTTGATTATTGAATATAATTATGCGATAATCAAATGAAAATATGCCGATCGAACATAGACACAAATCTACTGCCATAGTCTTGTCCCAACATATCTATCGAATATCCTCGCTCCACGAGTAGGCGAAGACTCAAATTAGCCATTACGAAACTCTGAACATTTTCAATTACCCCAAACCAGAACAACTATATACTATAATGCTTTGTTGCCATCTAATGTTTGAGTATGTCACAATATTGATTTGTATGTGCGAAACAATCGATCTTTGACCGCATTTAAACAAGCAATTAGTGGAATACCATCTGTCATACCAGACTACTATTACGTAGGCTCAGGAATATGGAACGCCAAATCTACATAAACTCAAATATATATTGCTAGCAAAAATATTTGGAGCTAGCAATAAATATTTGGAGAGCTCTCGAAATCAATTAATGATATCTCGAAATCAATTAATGATATCTCGAAATCATTTGGAGAGCTCTCGAAATCATTTGGAGCGAGCAATATAACATTTGATTTGGAGAGCTCTCTAAATCATTTGGAGCTATCTCTAAATCATTTGGAGAGCTCTCGAAATCATTTGGAGAGCTCTCGAAATCATTTGGATAGCTCTCGAAATCAATTAATGATATCTCGAAATCATTTAGAGAGCTCTCGAAATCATTTGTAGCGAGCATTATATAACTTGATTTCGAGAGCTCTCCAAATCAAAGCTATATAATGCTCGCTACAAATGATTTCGAGAGCTCTCTAAATGATTTCGAGATATCATTAATTGATTTCGAGAGCTCTCCAAATGATTTCGAGAGCTCTCCAAATCATTTAGAGATAGCTCCAAATCATTTAGAGAGCTCTCCAAATCAAGTTATATAATGCTCGCTACAAATGATTTCGAGAGCTCTCTAAATGATTTCGAGATATCATTAATTGATTTCGAGAGCTCTCCAAATGATTTCGAGAGCTCTCCAAATGATTTAGAGATAGCTCCAAATGATTTCGAGAGCTCTCCAAATCAAAGTTATATAATGCTCGCTACAAATGATTTCGAGAGCTCTTTAAATGATTTCGAGATATCATTAATTGATTTCGAGAGCTCTCCAAATGATTTAGAGAGCTCTCCAAATCAAATGTTATATAATGCTCGCTCCAAATGATTTCGAGAGCTCTCCAAATGATTTCGAGATATCATTAATTGATTTCGAGAGCTCTGCAAATGATTTCGAGAGCTCTCCAAATATTTATTGCTAGCTCCAAATATTTGTTGCTAGCAATATATATTTGAGTTTATGTAGATTTGGCGTTCCATACAGGAATGGGTCAAATACTACATGCGAGACTTAGACTACAGTGTAGCTATCTCAATGATCACATTTTCCGTCGTAATTTTGTACCCAGTCCATTCTGTACTGCATGCGATTGTATTGCGAGTTGACTTAGACTACAGTGTAGCTCTCTTAATGATCACATTTTCAGTCGTAATTTTGTACCCAGTCACTGCCTGCGGTTGTATTGAGAGTTCCGACCACGTTTTGCTTAGTTGCACTCGTTATTCTGATATAAGACTCAGACAATTTTGTAACCTACCAACAGCTATAACCGAACATCCTTTTCGGCATACATATAGAAAACTATGAAACTAATTAGAAAATCTTTCTGAACACACAAGCATACATATTAGAAACAATGCATTTTTCTCCATAGTCATGTGATGCACTTTGTTCATTAAAACTAATATATTACCAATATGATTGTAATATCCCAGGGTGGCGTATATTATTGTGAGAAATGCTAGATGTATATATGATCAGAGACATATAATACATGTATTATATGAGCCCGGCTATGACATACCAACCCTTATCGCACTGACGTATATCGCCGTAAATGAAATCGATGAAACGTTATATAGTTTCCGTAAATGACGTCGAAAGTTGACAAAAAAATACTGAGCATATGCGTAATTACTTTTTTGCCAACTTTCGACGTTATTTACGAAACATATACATGTAGTTATTGTTGTAAAGCATTTTCGGCCAATTACGGACAAGCAATTATGTGGTTTTCTCAGAGTCTGGCTCATATGTCTCTGATAGGATGTACAATGTAACATGCTGGCTCGAATAACCCGTTCTCTCTTCTCTCATCCACACTTTCCTTTTAATGTTAATATATGCATCTATGCCCTTTAACAAATATGTGAATACCATAGCCTTAGCATTTTGAATTATTATCCAGTTGTTATTATATCAATGTATAGGTACTATTGACTTAATGACTTAATGGTATAGATACCGATTATGAGCTTATGCTCATACTTAAGCTATATTTAATAACTTCTATTTGGCCCATTTTGATTTTAGAGAGAAGCCGGTAATTCGTATTTACCCACAATTCTTGCATCACTGATATGTATTCTCAAGTAAGTATATTTTTGTTCTACACGCAAAATAGAGGTATAAACCCTAAGGGGGCCAATGAGCAAGGACAAACTAAACGGTAACAATACAACCATATATAACTATAGCACGGGTACAACGGTGGTTGCAGAGTCTTCAAAATGGCAAAACTGCACTCCACAACCAGCGGTGTACGGTCCCCAACAAAACCAATAACAACATTAAATAGGAAAAAACACACAAAATACAACAAAAGCTCCACAAAACAGTTCCCCCAAAGAATCACTAAGAAAATAATAACGGTCCTAGCAGATAACATTTAGAAACAATAAGACACGTCACAAGAAGACACGACAGCAAGGTTTCCGCCTTGGAACGGTCAGTGAAGATATCTCCACTGGGGTGTTAAACCTGGTTAGCGCGGCGCCGCAAACCTCCCATTTACCCTGCCATCGTGTCTCTACGGGACAATACATGAAACTGGAACAAAATCACAAGTAATAACAACGAATAATAGTCACTATAAACAAGGAAAATACAATTGTATAATGATGATAAATAATTTCAAACAAAACTATAATAAATGAGATAAGAGAACATCACAAAACTGAAGTCAACAAGTCACAATGCAAGTCACTGAGCAACTACGAATTATCGGTACCCGTTTACAGTTGGGTAAACTTAAGCAGTGTGGATAAAGTGTCTTGCTCAAAGACACGCAACGCCTCCAGTCGAACCTACGACCCTTGGACCAGAAGCCCGACACTCTAACCCCTAGACCACTGTGCTCCAAATATTGACCGTACCTTGCCTCTGTGTAGTGCCTGCAATAGGGAGATGACCCCGATAAGTAATGCTTTCGGTCAACTCCCATTATTTAGTATGTATTGTCTTATACATGTATAGTAGATTCAAGCTGACCTGTAGGCTTGACCTTTGACCCAAATATTCATGAGTCCATTTTACAGATAGGGGTGCAATGGTTTTGTCGTTACTTGTAACTCGCAATCATTCACATAACCGTTATATATTAAAACCGGTTTTATTTGACATCTACACATGGCCTGATGACATGCTATATTTGGGCCGCCAGATGGGAAAACATACCTTATGACAAGTGATCAACATAGTCCCAGATCAGCATATGCGCAGTTGCTCACTCTTCAGTTGCCAGTGTGCTTTATCACCATCAGCACAGTGATTACCGACCATAATCTCAAATGTGTAGATGTGCTGATGCTGTAAGTTGAGCCAATGTCATAAGATCCCTTTTCGCCATTTATGAACGACATGCTATAGGTCCTTGGCATACCGACTAGTTGTATGTGATGAAAGTTTACCTTTTATGAACATAGAACAGTCCAAATTACGTATGTTAATTGTGAAAGGTGAAAGGTCAAGCGAACAGGTCAGCTTGAAACCATAATACCATAATGAATCAAATAGTGTTTAAAGTAAATACATGCGAGACTGTTCGAATCTGTCACCATTTGACTGAGTCGAGGTGAAGGACTCGGCCAAATCATCAGCTAGGACATACTTTCCTAATATGTCCCATTTTTCAAATGGGCGTATACAAAGCAAATGTAAGCAGGGTCGAAAATCTTTTGAATGAAGGTTTAGGTCTATGCAAATGCACAAGTGAAGTATGAAAACATTTCGAGAAAGAAAACAGACATTAAATATAACCAATTGTTGTCTTTTGCCAAACCCAATGTCAATGTCCAATGACTTTGATATTTGCTTTAAAAGTTTTTTTGTTTGTTTTAACTTTGTATATTATGATGGATTCACTTGAAACATTGTATACATCTGTATCATTATCCATACTTTCATTCCGTGGTCCATCCATGCTGGCACCACGCCCAATATCAAGATCAATGACTTACTTGTGTTACAGGTTTAGCATGAAAGTTTAGCATGAAAGTTTTAGCTTCATATCCTTCTAACCCCTTGGTTTATTTACTTGATACTTTGCATACATCTATATCATCATCCATATCTGTATTCCATGCTTGATCTGTGCAGCCTCCATGCCAATGCATGGTTAAGGTCAAATTTGTTTTAAAAGTCGTTTGCAAATTTGTTTGTATTTAAAGTAAAAGCAGCATCTGGAGCATCTGTCGATTTTATCGAAACATCTAGTTTCATGCAGTTCACATAAATTTGTGACTGGCTCACAAAGAACTAACATTATGTATGATTGAACTTCTTTTATATTTAGCCATTTTAATCTTCTGTAGGAAGATTATATTTTATTTTATAAATTTATATTTTTATTCCCTTACCATGTGATGTTACTTTTGCTACTGTAGTGGTCTAAAAGACCCTTTCCTGAACCTATATTTTATAAAAGAAAAAACCCTGGGAGATATATTCCTCCCTTTAGACTAGTCCTATTCCCAGCGTATTCGTGCTTGAAATATCGTACTTTAAAAACTATTGTTGGTCATTCAATATCACAGACAAACTATCTCACATTTAACCGTTTGGATTTCTTATTATACAAAAATAAGTTTAATACACGTTATTGAAACTCAAGAATACATTCTTTAAACTCAATAATTACTCTAAATCTAAACATTGTGTCATAAGTAAATAAAATACTTTAAAATTTGTGTCAGTCATATGGCCATGAAAATGTCAGTACTTGAAAACAAATAGTTTGGAAGTTAATCAATTTATGCCCACTGAATGGTGATAGGGCATATAGTGTTACCAGTCACGTGCATCACAAACACTTGACATTTTGTAAATTAATTATAATTTTTGTTTTCCTCCATGGAGTCTCTTCATATTTGGCTGATGTATTCCTATCATCATTCTGCTTCATTCTGCACAATGTTCCCTGCCCCTGCTCAAGCCCAAGGTCAATGTCATTCACCTATAGCTTCATTGTTCGATAAACTTAACATTTTTCTGTTTCCATTCACGGAATATTTTCATATTTGGCTGATGTCTTCCTATCATCATCCTGCTACATTCTGCACTAGGTGCCCCACCCGCGCTCAAGCCCAAGGTCAAGTCCATGCACTTATAATTATCTTAGTTGTTCGATAAACTTAACATTTCGTAAATTCCTTCCAATTTCTGATTCCCTTTATGGAATCTTTTCATGTTTGGCTGATGTCTTCATATCATCAACCTACCTCATTCTATACAAGATGCCACGCCCCCACTCAGCCCAAAAGTCAATGTCATTCAGCTATAATAACATTTCGTAAATTTCTTTTAGCATGTGTTTCCTTTCATGGATTTATTATTCATATTTAGATGATGTATTCACATCATTATTCAGCATTAAATGCCCAACCCAGGCATAACCCCAAGGTCAATGTCATTCACTTATATATTTTCTAATCAAATCTTTGGCTGCCAGTAGCGGCATTCATGTGCCGATAGGCCACCCAGTGAATGTATGTCCTGTCTGAAATGAGTTAACCCATGCAGAGTGCAACTTGTTTATTATTAGTTCACCTGAGTATGCAGTGCGAGGTGAGCTCTTGTGATCACCCACTGTCCATTGTCCGTCTGTTCACACTTCATAAACAACATCTCCTCTAAAACCAGTGGGTGGTAGGTGGGAGCATGTGATGGGTAATTTAACGATCGGGGTTCATCCTTTCCGGAATGCCGACTTACATGGTTTGACCCTGGTGTGGCATAGACCTGGTACCAGGTCTCATGGACCTGGCACCAGGTCTGGATATTCTGATTTCAGGACTGAATATATAGTTTTTGTAAATATTGAGTTCTGATTTTGGGAATTTCCCTCATCATGGACAGGTTGAATGCGGGATAGTCCAACCCGTTGGCCCGGCCTTAAATTACCTTATCTGTTGATAGGCCGTTAAACACCAATACTCACTCACTCCTCTAAAACCAATGGGCCAATTTTTATGAAATTTCACAGGAAACATCTTTTGGTGGGGGAAAGCAAAACTGTTCAGAGAATTTTGAATGTTTGAAAAACTTGGTCAGTAGGTCAAATGAAAAAAAAACACCATTAAATAAGATCTAGAAACTACTTGCTGGAATGTTGCCAAACTTGACCAGAATTTGATTGGTTGGATCATTATGTCATTTAGTTGTCACGGTAACCAATATTAAGAAATTTAACATTCTTGTCTTAAAGGCATATTATTACAATATAGTTACATTTGACTCAAAATATTATTATTGCATTTTTCTTCAATTCGAATTTACATTTTATGTACATAGTGCAATGACTTACAACAACTAGAAAATAACGAAACAAGAGGTCGGGGACGGGCTCGAACTCACGACCCTAAGGTTTTCGAAGCTATGTGAAATTTTGCAACTACAGTTAGGCATGCACAGAAACACATCCGGCTTCTACGAGTTACGCACATTCCTGTATTCATTGATGCGGACCTCCAATAAGCCATCTAGTTTCATTTACATGCATTTAAAGAAATATACAGACGATTGTGTTCATTTCTCAACAAACGCGCTAACGCACATTTTGCTAGATTGTCGTCAACTAACAAAATGTGCATTAGTGTGTACGCTGAAAAAACAACACAATCGTCTGTGTCTCTCTTTTAATGTATATAAATGAAACCAGTTGACTTGTCGGAGGTCCACATCAATGAAGACAACAATGTACATAACTTATAGAAGCCAGATTTTTGCTGCGCATGCTCAACTGTAACTACAAACTTTCATATAGCTTCAAAAACCTTAGGGGTGTGAGTTCAAGCCTGTCCTTTACCTATTTCCGCACACGTCTTCTTATCATCATCTTGCTTCATTCTGTAAAAGATGCATACCACCGCTCAACCCTAAGCTTAAGGTCGTTCAATTATATCTTGTACAGTCCACCCTCCCATAACGGTCACCTCTCCTAGGCGGTCACCTCCAAACAACGGCCATTGTTAATTCCCCTCATTCTATTTTTGTAGTTGCCCGTTTGCGGACAACGCGATATAGTCTGCATTTTGGTGGCCGTCAGTAGTACTCAGTACGTACGTAGGTCCGAGTGTCCGGTTAAAGTTTTTTTGTTTAAGATTTTTGGTCAACATTCGGCGGGTGCGACATTCGGGCTGCGGCACATCTAGTTTTTTAAATTTGGTAAAGTTTTTCGATGTACTATATCTCTGCACCTACATCATCCATTGCCTTGAAACTTCACGAGTGTTTATCATCATCCATATTTTCATTCTATTCGACATAGTCTTCACTTTGGCGTCCGTACGTCCGTCTGTCCGTTCGTGTGTCCGGTTAAAGTTTCCGGTTAAAGTTTTTCGTCAACGCTGGGCGGGCGCGACATGCGGGCCGCGGCCATCTAATGTGTTATTTTCTAGTTGTAAGTTATTGCACTTTGTATATAAAATGTAAATTCGGATTGAAAAATTCAATGAAAATAATTGGCATCAAATGTAACTATATTATAATAATATGCCTTTAAACCACTAGGCCGATTTTAACATAATTGGATGAGAATGACCCTCTACCATGATTGTTCATTCCATCGGAAAACATGGGACTTATTTTGACAATATGTCTTTATAAAAATTTTCTTGTCTGAAACCACTTGACTGATCATTATAATTTCACCTTGGCTGACCCTCTACCAATATTTTTTAGGCCAGATAATTGCGTCAAAAGCATGGCTGCTGTGGGCAGGGCTTATTTTCACTATATCTCACTCTTGACATATGTCTTCAGGACAGTATATCATATTTTTGTCCATATACTCATGGGAGCAATATAGGCCTATCAGGGCCCTCTTGTTTTGAAAACCTAGTCTCCAGTGAGGTTTTGTTCAAGTTTCTGTGTTCAGTTATATTAAACAATGTAACTAAGACTTGTTCTGCTTGTTTTATTAAAGCACTCTGATCACAGGGTAGAACGGATGTACAAACATAGTTTACTATAGTTTCATTGAAAACTATAAAAATATCACTTGATTAGAATATTTTCATATTGAACAAAAATACTAGTACATATATATAACACCTTTAATAAAACCTCCATAGTACACTACAATTTGTTGGGTGGTTGGTCGGGAGTATGTGACGGGTAATTCAACGATCGGGGTTAATCCTTACCGGAATGCCAACTTACATGGTTTGGCCCTCCTGTACATTTTGGCTTTCGATACTTGAGAGCTAAATCCTGTTATGCCCCTAAGAAAGTAATAAGATTAGAGCTATTCCTATTACTTTTGGGGTTGGAGCTAAGTGACTCTGATGTGGCATGGACCTGGCACCAGGTCAGGATATTCTAATTTCAGGGCTGAATATATAGTTTCTGTAAATATTGAGCTCCGATTTTGGGAATTTCCCTCATTATGGACACGTTGAATGCAGGCTATTCCAACTCGTTGGCCCGGCCTTAAATGACTTAGCTGTTGATAGGCCGTTTAAACACGAATAATCAATAATCAATATGCCAAGTGTAATAGATTACTGTCAATTTTTGTCACATCTGTATTAGCAGAAGTGGGACATAGGTACAAGTTTTTGCATTTAGCTCATTTTCTGAAAAACTGTATGTCCAGTCGTCTTGAATCTTGGAATAACTCAATACTGTAGGGTACCCATCTCAAACAGAGGAAGTCTGAGTGACTGACCTAGTTTTATCTTTTGTTGGAATGCTTTCATACATTTGTAAAATGATCACATGGATAATCATCATCCCAAAAAGTTATATCTTGATCTTTGCCCTCAGGCTCAATAATAGAAATAATAATAATAATAACAAAGACAGGCAGTCAATATGCCCCCGCGCTTTATACCACTACAAATGTTATTTAAAAAATAGGTCATAGTGACCTAATTAGCATATGACACAGTGATTGATAGTGTTATTCAGCACAAGCGTGGTCGGTGGTTGGTTGGGAGCATGCTAAGGATAATTTACCGATCGACGTTCATCCTTTCCGGAATGACGACCTACATGGTTAGGCCCTCCTGTACATTTTGGCTCCTGATACTTGAGAGTTAAATCTTGTTATGCCCCATTAAGAAAGTAATAAGATTAGAACTAGTCCTGTTACTTTTGCAGTTGGAGTTAAGTGACTCTGGTGTGGCATGGACCTGGCACCAGGTCAGGATATTCTAATTTCAGGGCAGAATATATAGTTTCTGTAACTATTGAGCTCTGATATTGGGAATTTCCCTCATTATGGACAGGTTGAATACGGGATATTTCAATTAGTTGGCCCGGCCTTAAATGACCTTAGCTGTTGATAGGCCGTTAAACACCAATACTCAATCAATCAGCACCAGCGTGATTAACATCAGTCGAATAACTTTCTAGTCTTAAAGGACATGTAAACACCAACAATTTTATTTTTAGTATTTTAGGTACCAAAATAGATAATGTCAATGCGAACCAAATCCATACAAGAGTTATCAGAAGACAACGAAGCTCGCCTGTTGGCAGCCTTCACTCAAACTTGGCACAGTTGTATAAAAAACATGAATATTATATAACTTGACCTTGGGATAAGGGGTGTGCGGTGGACATTGACATTGAGGTCAGTGGTGGAAGGTGGGTCGTGGATTTGATATAGCATGATATAACATATTAAGATGAATGCATGGATAAAATATCAATGCGCTCCCTGAAAAGAGAAGTAAAACAAAATTTAACCCAACGTTAAGTTTATGAATGCACTAAGTTGGTAATTTTCTACAACATGATAGCTATTCACATGAGGAATGTATGTATAAATGTGCTAAGTGTGTGACATTGGCCTTGGCGAAAGGGGTGGTGGGGGGGGGGGGGGAGTCACGGATTTGCTGTAGCACAATAGAGGATCATCACATGAATGCATGTATGAAATATCAAAGCGTTAAAAGTGAAAAGAAACAGACGTTACACAACATTTACCCCAATGTAAAGTTTATGAACATGCTAAGTTTGTGACATTGACCTTGGGGTAAGGGTTGGGTGGTGGGTTGTGGATTTGCTACAGCATGATAGAGGGTCATCTGAGGAATGTATGTATGAAATATCAAGGCGTTCCATCAAAGGAAACAGTTGTTATCAGACATTTACCCCAACGTTAAGTTTATGGATGTGTCAAGTTTGTGACCTTGACCTTGGGGTAAGGGGTAGGCGGTGGGTCATGAATTTGCTATAACACTATATAGCGTTAAAAGTGAAAAGAAACAGACGTTACACAACAGTTACCCCAATGTAAAGTTTATGAACATGCTAAGTTTGTGACATTGACCTTGGGGTAAGGGTTGGGTGGTGGGTTGTGGATTTGCTACAGCATGATAGAGGGTCATCTGAGGAACGCGTGTATGAAATATCAAGGCGTTCCATGAAAGGAAACAGATGTTATAAGACATTTACCCCAACGTTAAGTTCATGAATGTGCTAAGTTTGTGACCGTGACCTTGGGGAAAGGGAAGGGGGTTGGTCATAGATTTGCTATAGCACGCTAGACTATCATCAGATGAATGCATGTATGAAATATCAAGGTGTTCAAAGTGTAAAGAAACAGAAGTTACAGAACATTTACCCCAATGGTGAGTTTATGAACATGCTAAGTTTGTGACCTTGACTTTTGGGTAAGGGTTGGGTGGTGGGTTGTGGATTTGCTACAGCATGATAGAGGGTCATTTGAGGAATGTACGAAATAGCAAGGCGTTCCATGAAAGGAAACAGATATTTAACGTTAAGTTAACGTTAAGTTTATGAATGTACTAAGTTTGGGGTAAGGGATGGGCGGTGGGTCATGGATTTGCTATAGCATGATAGAGTATCCTCAGATGAATGCATATTTGAAATATCAAGGCGTTCCGTGAAAGGAAACAGATGTTATAATACATTTACCCCAACGTTAAGTTTATGAATGTGCTAAGATTGTGACCTTGACCTTGGGGTAAGGGCTGGGTGGTGGGTCATGGATTTGCTACAGCATGATAGATGGTCATCTGAGGAATGCATGTATGAAATAACAAGGTGTTCCATGAAAGGAAACAGAAGTTATAAGACATTTACCCAACGTTAAGTTTATGAATGTGCCAAGTTTGTGACCTTGACCTTGGGGTAAGGGCTTGGTGGTGGGTCATGGATTTACTACAGCATGATAGAGGGTCATCTGAGGAATGCATGTATGAAATAACAAGGTGTTCCATGAAAGGAAACAGAAGTTAGAAGACATTTACCCAACGTTAACTTTATGAATGTGCCAAGTTTGTGACCTTGACCTTGTGGTAAGGGCTGGGTGGTGGGTCATGTATTTGCTACAGCATGATAGAGGGTCATCTGAGGAATGCATGTATGAAATAACAAGGTGTTCCATGAAAGGAAACAGAAGTTAGAAGACATTTACCCAACGTTAACTTTATGAATGTGCCAAGTTTGTGACCTTGACCTTGTGGTAAGGGCTGGGTGGTGGGTCATGTATTTGCTACAGCATGATAGAGGGTCATCTGAGGAATGCATGTATGAAATAACAAGGTGTTCCATGAAAGGAAACAGAAGTTATAAGACATTTACCCAACGTTAAGTTTATAAATGTGCCAAGTTTCAAGTTTGTGACCTTGACCTTGGGGTAAGGGTTGGGTGGTGGGTCATGGATTTGCTACAGCATGATAGAGGGTCATCTGAGGAATGCATGTATGAAATTGCAAGGTGTTCCATGAAAGGAAACAGAAGTTATAAGACATTTAACCAACGTTAAGTTTATGAATGTGCCAAGTTTGTGACCTTGACCTTGGGGTAAGGGCTAGGTGGTGGGTCATGGATTTGCTACAGCATGATAGAGGTTCATCTGAGGAATGCATGTATGAAATAACAAGGTGTTCCATGAAAGGAAACAGAAGTTATAATACATTTACCAACCGTTAAGTTTGTGGACGACGCTGACGACGCCGGGGGTATGCCATAAGCTCTTATGCACTTCGTGCAGGCGAGCTAAAAACCGCATACAAAAGAACAAATAATTAAAATATTACAAAGGTTTGAAATATTTAATTAGCTGAAATATGCATGTCCATCATAGATGAACAACAATTGTTCAAATTTATTTATAATAATTTGAATGTTTATGTCCTGCATCATTTTATTATATGAAATTATTCTAAGCAAAATAACATTGTTATTCACAGTAAAATGTGTTTTAAAAGCATTATATATAATTGCATTGGTGGAAAATTTGCATAATTTATGCAGAAATATAAATCTCCAAACTTTTGAATGCGTTGGAATTTTTCGATATTTAGTTTGTATTAGCATGCTCTATCTTTATAATCAAAAATAATTTTGGGGTTTACTTGACCGTTAAGCCAAAATATCTGGATCATGGAAAGTAGATGACAGTGAGTAACCAAACAATATATCACAGTGATCTAATTATAGGTCAAAGTGATTTTGATAGCATATATGGGCCAGCGGCTGTTAAAATGGTCCTTATGACATTGCTAACCAGTGCAGATCATGATCAGTCCAATTTGATTCTAATATGTTTGCTAGAAACAGCAAGTACATTTTTGTGACTGAACAGAGAACATTGTAGTCACTGATCAGACTGCATGGATTGCAGGCTGATCTGGGGGAAACACTTGTCTCATATGTTGTAAGGTCCTGTTTGCCGGCTGGGCCATATACACTTAGATTACCATATTCTAATCTGTATCAGTAATATGATTTATTGAAGTTGGTCAAATAGCTTATATTTTATTGGCTGAAATCACTGGAGCATGGAAAGTAGTGTTACCTCATTTATAGAAATAGCTGTAGTTGGTGTTATTCTGTATAAGGGCATACACCGTGATCAAAATTGGTCAAATAGTATTGAAGATTTCGACCAAAGTCGATATCTTGTGAAAAGTAGGTCACTGTCCCTGGCGTCACTTAGGTCAGATCAAAATGCTGTAATCATAGCCACAGTCCTCACTGCTTGGGCTATCATATATTCATGTTTATAACTCAAATGGTCAATGAGGTCAATCACAGACGGCCATATAAGCCGAAATCACAGTGACCTAATTAGCATGTACAGACATTGGTAGTTTTATTCCGCACCAGCGTGCAATGCTTGATTAAAATCCGTCAAATAACATTGTAGTTATACGCATACTAGGTCACAATGACAGACTATGTTAGTGATGTAATTATAGGTCAAAGTGACTATGTTACATATAAACTCATAGCTTATGATAATCTGCATGAGTTTTATTGAAGTCGGTCAAAGAGTCTATGTGTGTGATATAGGCTGTAATCACTTGAGAAGTTCACGGTAACCTAATTGTTGTCGAGCGCCCTTGCGGACTCCGTGATATAGTCGCCCGTTTGGCGTGTGTGCGTGCGTCCGACTAACCCAAAAGTTTACTATTCAGCCCTCGTAGGGCACGTAATGGCATCGGTATTTTGGCTGAAAATGCATTAAATTGATCTGTTTGAACAGAAATTTGAGTAGCATGTTTAAAGGTCAACTTCCAGCATATTGCCTCCCTTCTGTTTATTATAGTAGAGTGTAGTGTGGTGTGGTGTAGTTTGCCTATTATTATGAATAAAACGTCCCCTCCCTATGATTCAATACCCATTTTTTCAAATTTTGCCCTAATAATATTGGAACATTTAAATTGAGATATTTAAAAAAATAAATAATCATCTTGTCAAAAATTTGATTCACATATCCCATTTTTATGACATTGTTGTTTTATTTGAGACAATTTGCATACAATATATTGAACTAGAAAAATTGTGTCTGTAAGCGATGCCCCCATTTTAGTGCTTGTAGCTGTTTCAAACAAGGTGTTGCTGAGAAAAGGTTAAGTTGAAATAAAGGTCAAGGACACCCAAAATGGGGGAGGGTGTTGTGGGATTGGAAGGCATCAATGGGAGTAGGGCATTGCTGAAGTTTGGTGGACATGGGATTAGGAAATGCAGAGATATAGATGAAGTAAACAAGGTGTAGCTGTGTCAACAAGGTGTAGCTGGGAAAGGGTTAAGTTGCAATCAAGGTCACTCGAAATGTGGGAGGGTGGTGTGGGATGGGAAGGTATCAATGTGGATAGGGTAGTGCTGAAGTTTGGTGGACCTAGGATAAGGAAATGCAAAGATATAGACGAAGCAAACAAGGTGTAGCTGGTAAGTGTGATGGACAGACAGACGGACGGTCCACTGGTTTGGAGACGGGGAAAATGTTTCAAGGGGCCATATTAACGGGTCATTTGTCCAAATATAGGGCCCAGTACATGTGGGTGAGCAACTAGAATGGCCCCTTAACACCTACCCATGTGTCCATACCACTTGTCCAAAAATGGTAAGGAGCCAGTTTTTGGCATGTGATAATCACTACCACTGAGGCCCGCTGATTCCATTTTGGCAATAAACAGGGGGCCATGGCCCCTTATAGTCTAATACAAATTAAGGTTCACCCACCACTAACTGCTTACCAAGCTTTTATTTCAGATTATGCTTCAGCATGGTCTGGTGAGTGTGTAAACCAAAATGCACCTGAAAGCACGTTGGAGGAAAGCACTGAATTTGCATAAAAACAAGATGGCCGCCACAAACACCCTAATTAATTATTAAACACACAAAATTATGAAAACTGGTCATAATATACTATATAAATGTATTAAATACATATAGGAATATGTATATCAGGATTTCAAAAATCATTATAGTAAGTAATTATGACGTTATCTGTGACGTTATCATGATGGCATTGTGTCCCGCCCCCGCTAAGCCCAGGGTCAAGGTCACAGACTTGGTGCGTTCGAAACCTTAACGCTGGGTAAATGGCTTATAATTTCAGTTTCCTTGCTCGGATCTGCTTCACATTTCACACACGCATTGCTCCAAGTGACGTCATTGTGAGAAAATCATTGGAAATGTCTGTATTTGTCATGTTCTTCGGACTAAATGTTCAGCACAACCTTCATGGAATTG
The DNA here is from genome assembly GCA_029237695.1 of Conchocele bisecta. Classification (NCBI taxonomy): domain Eukaryota; kingdom Metazoa; phylum Mollusca; class Bivalvia; order Lucinida; family Thyasiridae; genus Conchocele; species Conchocele bisecta. Next base: position 11,277,675 of record CM055273.1, read on the forward strand.
AATGCATCACATTAGTGACCAATTAACTATGATTGTATTGTAGATAGTAACATATGCCATGTGTATTCATATATTGCACATACACCAATCAGTTATACACATCTCTCATGTATTTATATAGAACAATTTCAGATCAATTGATCTGGATTACGTTAAACATGGCATCCGACCTGTCATGTGTATCAATGCACATATGACATCACAATTTGTATCATGGCCCTGTGTAAAGTGGTTTAATTGAAGATACATGACGATACTAGGACCAGTGGGATGTTTCTATTTTCACCAATATCGGTACATAAATGTCATATCTATCATACTGAACGCAACAAGATAGGAAATCTAAAATAGTTTGTATATGGGTGAAAATTGAAACAACCCAGCAGTCCCAGTATCATCATATATCTGCGCAATTAAACCACTTTACATAGGACCATGATGATAAAAACACGTTTTTGTTTTTACCTTATTTTATATTAGTGTTTAGTGATGGGTTGATAATACAGATTGTATTCAATTTATCAATCTTCTGAGTGGCATCCTGATTCAGAACGATTTTGAAGTATTTCATGACGAAGCCGAAGCGGATGTTCTAATAGTGACAAAGGCAATTGAAACCGCAGCATCTGAACCAATGGTAGTCATCGGTAGTGATTCGGACTTAACGATTATGTTACTCAGTAATCACAAAGTGGATGGACTTGAATGCAATCTTTATTATCAACCCATCACTAAACACGGTACGAAAAAGTCTCCCCGACTATGGCAAATAAACAAGTGTCGAAGTATACTAGGGAGTGAAATGGGTAACAATCTGGAGTTTTCACATGCAATGCTTGGTTGTGACACTACATCCAGCCTACATGGAGTGGGAAAGGCGAGCATATTGAAATTGATGAGCTGCTTCCGAAATGCTTCAAGCATTTTCAATGATCCAGAAGCACCTGTGCCAAGCATCATCGAGGCTGGTGAATGCACTATTATAAAGCCCGTATCTCTAGCCTCTCAGGCTAGGGATACGTGATTGTATCTCCAGCCAACCCCTACAGGACAGGCTAGGAATACGTGAATCCATATTATGTATATAATAAGTATATATTGGCAGCAAACAGAAAACTACGAATACTATTTAATTTACTACAGTATATACCAGAGAAAATGTTTAATTCTTTGATAAACTTAATTAGAACGTCATACACGGAGTTACAATTTGGTCGCCATCTTGGCCTCGTTTTGAATCTTCATGTAAACATAGGCCGTGAAACCCCGTGATCAAAGAGGTAATAATCTATAATTACATTGTTTGGTCACACTTTGCCATGTTATCCTATTGCTAGGCATTCACCATTGATCACGTTGATCAATTATACTATTTTAAATTGTGTTACCGAAACATCTAAACCATTCACACTATATTATCAATTTACCGAACTGGTCATTTACAGAAACATCCGTAAATCCATACCACAACCGCTTATCAGCTGTCAAACAGCTATCTAACTCATTTAGTTTCTTGTTATGTCAGTAATATAACCAATATCAATTAAATCCAGCCAACGTCTATTTTTGTAATGTGCTTTGTGAGTGTTTTTGATAACTTGTATTCGCTGTCGTAACAGATACGGCGTTTGCCGATCATTTTAATTACACTGTAGTGTAATAGGATACCGTATCAGACATAAACAACAACAGCAGCAATGGCGTTCTAATTGAGTTTATCAATTAATTAAACACTTTCTCGGGTATATACTTTAGTAAATTAAATAGTATTCTTAGTGTTCTGTTTGCTGGACATAACTTTGTTACCATACATACGTATTATATACAGAATATGGACTCACGTATCCCTAGCCTGTTCTGTAGGGGTTGGCTAGATATACGGTCACGTATCCCTAGGCTGAGAGGCCCGTATCTCTAGCCAGTGCCTTCGTGAATATTGGTCAAGAAATGTGGAATATTGTGTTCAAAAACTGCAACGGGTGGGGCACCATATAACTGACAGGGCCGGTGCGATCAAGTGAATCCTACTATGCATGAAGACAGGTTGATTTTCTATAAAACAACATCCAACATCCTGGTTGCTCTAGATTATGTATATAGCTCAGCTTAACTGACATTTATTCTAGAGAAACAATTTTGTTGTCAGAACATATCCAGGGGCTGTACATAATAGAGAGAAATGTATTGCATTTTCGACGCTTATTTACTCAGAATCAAGTTTTGTTTAATAATGCGAGTGCATTTTACTTGACTAACGAAGAAACCTGTTATGCAATGCAACTAAAGTTGTTAGTCAACAATCGAAAGTTAATTTTCTTTTGTTTGTACTGGTTCAGAAGCAACCATTATAACAAACAAGCACCCCTCAGTATATACATGTACAAACATGTGCTGTTATCCAACTAAATCACTCTAAAGTAACTATTTCGTGGCGACATACATTTGCATAGCGTCTTCGAAATGTTCTGCCTTCTCAAAACATTCCGGAGGAACATTGCTTATCATTGAAATTTGATTAAAGAAATCTTGTGAACAGCCACACAAAGAGTCAGTTTCGCTAAGTTGTCTAGAGAGTTGTAACAACTCGGCTTCGTTGCAAGGAAGTGATATTGAGCAGTCTCGAGCAGCAAACAACTCTGGTTGGTGATACATTACATCCGATATTTCCCCTGTCGTCAGTTCAACATCTCTCTGTGCCCTTATCCTGTGTGTGTTCCAGTACATTTTCACAATGTCAAGTTCATTCTCCAATATAGGTGTAAACCACAGTCTGATATTTTCAATATCATCTGCATCTGCCGGATTAAACAAACCAATTTGCTCGATATCCCGAAAAATGTTTCTCCATTTAGTTGTAAAATTCCTCTTCAAAAAGCTCCAAAACGCTTCTATGCGCTGGTTACCTGCCGAACGACCCACAATAAAACAGCTCTCACCAGCTCTGACATCATGGTCGCTGCGTAATACCTGTTGAATTTCGCCGACCAACACATTTTCGGTGTCTCCATCACATCTTATCAGTTTTGGAAGGCGGCCGTGTTCCATCAACATGTCAAAATACAGTCGGGATACTGAATACGGATTATTATTGGACCGTACAACTTTCAACCACAACAGTTTGCTGGAAAACCCATCGATTGCTCCATGAATGGGAAATCCGAAGGGTTTTAATTTATCGTAACCATCAATGTGAACAATGCAGTTTGACCCTCCATTTTATACCGGCGTCTACTCAATCGATGTCGTTGAATACTGAATACTCACAGAAAGCGGGGTCGGGTCTTTTCGGCCGTCTAAGACGGAACCGTACACGCTGTACAAACCCAGTTCCGATTTTGGGATTTATTTATAGATTACACTGCATTACGCATTTTGATGAGTAACTCCAACCTTCATTTGAACGTGATAACCGATTTTCGAAATATGTAGACAACCTCGGGTAAATATGCATTCATTTATTCATAACTTAATTATGTGTCTACGTAGATCTTCATATTGCATGATCATATTTATGAAAAGGTCTTGGTTTACAGATGTCGTTCTATGGAAAACGATTTAATATGGTAGTGCTAATTACGCGGCTCCTCGCATATCGCATGCTTCATTTTGACACTGGGCCAAACATGTTTTATTATTTAGTATTTAGTGTGTTGGTATTGTGTCACAGGCATATTTAGTGCGAACATAATTGTAGCCACCGGGGGCCCGTTTCACTAAACTTTGTACGACTAAAATGTTCGTAAGTGCAAATCTAGGATCGTTTGGAAATTTCAATTGATTGATTTACATTTATTGAGCATAGGCTGCTCAATAAATGTAAATCCAATAATTGTTTACAGGAAAATTTTGTTAATGTGGAATTTACAGACTATCTTAAGTTTGTACTTACGAACATTTTAGTCTTACGAAGTTTAGTGAAACGGGCCCCAGGGACGTAGCCTACTGATTTGTATCTGTATCTGCAACCACTTGCATGAACCTTCTAATGTCACGTAATTTTTAGCGACTTTCAAAAATATCACATTACATCAGCCGTACGATTGCCGTTTGATGACTGTTAAATATTATTTTAATTGACCACTTGTAAATATGGTTATATGAATGTATGGCATATATTTTACTAGTATTTTTGCAATCAGTGCAGACCCTGATCAGGCTGCGCAGATGCACAGGTCTCCAACATTTACAAATTTAAGAAGTCCTACTTTAGATCGTTGTTAATTTACTTACTACTAAACACTAGATGTCTGCGTGCTTTATTTTATTTTTTTATGAAAGGGACGTTCTAGTCTGAGGCGTGTAAATAATATAAAGCAAACACCAGGAGCGGATCCAGGATTTCAGGTTAGGGGGGGGGGGGCGGTCTTTTAATTGAAACAGTTTACTATATTTTCGAACTAGTACCGTTTGTTCGTCGACCAAGCAGAGCTCGGGAGACTGCCAGGTGGGTCCGGCGGTATGCCCTCCTGAATATTGTTGATATCTATACCCCATTTTGCTGCGTTATAACGCATTTTAGAGCAAACATATCTTTACTCGCAAAATGTTAGGGGGGCGCGCGCCGGGTTTTCCCCTACGTGAATCCGCCCTGGAATACACAACTTCTATATTTGCAGATTCAACACGTCTAAATTCAAACGAGACGCTTCAAACAAATGTCGCAATTTTGTGGTCGGTACAAATTTAGTGTGTAAATAACTAACTTGATTATATAGTGTGCAGACATGAATTCAAAATACATATACGTACGCCACGGTGCTTTTTAGCATGGCTTGGTTGGCCACTCATTTATTTGTTTACAAAGGCGTTGAATGTACTTTTTCTGAAACGCAACACACTTAAATTGTAAATTTCAATTTCAAATTAATTGTTGCCGACGAGAGGATACAGTGTATACATATACATGCACCAGTACTATTATGCTTACTGCCGGTATTTTTATCAGAACATTTTATAACAATTATACAATCATGTATGTCATATCGACACATTTTCCGGACATTGACAGGTTTATGTAGTTGTATATATATATTTGTTTTCAAATGGTAAACACATTATCAAAAATTCAAACCGACACACATTTAAAAATACACAGTAATGGATAATTTTGCCCTGAATGTTCTGTTGGCCACTTTTGATTTTAACAACTATACATTCCACTTACTAAATAAATACGCATGCTGTCGCGCGGGCATCAGTCACGCAAATACAAACATACGAAGGAATCTACAAAGTACGGTTGATAAATGCGTACATTTATAAAATTTGAAGAAACTTATATAAAAAATCAGTACCGGCAGTAAATTCATAGACAGGATCGAGACGGGTAGCCCACACAATAACTTTTTTAAACGGACACTCCTAACAATATCTGCCCTCTCGGTGTGGAGGCAATGGCGCGGCGGTGGGCAGCCGAGGGAGTGGGGGTCAGCGCAGGATTTCCCCATAGACCTGATAGTACGAGGTACATGTACACAAGACCGTCCGTCAGTCATATTGGCTACTCAGGAAAACGTTCCTCCCGCTTTCGGAGATGTAAATTTAATTCCGAGAGTCGGGTATGGACAGTCAATTTTTAATTTGTTTAAAACTCCCCGGGGGTGTCCGACTACCCTCTATACACCATCGGGCGCTGAACTCATTGATATGTGCAGCCATAGGCCTATCCAAATTCTAACCAAATTCAGGCCATTCATTTCTACAGAAAATATTGCATTTGTTTCAATCACAGATTTGTTTCAATTTCAAACACCAGGAACGTCGTTTAGTTGTTTGTGTTTGGTCCTTGGTGAGTGACGTAATGTCTACATCAATAAATGACGTCACAATTAACTGTTACGTAAATAACGTCAATTAGATTCTGAACTAAATTCTCAAATAATTACAATGTATCATTCTGACGTTACATGTATATGCATAATATGTGATAGTTGGTGATAGTAGCAAATTACGAGGTCACATGTCGGCTAATTATAGATTTAACATTGATAGTGGTGCGTTTGGTTTGTTCACTACATGTACTTATCATAGTTGTATTCTGTTCAATGTTTGATAGTATTCATACTAACACTTGTAGATACATTTAGTGCAACTTATCAGCAAATACAGTTTACAGCAAGCACAGTCAATGAGTCTATGAACACGCATTTCTACTGTAGGCTGTTGTGTTGCATTGTACAAACGTCAGCGTTTCAATAACGTCATTTTCTCGATGAACGATGTTCACAAAGTAATAATAATACGCAATTTTTTTTGTAAATATATATAGATGTTAGTTGACGAGCTACTATATTACAAAAGTAATAAACAGAATTGAACCCAAAATCTTTTGGAAGTATATTACCATGTTTGCTACTATCACTAACGTTCAAAAAGAGAGTTGTGAACTTCAGTTCAGAAGTCAATCGACAACTGCTGCGGAAAACGCCGGGTAGGCCTCAGATCAATCACCTTCACGGTTGGGTGGGAGAATGTACGGAAGAGCGAAGGGTTTGGGTATGTGAAGGATGGACACCAAGTAGGGGTAAAGCTGCCTCCCGGACTGTGGAGTTTTAGACAGCTCAAAGATTGTGTCACCTCAGAGCTTGACGGTATAGTCAACCTCACAGTATCGAAGGCTACCGGGCTCGCAACAATGACCATCGGCCCAGACAGCCGGATAAGGATCTCCCCGACGTTGGGTATTCGACTCGGGTTTAGAGAGACATACTCCGCAAATAAAGGATTGTTTGCCCCGGGCGAGTACGTCGGTGATAACCCGGTGGACTTTGCCTTTACAAAAACTCTCAGGGTGCACCTGGATCGGGTGAACACATCGTACAACACGTTAGACGGATCTCCCAGCACATTACTGAAAACCGTGCAAGCCAGTGATTGTTTCTTTGGGGAGACTGTGACCTTAGACTTCCCACGCCCCGAGATGAAAGTTTTGGAATCGGGACATATCCACGAATTTACGGTCTCTATTCTTGATGATCAAGCGAGAGAGTTGAAGAACTATTACCCGATTTCGGTCGTCCTAGAAATTTCAAATTAATTCAAAGAATTAGACTCAAGTTCGTAATTTATAACAACCAACATTATGAGTATATACGGCCCAGGTATTTTTTCCAATTTATTGACAATTTCGGATATAAATTCAAAGAATCCGAGTAACAATGATATTCCCGACGGATCCAACCCCACAGGTGATTTTTTAACTACCGGAAAAACCATGTCAATGATCAATAGAACTATATCGGTGGCCACGGACGAGATTCACAAGAGTCTACTATCACAACTTAGAGTATATGCCCTGGCTGTGACTACACAAAGTCGTGAAGAAACACATACAGAACTAAACGAACAAGGCTGGAAAATAACCGAATTTCGGGAAGAGGCCCATACAGAGTTTATGGAAGTTTCCGATAAACTGAAAAGTGTTCGTAGAGCCACTCACAAAGCGCTTGAGGAGACCTCTGAAAAGGTTCGTGTTGAGGCCCATACCGCTATCGAGCAGCTTGCCTCATTGTTGGACACATCTGTAGAGCAGTTTGAGTTATTACACCGCAGAAAACCCATCATCACATTTTGGGCAGAGGAGAGGGGGGCGTTGGAAAATGAAGCCTATGAATATTCGTTTGGTGCAAACGCGATCAATAGATATGTGGGGTACGTCATGACAGCTCCAGGTACACTTCTCCGAATGGCGGTCTGCTCGGTTAATTTTAAGGGTAATTCTGTGGCCGCGGTCACCGTAAATCTCGTACTGGATAGGAAAGAACGGGCGATTGGAGTCACTAAACTCGCTGGACAGAGGTCATCGATGGTTTTGTTCTCCGTTGACAATCCAATTAGAATTCCCGAAGGTAATGTTATTAACTTTGTTACGAAAATCGCTGACCCAGCGAGTTCTTCCACTGTTGTGGCATTGTTAATTGAACTCGATATATGAACGAATCACCGCTTCCGAGCACGCTAAAAGCTTTTGGCGAAAGAAGTTCAGATTTTAGGTTGGAAAATATCGTAGAGATGCAGGATATTCTAAAACGAGAGGGGGAAACTCGGAGGGTAAATGCTAAAAAATATAGACGCGCGGCAAACATAGTGGAGGGGGCGAGCACCGTGCTGGCAGCAATTTCTATAATGGGTGTGGCCGGAACAGCCGCATTATTGTCTACAGTCGTGGCAATTCCCATTGCAGGGGGTTTGAGCGGGGTAGCCGCTGGGGTTGGGTTGTTATGTATGGCGTTCAGAGTAGTGGGAAGAAAATTCGCAAATAAAAGTAGAAAGCACGACAGAATATCGGTTCTAGCGAGGTCTAAGAAAAATACCATCGACGTTCTCGTGTCCAAGGCGCTAGCCGATAATAATATATCGGATGATGAATTTGAATCGGTGGTGGCGGAGATGGTTCGATATGAGGATTTAAAAAATACTATTAGAACTAAGGCACACGCCACCCTTCCCAAGATTGAGAATACTGATTGGGATAAATTTAGGTTAAAACTGGGAGATAAAGATGTGTGGGGGGGGGGGGGGTGAGTTACAACACCCACTGACCACCATGCATTTATATAACCTCAATTGTCCGTACCAGGAAGTAATCGTGTTACCATTTGCCGCAGTCAACACTATCATATATAGTGTCTCTCGATAGCTTGGTGCATATGGTTAAACCAATACACAAAACAACAGGTAATGTTTATCTCCAGGTTTATGTTTCATAACTGTCTTGGTTGTGTGTGTGTTGTTTAAAATTAAATCAATACACGAAACAAGTACACCACCTCGATAAGGCGAAATACACTCGGCTACAAATACACATAACCGTGTAATTGGAACATTGTCGTCTGCTGATAGATTAAAAAAAGGTGGTCCAGTTAGACATGCCCAGCATAGTTTTCTTTGGTGGGTGCCCTATATAGGCAAGTAGCGGTCTGGTAGGGACACCATTGATAAGGTAAACAACCGGCATAACAACGGTGGTCGGATGGGAACGCTGTTTAACGTTGATAAAACATCGGGTGTGTTTATTCACTGAGTGCTCTGTTAAACTTTATAGGCAAGCAGCGGTCGGATAGGAACGCTGTTTAACATTGCGAAAATATCGGTTCTATCTTTCTAACTGACTTTATGATTTGAATTATTACTAAACGATAATACTTGCGAGCATGTAATTCCTTGCTAACCAGTCGATGAGTAACACGAGGGGTTATCTCTTACATGGTGTCATGGGTGGTGACATCACCATCTTGTCTCATTGATAACTTATAATTCAGTCGAGGACGTGTATGGTCTCGTGGTTGATGAAAAACATGTTTCACTCTTCTCATCCATACTCGGTGAACAGTGGGGGGAAATTTAAGTATACTCAACAAAACTAGAAACGTCCCTGTTTTATAGCCGGTGTAGCTCTGTCTATGTATGTACCACATGTTCAAAGTACATGTATTTTAAACCGTGGCGATGTTCAGAATACGATCGTGTAGAGTTTAGCCGATACACACGGTTTACATAGCGGCCAGTGACCGGAACGTTGATTTCCATAGGGGCTATTCGGAAAATTAAAAAACTTTTTTAATTTTTCACTGTTTTCGATATGCCACGGCTTTCCGAAAACGAGCGAAATCAGGCAATTGGGATGCTTGCGGGTGGGATGGCCGCCAGGGCGGTCGCGCCTCGGTTTGGTTGCTGTCGGAAGACGATTGATCGTCTTGCAGCCCGGTACCAGCAGACTGGGGCTGTTCACGACCGGCAGCGACCTGGTAGGCCTCGTGTAACGACGGCTAGAGCCGATCGTTACATTACGTTGACGCACTTACGTCAACGTCGATTGGCAGCCACAGTCACTGCTAGGCGATACGGTGTCTCAGGGCATACCATTCGCAACCGGTTACGTCGTAACGCCCAACCAATCCGGGCACGCCGCCCGTACACTGGTCAGATAATGACCCAACGTCACGGTGCTGCCAGACTGTTATGGGCGCGACGTCATCTGAACTGGAGAAGGGCTGACTGGAACCGGGTTTTGTTCACCGATGAATCTCGGTTCACAGTTAGTCATGCTGACGGAAGATTACGGGTATACAGGCGTAAAAATGAAAGATTCACCGATTGTTGCATTGTTGAGAAGAACATGTTTGGGGGAGGGAGCGTAATGGTCTGGGGTGGGATCATGGGAAACCGGAAGACAGATTTGGTTGTTGTACAGGGCAACATCAATGCACAACGTTATGTTGCAGATGTGCTAAATGCACATGCCTTACCATTTATCCGTCAGCATGGTCCTGGTGTGACATTGATGCACGGACCAAATGCCCCGCCCTCACGTAGCCAGGGTCACCACTCAATACTTACAGCAAAACAACGTCGACGTCATGCCATGGCCCGCGGTCTCCCCGGATCTCAATCCCATTGAGCACATATGGGATGAGCTGGGCCGCAAAGCACGAGCTAACCATCAGATTGACAATGTTCGCGATCTTACACGGGCGTTACAACGGGAATGGAGGAATTTACCCAACGCACTGGTATTGCGTTACGACACGTCGATGCGGCGTAGGATCATTGGATGCATTCATGCAAATGGTGGCCACACTCGGTACTAACGAGATTTACTGAATTTGCCACATTACTTATTGAAATTCCATCTCTAAACATTAAGTAACACATTTCTGAGTTTTTGTGATTTTTGATTTTGACCCCTACCGCCCTTGGCCGGTTATCTCTCGAATATTTAACAAGATATCCAAATGCAATTTATTGGCTTTGATACAGAAATGAATGAAGTTGTTTTTCCATTTTGATTTTTAAAAGTAACCCTTTTGGTTTTTGATGAATCTTTCCTTAAACATGGAGGGACGTTTCTAGTTTTGCTCAGTATAGTATATGGGAGGCAACAATGATACAAGTTCCTGATGGGAGCCACCCGCGTGTAGCGCGGGTTCCAGAAGAACTCGTATCATTTTGACTCCCATATACTATTCATCACAACGTGTAGCTTGTCGGATTTCGTCTAATTTATTGTCTCCCACAACCAGACGTGATCTGACTGTGTGAACATGCACGTCCAAGCCAGCATCTATGTCGGACTGTGTGTCGCTCAAGCACTGTCGCGAAAGTGCGTCTGCCACAGGCACGTCCTTGCCAGACACGTGCTGCACGTCCATGTCATACTGTTGTAACGTCAGTCGCATGCGCTGCAGCCTAGCTGGCGACGCAATCAGTGGTTTCTTCATGATTGCGGCAAGCGGTTTATGGTCATTCTGTACGTGCACATGTCTGCCATACACGTAGTGGTGAAAATGTTTGAACCCTGCCACAATGTTCAGCAATTCTTTCTCGATCTGTACATATGCCATCTGTGTTTGCGTTAACGATTTTGATGCGTACGCTATTGGCCTGCCATCCTGTAGCAATGTACAACCAATACCATGCTTTGAAGCGTCAGTTTGAAGTGTCAGCGGTTTCTTTGGATCAAAGAAGGCTAATACGGGACTACGCGTAATGACCGATTTTACCTTGTCAAGTGCTTCGTCCTGAGGTCTGTCCCATGAGAACTCTACATCCTGTTTCAGCAAGTCTCGTAATGGAGCTGTGATTTCAGACAGATTCAGCGCAAACTTGGTAAGGTAGTTCACCATACCAAGAATGGTCTCTAGTTCTTTGCGGTTACGTGGTGCTGGCATCATTTCGATGGCCTTGACCTTGCCTGTGTCAGGTTTCAAACCCTCGACGCTTATGACATGACCGAAATACGGTACTTCAGTCAGTCCGAACTTACATTTCTCTGCGTTCATTTTAATGCCACTTGACCGTGCTCAGGTCAGAACAGTGCGTAAGTTTCTGTCATGTTCTGCTTTATCCCTACCAAATACAAGAATGTCGTCCACTATCACGAGAACTCCATTAAGACCCTCAAATATTTCGTCCATTTTCATTTGAAACTCGTCTTGTGCCACTTTGATACCAAATGGCATGCGTAAGAAACGGTAGCGACCGAATGGTGAGTTGAACACCGTGTAATATGACGACTCGTCGTCAAGGCGAATATTCCAAAATCCTGATTTTGCGCCAAGGACGCTGAAAACTGACGCACCCGAAAGTTGAGAAACGACGTCATCCAATGTTCGAGTCGGATAATGTGGACGTAACAGTGCCTCGTTTCGCATTTTCGGGTCTAGACATATTCTCAAGTGGCCAGATCTCGGTATCTCGACCACAACGAGCGAATTAACTCACTCTGTAGGTCGTGTGACCTTGGAGATAATTGCCTGTTTCTCCATGTTCTGGAGCTCGGATTTCAAACGAGATTTCATTGCAAGTTACACGCGCGGCGGCGGATTGATAACATGTAGGTACAGCGTCCGGCTTCAAGTGTAGTTTACATGTACCGGGAAATAAGCCAACTCCCTGGAAAACGTCCTTAAACTCTGTAATGACGTCCGCTGTACGGTCCGTCTCAGTCTGTGCGTCAGTCCGGACATTGTCGGCTGTGTCAAGTGAGTATATCAGCTTGATGAGACCTAGCTCTATGGACGTGTTAAGACTGAGGAGGGGTGGTGCGTTTGTGTCTACCACGTAGAACACGGGCTTGGCTGACTTTGCATTGTGCGAGCAATGTAGTGTAATACTGCCAATGACATGCAGTTGATTACCCATATATGATGATAACTGTTTACGAGGGGCTGCTAATGGGTGTTTGATATTCAAATCATAGAACATTTGTTTTGGTATAATGTTGACTTGCGACCCAGTGTCGATCTTAAATTTCATTTGTTTATTGGATGGACCAAGGGTAACATGTGCAAACGCTTGATCAGGCTTAGAGGTAGAAACAAAAGAAGTTGTTATCGTGTCAACATAGAAGTTTGAGCCTTCTTCGCCAGATGAACATGAATCGTCTTGGTCAACATTAACTCCGTATACGTTTTGTCCCGATCTGCACATGTCTTTAAAGTGGTTAAGTTTGCCACATTTGTAACATGTTTTTCCTCTTGCAGGGCACTGTTCGCGTGAATGCTTATCACCACCACAGTTTTTACACTGGTTTCGTCCTCGCGGGTTGGTCTTTTTCGTCTGTGACGGCATCCGTGGCGTCATGCGTCTTCCTGTGGCCCCCTGATATTGTGCGCTGTTTTTTCCTGTGGCACACCGGGTTTGTGCGTATCCCGACGGCTGGTTATTATGCGCAGTGTACGTCATTTTGTTGTGACGTGCGTTCTTCGGCCTTCCACCTTTTACATAACTGACGTCTGGTGGGTCTCTTGGAGACATCGTCTGTAGTTGCGTCACGGCGTATTCGTGACTCTGCGCGATGTGTATCGTGTTTTCAAGGGTTAGATCCGCACCCACGTTAACTAATTGTTCTCGCACTCGCTTCGAGCTGGTGCCGAATACGATCCTATCCCTGAACATTTCACCTGCATTCGCAAAATTGCAGTCCCTTACAGCTATGCGCAATTTTGTGAGAAAAGTCTCAATGTTCGCTTCGTCTTGTGTGATGTTGTAAAACTTGTAACGCGCAAATATTGGATTGAACTTTGGCTGCACGTGCGCTCTATAGCGATCGTAGTAGGTCTTCAGCAGTTTTTTGTCAGCATCTGATATGCCTGTCCATGTACTATGTGTTGTATACCCTGTATTGAGGGTGTGTGAGCCTTAGCTTAACCACTGAGCTGTGGGATGAGTGAAACAACAAGACGTGTTTACTGCTTGGATATATTACTAAGACTAAAGATAGTAACGACTCAGTGGCCGTTGCAGTCACACAGATATAAACAGAGCATGCGCACTGGATGCTGTGGTTCAAGGTGAATACATGGAGATAGTGTCAATTATATACAGGGTGTTGCCATAAGTATGTTTGTTAACATACTACACTATGAATTTCTCTACATTGGTCGCCAACCCAAAGCAGGAGATATGACACCTGTTCTTCTTCGGATTTCGATTTGAGCGGTCCCGTAAACACCAGTTTGACGTGCTGCTCAAATTTGCCCCATGCTTCCGGTAGATTTGTATCTTCCCAGCGCATCACAGGCGGTGGAATTCCAGCTAACTCCATGTTTGGTAATCACTTTGTGACGTGTATGAATCCTTTTTGAGTTAAACTGTGACTAAATTCTTTAAAATCCCTTTTTCTAACACCATGTTATATTGTGTTGTAGTATTGTGTCCTTGACAATCAAATCGTGGATGTCTGAAGTAAGAGCAAGATGTTCTCTCTAATACTATTTAATATGGTGGGTGGCTTCAGCCGCTGTGAGAGCTATATATACATACAGGATAGATTGCATGGTATAGAATGGCTACATGTCTAAGCAAATACAATATGTTACACTGTCTAGTGTTGTTTTTTTGGGCGAGTTGTTCTTTGTATCTGAGAAACATAGGACAGTACGGATCACTAGCCCTATGTCCACATTCATGTTGTTGAGACACGTAGCAGTTGTTGCAAACATCTTGAGCTCGTGTATTTTTGTATGTGCACGCCGTGTAAGTGTGTGAGTAGCCACAGATGGGACATACTGTTTTATTGTTTTTAGGTTTGAGGAATTTGATTCCTCAAACCTTTTGTTTTCGTTGGTTTTTTTTTTCTTTTTATTTTTCTTTTTTTTCTTTTTCTTTTTATTCAGCCGTCGAGACTACAGCCCAAACCGCTGGTCGGATCGACTTCAAATTTTGCATACCGATTCGCATCAACAGTGAGACGAGAATAACTCAATTTTCAGAATTCTCATGACGTCACTTTTTACGAAACCGGAAGTGACGTCATATATCATATAATTCCCTATAACTTCCTTATTTTCCAACCGATTCCAAAAATTTTGAATTGTAAAGCTGCGAGAATTCTCTATCTTCGCTTCACTGACAATGTTTGGCTATCTGCTCAAATGAGAGAGCTATAGACATGTGAAATTGAGAAAAATGAAAAAAATCAACAATTTCAGATTTTTATTTTATTTTAACGGGTGGTCTTTGAAAACAGTTTCCAATTTGTACAGTAATCTCAGCAACATAATTTTTGACAGCGTCACGCGGGACATTCATCCGCACAGAAGATGATATTTTTCAGAGCAATGGCTTGAATAGTTCTGATTCTATTGTCTTTCAAACTTGGACGTTTTTTTTTCAATTTTTCAAATTTGAAATGGTCATAACTTTTTTATTATCTAACCGATTTCAAATATTTTTTTTGCATTAAAAAGCCAACAAAATTCTCTATCTCCGTTTCGCTGGTAGTTTTTGGCTATCTGCCCAAATGAGAGAGTTGTAGGCATTTGAAGTTTTTAAAAAAAATTGAAATGGTCATAACTTCCTTATTATTCAACCGATTTCAAATATTTTTTTTGCATTAAAAAGCCAATAAAATTCTCTATCTCCGGTTCGCTGGTAGTTTTAGCTATCTGCTCAAATGCGCGAGCTACATGCATTTGAAGTTTGAGAACGAGCATATAAACTTAGCCGCCTAGAACAGTGTGTACAGCTGACAAACTTCGAGGTGGAGGCCAGACAGGTATGGTGGGCTGTACCAGACACTGGTTTTATATACGAACTGACATGCTGAGTGCTTTAGAATCGTCTCAACTTCAATGTCAGACTAGGGGGTTAACGGTACACATTTCGTAGAACGTTATATAATGAAAAATGCTTAGGATAGTCAAGCGATTCTGAAAATACAAATACATTATTTTTTCAATTTCATTGGAATTGCATCAATTTTTTTTGAGTTTCATATGTTTTCGTCATTGGCAATGTCTTCTAATCACTTTGCCAGTGTACGTTTGTCAGTACATCAAGCCTCAAACCGTTGATGCAGCTTCAGCTGCTCTAGTTGCAATTGTTTTGCTTATGACCGAATTATTGGCATTTGTTACATCTAATGGGACGTGATATCGTGATGCCTATGTTGATGTCATTTCCGCAATTTATGTAGCTAGCAGGTGTTATGGTGAATGGTAGAGTGGGTGAGTTAAATTTAATTAGAAGTGTTGATTTGTTTTTGCCTATGTGATGTGCTTCAGTTATTTTGTTTTTTCCAGCGTCTAGTGCTGTCATTAGTTCTTCTTTGTTAAGTCGTGTGAAGTCTGGATGATCTGCAATCCCCAGAGTGACTGTTTGGTTTAGTTGTTGTTTAGTGGATGGGTGTTGTCTGTTTATGTTTATGGTGCGACAATTGTCTGAACTCAACTCCAGTCATGCCAACTGGGGTTGTGAAGCTTTTTCCTTTGTTAGTGTAGCGATTCGGTAGTTTAATTTTGAAGATGTCTGGTGCATCCATGCCACAGCTGACTTCGGCTTGACTTATATGGCCTCCTACATATAACAGGAAAGCCAGAACAAATTGTGGAATAGTTACTGACCTACGCCTGGGGCCCTCTATTTTGAAATGTAGAGTGTCCGTCCAGGTTCCTGATTGGTTTGCCTGTCTGCTCTGTGTGTATTGCTGTGTCTGCCGGGGTGGTGGTGTTGGTGAATTATGTGCTCGTCTGTTGTTGGCTAATTTAGCTTCGGGTGATTTGCTATCAGGTGACAATGTCGAGTTGTCTTCCCTGGCGCGTTTTCTTGTGCGTTTGGAGTTGGGAGTAGACATTTCAGCCATGTTTAAGTTTTTGTTTTGGTTGTTGATTTGTTTTGGTTGTTGTTGTTGTTGTTTTTTTAGTTTATATTTACTGAGGAAGGGAAACAGAAACAGTCAACAATATTATATTTATATAGTATATCTTATTGTTATTTTTATTTTTATTATGTTTTAACACACGGATCTAGGTCGGATCCAGGTCGCGACGTCGGCGACTCAAATCCAACGTCAGCCCGACGTCGGATTACGACGTCGTACTGACGTTGTTTGCTAGTCGTAGTTCATCGCGACACAAACACAACGTCGGGTTGACGTCGGAATCACGACGTCGGATCAACGTCCGTTTCCGATGTCGAATAGACGTCTGGTCCAGGTCGTGATTGGTATACACTAAAAGGTGACTCACTGTCAGCAGATATATCTCTACGTTAGCCTATAGATTAGACTAACATGCCATATCTCTATATCATGTTTAACTTCTATTTTTCATCATCCGACTTTTATCATTTATTATATACTTTGTTATGTAACGGTAGTAAAGCCATAGTGCTATGTCTACCTATAGATACGCCAATGGAAGAGCAGCTGATCTGATTTCCACACCAACTTAATTCAGTTTAACCTGTAATTAATCATTTTATATCCTAGACGATTAATTTTGTGTATGTATTTAGTTTGGGCTGGGTGTACGTGCAATTTCATTAACGTCGCAGAATTCTAGGTCAAGATTCTCGTGCGCGCGCGTAGTGTTGACAACTGGCATGCTTTATTAGCGTCCGTGTCAAATGCCACTGGACCTGGTTCCCGCGTTACTGCATAGCGGTAGCCACAGATACAGTAATACGCTGGTAAACAGCCGACCTGACTCATTCGGAACTATCTCGGATCTTTTCGCCAAAGCGGAGGTCGGGTTAATCTAATCTATAATCCCCGAGGTGCTCCAATTGTCTTTAGGTTATTCCGCCATTTCCGTTTTCTATTTGTGATTTTAATTTGAAATTGGGGAAAGATCGACGTAATCTTGAAGAAATCAACTTTCTTATGTAAGTATATTGGTGCATGCGTGTCAGCTAACATGTTTTCAATAACATTTTTAATACAAAAATACATGACAACGCCGTGATCAGTTGATTCACGTTTCAATTCGTGAAATTATTTCGCCCCTTCTCACTTCGCACATTCCTATTCATGTGTTGTTAATATAGTGTCGCTATTTTATTCACCATTTACAAACTGCATGCATTATCATATAATTGTGCCTTTAATGGAGGTCTATGCGGTCGCGTTTTCTCAAAACTTGTAGGACAGCTATAGTAATTATAGATTTTGTCAGCGTTAAATACTAGCTGTATTTGTGAAACTATTCGCCTTAGATAATGGCGCATATACTCAAAGTTTATTCGAATTGTACATCACACTGTACATGTACGGAGCTACCCAGGGGACGTACGTAGAATTCATTTTTATTAGCCGATCTATTTATAGATCGGCTAATATATTGGTTATCCATCGAATTCTGAAAAAGTTTGTAGCAACCCTTTTCTCCGCTATTCGGTAATCTACGAACGCGAATTTTTCTGTATCACTTCCAAATTGCATCAACCGATAAAGTTTGCATTTTTGGCAATTATCTCCGTTTAAAACTTTACTTATAGCCAAATAACACAATTTTGAATACGTAATGAGCTGAACGCGGAAGAGATTTAACCCGGAAGTTATTGTTGTTGAAGTCCATAGTTGGCTCTAATGGCCATATACGCCAACATACGCCGATTATTGGGCTAATTTAAAGCTTTTATTTATTAAACAGAACAAGTTTCAGCCACGTATAATCGCGTAAAATGTGTTTATTCGGCTAATTTATAATCGACCTCTGCTCAAAATCTCCTTACTAGCAACCCCAGCATTTTCGGGTTTATCCCAGCATCTCGGGTTTATCCCATTGGATCGCGTATGCGCGTCATTTGACGCTAGTTAATATTCACAAAATTTTCCACCAATCAAAACGAACAATTTCTCTTCATAGCGAACTTTGTTTACGTATCATGCAGGGATGGCAGGGATGCATCCAGCACGCGCGATTGCGGCAATCCCCCTTAATTATTGTCAATGCCGCAAATTATTGATTGTCTTGCGCCCGACATCGCGCAAAAAATCACGGATGGGGCACATTAGGCCAATCTGGGCATGTGCCTGAATACGCAGGAGCTTGTGTCTATTTTTAGATGACACTGTAACCGCTAGATATATATAGCTCTGGTAGCTCCGCCCACTCGCTTGCTGCATCGGACAAACACACTACGGGGCGCCAAGTGGGACATGGCTCAATTTGGTCAACAAAATTCATTTTTGTGCCACAAAATTCAATTCTGTGTCACAAAATTCACTTTTGTGGCACAGAATTCAATTCTGTGTCACAAAATTCAATTCTGTGTCACAAAATTGAATTTTGTGCCACAAAATTCAATTCTGTGCCACAGAATTCAATTCTGTGTCACAAAATTCAATTCTGTCAATTCTGCACACGCATGTAAGAAGGACTACCATTGGTCAGAAACTGCACTGGAGAAATGGGTCACGGTCGCCGATCTACACATTCAATGTCGATGATTCATTTCTCATTCTGCCGATGATTCATTTCTCATTCTGCCATTTTGCTTCAACTATCTCCAAACAGTCAAACGTTGACAAACTCATTCGTATTTAAACTCATTTGCGTTATAATTGTACACATAATTCATGTACATGTAGATCTCCCGCGAGTACTGACGTCATGTATTGTGTATCGCAAGGTACATCTGCCCCAGTTAAATCAATAATACACGCGCTGTGACCTGTGTTCTGACTGCTGTCTGTGTTTATAAACAGAATGTGTGTATTGGGCCATTTGAGGAAACCATTTGTAGTATTTGTGTAGTTACCATGGATACTAAGATGGTGTATACTGTAAATAATGCATGTAGACACATAGTTGCGAACACGTAACTTCGCAACTAGTAGACACAGATCCAATACCATTTGTTTCACAAGGTTAGATCTACTGTTAGAATACGACGTCATCTAATGTCATTTTCGAACATAAAACGTTACCTGATAAATAGAATACCAGACTAGTGTATTTTAATATCAAGTTTATCAGGCTCGGCTCGGAAACGGTAGGAATTCCTCGGCAAGCCTCGGAATTCCTACACGCTTCCTAGCCTTGCCTGATAAACTTGATATCAAAATACACTAGCCTGGTATTCTCTATATATGGGCATGCTCTCAGGTCTAGCTATGTCCCGGCTACTTTATGTTTGACCCTGTTTACATAATTGAGGGAAAATTCTGAATATTTTTCTTATTTCTCCTTCAAAGTATATATGCTTATATGGTGTGACCACTCATTTGTAATCATAATATAACCAAAATAACTGTCCATAAAGAAGTATTATATTGATATATTGGGTTATATTTTCGCATTGAAATATTTAAACCTGCAAGTGTACTCCACCATCTAGTAAAATGGACTAAGACCGATCTCAACCAATCAACGTAGAGATGACATAGACTATCCTACGCAAACTAACTTTTGTGGACAAAAATGAATTCTGTCCCACAAAACTCAATTCTGTCTTACAAAATTGAATTTTGTGACACAGAATTGACAAAATTGAATTTTGTGACACAGAATTGAATTTTGTGACACAGAATTGAATTTTGTGATTTTTAGTGTTACAAAACTCAATTTTGTACACATAATTAACCTGTCCTGCATGGCGCCCCGTACACACAGTGACTACAACTTTGTGTATTGCGGAGTGTAATTTGTAGATAAATAGAGCAAACAGTACAGGTGTTACGCTGGAATATTTCGCAACATAATGGTGACAACAAAACATTGCTGCTACATGGCATTGCTGCTATTGGATGGATTTGGGAACGGGTTTCCAAAACCTGCACAAAATCGAGAAAAATGTCAACGCTGGGTACAGAACTGTGGTCGAAAATAGTTTACCATTGACAATGTTACCAGAGACACCTACATATGTTCGATGCACTTTACTCTGATTTGATCGGCTAATAACATCATGCTCTGCATGACTTTTCATTTGTTTGTTAATTTGTTCCCACGAAATAACAATTCGTTCCCTCAATTTAGCAATTCGTTACGAATGAGCAATTTTTTTCCCTCAATTTAACAATTTTTCCCACGAAATAACAATTCGTTCCCACAAGTTTCATAGGAAACGAGATTTGAAGCTGTAACGCTCATCGAACATGTATTTGGTAGCGGTCTACAACATATACATTAGGCCATACAAAGAAGGACTTTGGCAGTCAGGGGGTGTGCAGAATGTGCAGCGGGAGAACGGCTTTTTTTTTAAATATATATATTTTGTTTGTGTTTGAGATGTTCGTGTGTGATTTTATTTCAAGTTGCCAGATGCATATGTGTGTGATTTTATTTCAAGTTGCCAGATGCATATACATCAAAAATCAGAGACGAACGTCTCAAACAAAAGGAAAATGAATAAAGTTATAAACTCTTTATTTTTGTCAGACATGATTGGATTTAACATGTTTTTAATGGTAGTGTTTTTTATTGATCATGTGGCAAATTTATAGTACACTTTTATTCTCCATGACGATAAAATGCTAGACGCGCAGGGATTATTCAGACGCGGCGATATCTGAGAACCAAAGTACTTTTGATGGCCTAACGTATACTAGTGTATTATTATTATTAACCATTTCATCCCTGGTTATCCTACCTTGTCTTTTCACACTATTTTTGTACTATTCCATTTATGACAAAAGACAATTCTAGATGAATAATAGTGGCAAATGCGGCAGATCCTGATGAGACGACGAGCCGTCTCATCTGGATATACATTGTTTGCACATGTTGGCTTTATGGAGGTATACATAGGGGTGGAAAGGGCTAATACTAAAAGATATGCAAACATTTGTATGCTTTCATAATTGTGTTGTTTTATGTATATTTCAGACAACTCTAAGGCATACACATACGAGAGCAACACAGAAATGGAAGAGATTTAAGCCGATCGATCTTCCCAACGAGCCAATCTTATCGAACAATGAATGTTTGAAATCACGCTGGCATCCTTAGATACACTGAAACACAGTACGGCCATGGAAATACGTAAAGCGCAGAACGAGATGAAGAAACGATTGAGACGATACAGAGATAGGCAGAGAGAAATTGTGAAAAGTAAACCGGATTCTAATAAGGATCCTCTCGAAGAACTGCTGATGCGACGAATGAAGCACGATGCTAAGATGAAAAAGAATCAGAAACAAGCTCGCCCCAAGACATCGCCGGCGATGCTTCAGGATACCAATTCACGCATTCGTAGAACCGACGCGGACTAGAACCCGAGGTGGAAGTGGACGATACGTTTATGGTTGACCATCGATGCACCAGTGGGGGCATTCGTATCCGCGGACACAGTTCCAGTTCTCCATGAAAAGATTACTTGACATTTCATTAGAATTGTCTCGTGAGACAATTCTAATGAAATGCCAAGGTATGTTTTTATCGCGAAATGATCGAATATTCAGCAATTTCCATCCGCATGATTGTCGTCTGCAGCAGGATAAGGGTTAAAGTGAACTAAGTCCCTGCTATATGATTCCATCGAGTAACGAATAGATCCATAAATTTATGGCAAAAATATATGTGAAAGTATAATAAAATACATTTGCCAGCCAAAATATGTGTTTATTACTGACCAGGTACCAAACCAGGATATTGATTAGTTGATCCAAAGTGAAACTGCAGATCAAGTAATCAATGCAAAATAAAGTTTTCTAGACGATAAAACCCGACATTGAATTGATGTCAGAACCAGACGTTGGATAAAGGTCGTTTTCTGACGTCGGATAGACGTTGGATTATACTAAGTCAAAGTGAAACTGCAGATCAAGTAATCAATGCAAAATAAAGTTTTCTAGACGATAAAACCCGACATTGAATTGATGTCAGAACTAATGATGTCATACTAAGTCAAAGTGAAACTGCAGATCAAGTAATCAATGCAAAATAAAGTTTTCTAGACGATAAAACCCCGACATTGAATTGATGTCAGAACCAGATGTTGGATAAAGGTCGTTTTCTGACGTCGGATAGACGTTGGATTATATTTGAAAAAGAAAGTTTTTTAGACGCCGGATCCGACGTTGAAATGACGTCAGAATCAGACGTATATCCAACGTCGGATGTTGACGTCAGTTCGACGGCGGATCCCGACGTCCGTTTGACGTCGGATCCCGACGTTCGTTCGACGTCGGGTCGGATCCGTCAATTCGACGTCGGATTCCGACGTCCGTTCGACGTCGGATTCCGACGTCCGTTTGACGTCGGATTCTGACGTCTAAAAAACTTTCATTTTCGAACATAATCCGACGTCTATCCAACCGACATCAGTCCGACGTCTATCTGACGTCGTGTGCCCACTGGGATCAAGTGCTATATTAAGTGCTATATCAAGTGTTAAATATTACCTGATTTGTTGCTGTCAACAAAAACTTCTATGTTCTGTAGCTGTATCACAGGGATGCACTCGACCGGCAGTCAAATGTTGAGACCTAAGTATATACATGAGGTTTGACTTCCGGTCGGCATGGAAGACGCCAGGTATGTTACATTTCAAGTTATTATTCTTACTATGTCAACTTAATTCTCTATTTCGTGCCTCTATCTACTCTTTAATATGTTAATGAAGCCTCGACAATTCGCATGATGTTGATATATTGGCTAATGTTTGCAAAAACGACATGTTTTTGTGTCACTTCGACCAGAACTTGAAAACGAAGCGAGGTTGGCTTCTTACGATGTCATTTTCTCCCGATATATTGATACATGTACGCGGATTTTGGTCTGTAATGCAAGGGTCTACCACTTACTTCGATGTGATCAAGTCACAGTTCCCTAAAAGGTCTAGAAAGTTGTTTTATATACGATTTTGGAAAGGCATACAAATCACTCGGACCCGGTTGAGTCATTTTCTATATTTGTTTCAAATTCACTGGCCCCGGTTGAGACCTCGTCAAAAAGTGTCCAGTTGGGTCACATTTACAGTAAAAAGTACACGTTTGAGTCGCAAGATAAGAATGCCATTGAACTGCAATTTAATTATAGGTAAGTTAACTCTACGTCATTTCTACGTCATTTCTATGTCAATGACGTAGCATGTGACGTTGCAAAACGTGCTCTCTGATGAAATGTACACAGTAATTGAACTAATGCTCGATCTAGAACGTATATGGCAAGTTATTTAATGATTATGTACAGTACATATTGTCATTTTGGTTTGATTTGGTTTGAAAAAGTAATCCTAGATGATACATACATGTAGAATATCTCACTATAAACCATTTGTTTTATTTCAGAGAACACATAGAGGCATTGGAAACATCATTCCACTCAATGGAGGAGGCACCCAGACAGTTACTGTGTGACGACTGTGGGAAGGTGTTTCGCACCGACAGTGGCTTACGGCGCCACCGGATGAGGCACACGGCCACAGAGAAGTATGCCTGTGAAACATGTAACAAACGGTTTGTGGAAAAAGCCCACTATGCAAACCACATGAAGAAGCATGACATTGGTAAGAAGGACGTGTGTCACACGTGTGGTAGAGCGTTTGCATACAAGAGCACGTTGGCGCGACACAAGTGTCCCGAGCCGAAAGTCAGTATCTCTAAATATGTCTGTGGAGATTGCCAATCCATATTCACACGAAAGGATCACTTGAAAGACCATTTGGAGGCAATTCACCACAAACGCAGAAGGTTCCAGTGTAACATCTGCAATAACTCATACAGGTGGCGATCTTGGAGCTTCTGGGGGATACGCAAAAAAAGTCCCTTAAATCCGGTAAAGTAGTCCCTGGCTTCAGGCCCATATGGACAGAGTTTGCTATATTGTTGAATATTTAATGCACATGTATCCACAAATAATGTTTTATTGGTTCATATTTCATATATGTTTATGACAAATATGTATACAAAATGTACATGTTATTGAAGCATAACTTGCATTATACAATATAGATATTTATACTATCTACTAAAGTACAAATATGTTCAATAGAAAATGGTTTTCCTGAAGTGAAATATATGTGGATAAGGTAATTGAAACATATATGTTGGACACAAATTGGGAATGTAATGTCTTTGTTTTTCCACCCACATATGTGTTTGTATAATAATAAGAAATCTGTATTTTTGACAAATATAGACGAAATCGGAGTCCACACCTTACACATATGAAGCAGAGTATTGCTACTTCCTGTTAAAGGTCATTTCTATCCATCAATTTGCGGAGACATTCACCAACAATATGTATATTATGATACATGCGGCCAATGTACAGCCAGGTCATACATATAACTGTTAATTTCCTATGATTTGCTATGTGTTTGTCAAGAACAACACTAATTTTGACATATGAGAAAAACATATAGTGAAAGCCGACTTGAATAACAAAATAAATGTTACATTTGTATACTTGACAGAAACAGCAAACACGCATTATCTCAAGTGTATGTGTACATATGTATACAGTGTAACATGGTTTCAGTACTTGCACATGCCAACATTGCATATTATTGTAAAGAGCTAACACTATAGTCTGTTTGAAAAAAGCCCCGCAATTTCCATTTTTTTTTTTATACATTTCGCACATTTTCATCATATCACAGACATATCTGTAGGTGGAAAACATATTCGTTTTACGTTCCCAAATAGTGTAATTGGTTTTATATTATATTCCAAAAAGATGTTTTTGAATTTCCTCATCCACATTTTTCAATTAAAGACAACCATTTTGTGTACCATAACATCAGATAATTCACCTATGGCATATTTCCTATCCAATCCAAGACACCCGTATATGGGAGTTGTGAAACCATACATATGGTAGTAAACACTACATAGACTGATAGTCCAAATACTTATCATATGATCATTGTGTGTTGGTCATGTGCTGTTATTATCGTTTCATAATACATATACATGTAATGTGATATTACAAGTGTCGACATAGTGCTATTAAAAACTAAACGTGTAAGAATTCAAA
The DNA here is from genome assembly GCA_029237695.1 of Conchocele bisecta. Lineage (NCBI taxonomy): Eukaryota > Metazoa > Mollusca > Bivalvia > Lucinida > Thyasiridae > Conchocele > Conchocele bisecta. The sequence goes on from CM055273.1 coordinate 11,303,324, forward strand.
ATATAGATGTAACTCTTACAAAATAAGTTTTCAATACCAATATCGTGTCATTTTTTGTTATGCTAATATGTAACACTATGTACAACCTCATTTAAATAGAGCAGTGTTGATGTTTTTCCAAAGATAAACACATTAAAGTAGTCATGCAATAGTTTTAAAATTGTCTGATTGATAGATAAAATAGAATTTAACATTTGAAACCAAAGGCCGAAACTGTATTGTCATGGCAAATGCCGTTTTCTACAGTAATTTAGCGAGTACTAATTATGTCCAATATTTAACCAGAATAGCATAATAATATTGCAGTTATACTTTAAGATACATGCATTATTATAAATGTGGATTGTACATAGGAGTCCATACATGGGCTAAGAAAGTGATGATTGACAAGAAGGTCGATTTCGTTTTAGTTTTGTTTCCAGTTATATGACGATTCTGAACGATAATTACAACATATATGATTGCACAAAATTGTTTTATTTGTGTACTGATGTCATGCGAATAATGTGATACATGTACTGTGATTGTTTATTTTCATTTTATAAAATGACTTTGTGAAATTTCTTGCATTTCAAGCTGCTGTGATAAAGTTTTTGGTGTCACTAAACCACAAATGGTAAACAGTGTCTTATATTTACGAGATGTTGGACACATATACTGTAGCGATCACATCTCCAAGAACTATATCGAAACAAGTCTTTTGCGGTTTAGTGATATCATGATACACATATGTGTGGCATTACAATATAATATTGATGTCTCGTATGTGCAATGTAGTGATCTGTACTTGAATCATTGTGACAATAAAAGCCAATCATTCTGACTAATAAATGTTTTACAGCCATAGTAACGTTGATCTCATATACTGGAGCATTATAAACATGAATATAAATTAGATCGTTTACAAATTCAAAGACTCAAAAGTACAAGCACCTGAATTTGAACAAATTGAATCCATAATGCATGTACATTTATACTGATCAAACTAAAAACTTTAACCGGCCCAGTATAACTATTTATTCAGTGCACAAGTCTGCAACGACATGTTATTTCAATCTCATTACCATACATAATTTGTAACATTGAACTAAATTTTCCCGACAGTACTTTAGGGATATCTAAGTGGTAATATTAATACAAAAGTCATGTTTTTTGCATATGAAAGTTGTGCACTAAATAAATGTTGTATAAATATTACGAACACATTGACCAGACCGGAAATTTGTATGGCATATTCTCATCAACAGGTGGTTTAGCAGTTATATAGCTCTATGTCCTTCATATTTGAAGAGCATCACATGATAAACAAACAAGCATATACGTATATACAGATACAGGCAAATGCTCAGTATAGACTATCATCTATAGTTGATCCAACGCCAGACCGCGTCTAACATGTAGCAGAATTTTACCCTTGTGTGCCCTATGGAACTCTCTGACGGGTAGTGGTCGTCGAGCCGGTTCATTTGGTTGACACCGTGCCTCGTGGACATCTCGGACAAACTATCCGTTAGGATGTTCACGACTTCGGCATCGTCCGCACGATCGATGAAAATGGCGAAGGCGTTGCTGTTGTTATCGACAGTGAATTTGCAGTTTGGATGATCGGCTGGTACGATGCCGAAGTCGTGCGACCTCCACCCTGTACTCCCACTAATGGGGTCTGTCCCAGTGGCTCCAATCTTCAGTGCATGTCCGGGGTGGTTCTTGGTATGATGGTCGACGGCACACTGTATGAGATTAGACTCATATCGGCATACACATCAGCGATACTCGGGTGGAGACGACCTGATAAAACAAATAAAACCATTGAAGTAAGGGAAATATAAGCCATTCATTTAGTAATAAAACTCAAATTTTGTCTCAACCGGACACTTTTCCGACTAGTTTAATCTTCTCACCCGAACATTCTTGACGAGGTCTCAACCGGGGCCAGTGAATTTGAAACAAATATAGAAAATGACTCAACCGGGTCCGAGTGATTTTTATGCCCTTCCAAAAACGTATATAAAACAACTTTCTAGACCTTTTAGGGAACTGTGACTTGATCACATCGAAGTAAGTGGTAGACCCTTGCATTACAGACCAAAATCCGCGTACATGTATCAATATATCGGGAGAAAATTACATCGTAAGAAGCCAACCTCGCTTCGTTTTCAAGTTCTGGTCGAAGTGACACAAAAACATGTCGTTTTTGCAAACATTAGCCAATATATTAACATCATGCGAATTTTCGAGGCTTCAATAACATATTAAAGAGTAGATAGAGGCACGAAATAGAGAATTAAGTTGACATAGTAAGAATAATAACTTGAAATGTAACATACCTGGCGTCTTCCATGCCGACCGGAAGTAAAACCTCATGTATATACTTAGGTCTGAACATTTGACTGCCGGTCGAGTGCATCCCTGTGTGTATGCTGCTGGCTTCACCGTTCTTTAGCGTTCTTTACCGTTTGTCACGAAAATATCACGAAAATGTCCGTATATGGAGATCTGATTGAATGGTTAACTTAACTTAACTGAAGGCATGTGACGTAACGTAATAAAGTTATACATTTAATTTAGCTATTGTTTGTTAATTACGACTGTATCTTAAATCGGTTGATTATGAGATGATATAACCGGTTTCGGTGTAAGATTTTCAAGTGATTTATGTTTAGAAGGCTTTGGAAGGAAGACTTTTGTTTTTTACTTTTTACTCTTTTTTTTTTTACAACAGACCCTAGTCTAAGTGAAGATGCGATATATTGTGTAAAGTTTATTTTCAATACAGCATACAACACTACACACACTATTTACACCATTCTTGTACCTACAACCCTTGTGTAGAAAATAATGAAAGTCCATTAAGTCCATTAATAATGAAAGTAAATTGACCAGAGCAGACCAGAGCAGACCAGAGCAGACCAGAGCAGAGCAGAGCAGACCAGAGCAGAGCAGAGCAGAGCAGAGCAGAGCAGAGCAGAGCAGAGCAGAGCAGAGCAGAGCAGAGCAGAGCAGAGCAGAGCAGAGCAGAGCAGAGCAGAGCAGAGCAGAGCAGAGCAGAGCAGAGCAGACCAGACCAGACCAGGGAGGGGAGGGAGGGAGGGAGAGAGAGAGAGAGAGAGAGAGAGAGAGAGAGAGAGAGAGAGAGAGAGAGAGAGAGAGAGAGTAACTATGCTAGCCGGTCAAATAGCATACAGCAGTAACATGGATGACCGATTCAATGAGTCTGATGCTTTCCAGTTGGCGGGTTTATTGAATGATTTACACAAATACATATACTCATTGAATCAATCTATACATCCCGTGACTGACCAATAATTGTGTGTCTGCAGGAGGTGTGATAATTCTGTATAATACGTCTATTCAAATGTTTGTACAGTGCATCAAGTCGCTAATAAGAATGAGTTTAATGGTATTCTAACCAGTATAGAGAGTTTTCCAACTTTGACTTCTTTTGATCTGCACTGTCTGGTCACTCTCTGATGGGAACTGGAATAATACTATATTACAGTGTAGTATATAGAGTGGGATCAGCTATCAACCTAATATACAGGATATATTAGCTTAAATGTAATGTAACGCAACACTTGCATAACAATGGAAATCTTAATTTTCGACGAAAAACAATGCAGAAATTTTAGATGATATATAGCAAAATGTTTACCTGGTTTTCCAGTGGACTCCGGTAGACTCAGCTCGTTGTCAGTATCTTCACAATACACAACATAAATACTTACTAATATTACACAAATACTTACTAACTTGATGTAGGAGTGAAATGTGATATCGAATCTCAGTGATATTGTTATGGTCAGAGCAAATATTATAATGCGTCCGTTCACCTTGAGTGTCCAGTCGATTATCTGTGATGATGTATTGTTTAGATAGTTCAATTATATATTCCAGACATATGGGGAGACATTGAGCAATTACCGGATGTGATCGTGGGCCGTCTGCTTCCTGAACTACTACTGGAGAGCCCAGCAGATTCTACAAGTATAACATATTTCCGAGGATTCAGAAAATGTGATGAGTGGGCTTCTGTTAGTTGTTTGTGAGGTGGTGTGATTTTGCTCGCGAAAACATTTCATGTGGTATGTTATTTTGCGTCTATTATTCAGATGGTAAATACTAAATTGTCACTTACACAAACATGGGACTTGGGAAGATTATGTTCCACTACTAATGAGAATTTGATTAAAAACATTGAAAGAGCCTGATATAGACATGAACCTAACGTTTTTAAGAATAAAACAGCGGGAATTATTCAGAAAGTATACATGTTTATGTCCATTTGTATAATGATTTTACAAAGAAGATTGTGTGTATTTTCCGTACTGCATGTACTAGTATTTGTTATATTTTGTTACAGTATTCATGGTTTCTCAGAAACAAAAATTGCTAGTTGTTAGATGTGATATTGTGTTTCATCAATGTTATATGCCAATGTTTACTGCGAAAGCAAAACTGACATGCACATGTGCTTGGTGTGGTTTTTTGATAAGTTTGATAGTGTTATGTCAGTTAAACTGGTTTTGACAATTACCTGGTATCAACTTCAGAGATTTTTATCTGAAGGTGTCACCATGACAAGACGTTATTTTGTTTTATAGGATATCGTTTGTACATACATGTATGTATATGTGTATCGATATATACATGTAAGTGTGTATATACTTATATTTGTGCATATGTATATTATGGACATAGATATATGTGTAATTAATTTTCAAGGTATATTATCAAAACAATATATTTAATATAAATGGACTTTTTTTTGCGATATTGTTTCAAGTCTGATAATACCACGTATTAAACGATGTTATGTTCTACAGAAAAATATGCATTTAAAGTAATGATCTATAAGATTAATGTGTCATAAAGCTTGGGTCTATAAATTATATATTTACTGGGAATATCAACTTTCCCCCGTTCTTTAGATTCAAACGTCGAGTCGCCTGCTTATCTAAAATACTATACAATGATGTATTTTGCTTGATTAAATGCAAAATATAAGTGAGTGTCGTGTTTGTATAAGGTTCTTCCCGGGGGAATTGCCAGAGAAATAAAATGTATGTCGTTTGAACGTAGTGGATTAGAAATAAATAAATTATTTTTCTCTGGCGGTCGGCGGGACAACCTTATACAATGTTGAGAATATTGATTAATGGTAATTCGCTTGCGCGTGTTCAGTCGTGCGCGTTTTCGCGCCAACACCACTGGCGGAATCTTGTCATTCAAGTGTTAACCGACACTAGAGCGACACGTATTTTTTGTCGCAATGAGGTAATATGGTAGGAATTAATTTAATTATGTAGTTATTTAGGACAGGTTACTGGATTGTATGTGTTTATAGTAAGAAATGCGTGTTTCTCAAATCGCCTGCTTGTCTAAAATACTATACAATTATATATGTATTTTGCTTGATTAAATGCTAAATATAAGTGAGTGTTGCGTTTGTATAAGGTTGTTCCCGGGGGAATTGCCAGATAAATACTGTATATATGTGTAATTTATATTAGAAACTATAGATAATCGGGTGATTTGTTTCTGGTACCCGTGGGCTATAAGTGCTTACTGTATTGTATGTTTTCTATTCAGTTGATTACACAATACACATGTCACGGTACGTAACTCGCCAATGGCGCATTGGGAGCAAGTGTATTCATAACTGGATAGTAAATAAAAATATTATGTGTTTGCTTTGTATTTACATTATTCTAACAGCAATATTTTCTGTGATGAATATGATTTATCGTAGAGTGAAATCTATCGGATTTCCCCCAAGTTAAGATGACTAAATTTGTGTCACGTGGTCTGTCTACATCACGCCGACTTCCAATTATGTAAGCACTGTAAGCTTGACACAGTTATTCGGTTGTGTATGAAGGAAAACACAAGAAACAATACTACCAGAAGACACCGATAATGTAAAACAAAACATTTATATATGTTCATTATGTTATTTGTAAATCTCAATGATGCAAACGGTGGTTCAAGTTGATATACATGTATAATATACATTCTGCAACATTTAAAAGGCTTAACTTGACGTCGGAATACAGGAGGCTGCATTGGTTCAATGGTAGCACGCTGGACCGGTAATCCAGAAACCCATGGTTTGACCCCCGGCTACGTCGAGACCGATGTTCGACTTTAAATTATCTGATATGTATGCATGTAAATAGTTATGGAAATACATTCCGTATATTTTACATGTCAGAATTTTAAGACAATACAATATAAACGTGTCTTGTGAAAGCATAGATATGGGTGGTGCAACGTAAAATATGTCGCCCGCTATTATCCTTGTTACTTAACGTCTGAATTATAAATGTGAAAGTTAAGGTCATATAGAGACGGGCCACTCTTTAAAGTCGCATCCAACATACCAGTGGGATGGAAATACTATGTAAGAATTTTTCACGCCTAGGGTGCTGACGTTCAATGACATAATTATCCCCTAGGCCACGGTCCATCTCTTATAAATGTGAACTATTGTTGCGTATAGTGTTACCGGCGTCCGTACATCCCGTCCGTCTACCTGTCCGTCCGTACGTACGTCCCGAAACCTTAACGCTCGAGTAAATGTCTTATAATTTCTGTTTCCTTGCACATATCTGCTTGATATTTCACACACGCATTACTATAATGGTCCTCTACCGCTCTGCGACAAATTCACGATCATCCCGCCCCTGCAAAGCTCAGGGTCAATGTCACATATTTGGTGCATTTGGAGCCTTAACGCTCAGATAATATCTTATAATTTCTGTTTCCTTGCACGGATCTGCTTGATATTTCACATCCACATTGCTCTACCACTCTGTGAAAAATCCACGATCGTCCTGCCCCCGCTAAGCTCAGTGTCAAGGTTGAGATTGGTGTTAATGTCTGTTTCCTTGACCCATTGCTCTGATGGTCTGCTTTCATGCTGCGATAAATCAACGCTTCTCTGGCCCTCTGTGTTTTTAAATGTGCCTCGTTATTTTTGGCTGCCAAATGTTCCTTCAAGTTATGGTCATTTATGCTATCATTATATAGACAGATCAGAGTTGATTGTGTGCGGACAGCTGCGGAAATTCCATTACTTTTCGAACAACACTCTAATTGTATGTACCCTGCAACAATTTGTACCGGTTATGTATAGTCGCCAAACTATCCGTCCACCCATACGTCTGTCTATCCGATATTTGCGTTAACGCTTTTTTATATATTTACTATCTCTGTAACCGTAAGTCGGGTTGGCTTGAAAGTTCATATACTTATTTGTGGGTGGCAGGTGGGAGCATGCGATGGGTAATGTAACGACCGGATTCATCCTTACCGGTATCCCGAACGGAGAGCTGGTTTGGCCCTCCGGTACGTCTTTGACATTCTTGTATGTGAGGGTTTAATCTGGTTATACCTCACTGTATGAGTCATACGATTATTCCTAATCCTATTACTTTTATGGGAAGGGGCCAAGTGACTTTGATGTGGTATGGACCTGGCACCAGGCCATGGTTATTCTAATTTCAGGGCTGAATAAATATTTATTTTGATTTAAATATTCCGTTCTGATTTTGGGATCCCCCCCCCCCCCCCTTTGCAGCTGATTATATACGGGATCGAACCCGTTGGCCCGGCCTTAAATGACCTTAATTGTTGATAGGCCGTTAATTTGTTTGTTTGTTTGTTTGTTTATTGGTGTTTAACGGCCTATCAACAGCTAAGGTCATGTAAGGCCGGGCAAACGGGTTCGATCCCGTTTTAACCTGCTGCATTGGGGGGAAAATCCCAAAATCAGAACGGAATATTTACATCGAGAAACAATATATTCAGCCCTGAAATTAGAATAACCTGACCTGGTGCCAGGTCCATACCACACCAAAGTCACTTGGCCCCTTCCCTAATATAAGATTACGAATAATCGTAATACTCACATAAGGGGTATAACCAGATTCAACTGTCACATACAAAATGCCAAAGACGTATATAAGGGCCAAACCAGGTCTCCAGTCGGGATTCCGGTAAGGATGAACCCCGATCGTTAAATTACCCATCGCATTCTCCCACCTGCCACCCACCGAGAGGCCGTTAAACACCAATAAATCAATCATATACTTGTTAGTCATCATCCATATTTTCATTACGTGGCCCACTCATGCAGCCCTGTGCTCAAGGTCAATGTCAAATTAGTTAGGAGTTTGGTTCAAATTTGGTTTGTGCGCATATGTTTTATGGGGTACACCCATCAGTGTTAACTTATGTCTTGTTATGTTTGGTAGTAATGTTCGTTTCAGCTTCCCAATCGACACGGGGGTGATGTTTCGATGCTATTATTGCAACGAGTTAGTCAAAGGATCTGTGGAAGGCATGTATAAAGTGTCATATGTGTTACATGTTGGTTTTAGTGACGCGTGTCTGTCAGTCAATACGTCCGTTTGTAATTTGTATTGGAAGTTGTAACATTTTAGATTGAGGCTTCATACTTTGTATGTAGCTACCTTACGGTATTTACGATTTGCGCAACTTGAATTTTGATTTTGGCTAATACATGTATCATAAAAATTACTTTGGTTTTCACGGCAGACACGGGGTTTGTGGAATGTGACGCGAGAGGGCGGATCTTTTTAATATACATGTATTTCTTTTGTTTGAGATGTTCGTCTCTGATATTTTCAAGTGGCCAGATGCATATATATTCTATAAAGTTACTATAACCTATTTTAGATGTGAAGAATCGCAAAATTTGATTTAATTAACATAATTGATCATGTGGCAAATTTACAGTACAATTTTATTTATCCATTACGATAAATTTCTCTACGCGGCGATATCTGAGAACCAGATTACTTTTTTATGGCCTAAGTTAACTGTATTGCCGGTGTCTTCGGGTTAACCTTCATACACAACCGAATGACTGTGTCAAGCTTATGGTGCTTACAAAGTATAGCCAACTTCGTGTTTCACCGGCGCCGTGCATGGCAAATGTCCGTACCGTGCATAATTCGGCGTCTGTACCGTACAGAATCCCTGTGAAACTGTCGATGTTCACCGTCCAGACGTATTTTTACTCAACTTGCTTCCGGAGTCTTAACCGTCCAGTGGTGATTTTTTCTAAGTCATTTTTTACATATTTGCAATTAACGTGTGGAAACGAGGGGCACATAGTCGGAAAGAGCATTAATCAATGATGCACTATCAAGTGACAGATTCAAAATTCATGCAGAAATGACCGTATGCGAGCTCGGTAAAGACGTATGCGAGCTCGGTAAAGACCGTTCTCTCGCTTCATTTTCAAAATATTCACGTTTTTGGTCGTTTCTACTTATATTAGCGAGAGATGGACCTGACAAGAGCAACCGAGTGTTCAGACAACATTTATACACAGGATTACCACGTTTAGTTCGTGATTTTTGCTAGTTTTAAAGGGGAAAACAGTACAAATTGAAGCACTTGCCTTTCATGTTTTTTACCGTCCGCCATCTTGTGGGTGTGTTATCATACCGGCCCGTACAGCTTACAGTACAGTAAGATCAGGGATCAACAGTAAAAATTTGGTTGAAAGTCATGAAATAAGAAAACAAGTTGAACAATTTACTACAGGATTTATGGTTTTGATTGGTGGATGCGACAAGTGGCAATTTTGAACGAATCCATTCTTGTGAGAGTGCGACATTCTCCGGTAGTGCATTACACTGTACTATAGCCAAAGGGAAAAGGGAATACTCTTAGGCGTCGCCAGGAATTTTCCAGCGGGGTTCGTCTACCAACGGTAGCCGAAGGCTGGAGACGGGGAGTGCACGAGAGGGTGTTCCCTCTCGTATACGCAATTTCCGACGTTTTAATGCATTTTAGAGCTACAATTTCCACAATCGCACCACCGAATTTCCGTAAGAAAAATATCTGTAAATCTTAGATAAATCGTAGAAAATGACTTTCAACACTAGTCCAAGGAAATCGACCCGAACTTGCGTCTCAGACAACTCTTGCAAGCCAGTTCCCTAAATAATTTTTCAACTTTTACTTTTCACATCGGTCATTTTCATTTATTTTGGTTGTTGAATCGTAGTGGAATTGCTGCGTGTCGTGTCTAGGTGGTGGGGTCCAAACACGACATGAATTTAATCTGGCCAGGGAGCGGGGTGGGGGGCTGTAGATGTGTTTTTTTTGGGTGGGGGATGAATATGTACACATATGAAAATATCATTTACCCGGGTACAAAGTAGGAGTCCAACTTCCGTTGGCTTTTATCTTTAGAGTTTTTCATGATGCAGACAAATTATTGTTGTTGTTGTTGTTGTTGTATGTCTATAATTCAGGCGCTTATATTTCGCCACAATCTCTCAACAGCCACAGAGACTGGAGTTAAATTGGAGGGCGAAGCCAATTCTAGACTAGTTGACATCGCGATCATACATATTCAACATGTATTCCTGAAATAGAAACAGTCTATATCCAATAGCAGAGACGTATTATGTACTTTCCTTACCAATAGTCATATTTGCATCCAAAAGTTAAAACTGAAAAGGGGGTTCGTTCGCACCCCCCGAACCCTCCCTGGCGACGCCTATGATACTTGTAGTAATTTGCTCCAGTATGTATTTGTCTGTAGGTTACCGAGTGGCAATACAGTCTGATGAGATCGTGTACGTATGCTGGCATTGGGATGGCCACCAAACCATGAACAATTTTGTAAAACAGGCACTATCAAGTGACAGATTCAAAATTCATGCAGAAATGACCGTATGCGAGCTCGGTAAAGACGTATGCGAGCTCGGTAAAGACCTACGCTGCTCAATTGACCTCCATCCTAGCTTCTCCAACATATTTGGTACATTTTGGGCAGTATGTATTTGTTTGACAAGTTAAAGAGTAGATTAGTACTAATTATATTAACTTTTATGAGGTGGGTCTAAGTGACTCAGGTGTGTTTAGGCCCAGGCACCAGTTCAAGCTAATTTCGTAATTTGACGACTGAATATTTATATTTTCATGTAATATTCAGTTGTGATCTTGGGATTTTCTCCCATCCGTACAGATAAATTTTGTTTAACCCTGTCTAAAATGAAACTATAGCTGTTGAAAGGCTGTTAAATGCTATTAAATAAAATAACTAAACCTGATACTAGTATTGATCCAAGTTGAGTAGAAGATAAATCTATGTCATGTTTTTAAAAAACAAAACAAAACCCACTTAAACTGGGTAGGACCCATCATTAATCAAGTTCGGCCAAAACAAAAAGGGCGAGTTGATGCTTGTCACTGAAGTATTTCATTAAAAAAAAACACTTTTTGTTAACAGTTCTTATAATCAGGGCCTATCAATTAGTTAAAATTCGACCCAGTTACAATAAAGAGAATTACCACACATGTAACTTGGGGTCCGGCCATACATCGATATAACACACATTAGTACGTCCTTTGTCATATCATGATTAAACTAAGGGTACTAAATGACCAAAATGGGTACGAAATTGTATGAGTCCGAACTGATGAGGGTACAAATTGAGCAGGTACCGATCCGATGTTTTATAATGGATTTTGAACATTCCATATGTTGTTTACACTAATACGGGCATTGTAGGCGCTTGTGGATGCAGATTTTAGACTGATACATGTAAATACTGTTGTTCGGAGTACTCCAAAACAGTGAATCAATAAACCCCAGGGGTAAATAACCAAACACCGGTACGAAATTGATGGGTCCGAAATGGTGAGGGTACGAATTAAGTAGCTACCGATGTGATGTTTGAGATTTGTTAAAGGTACATGCCCACTCAGTAGGCACAAACTGTTCTTCATTAGGAATTACATAAGAGTAACGGTGCCACCATTCCACCAGTTCTAAAAATTACGAGTGCCCGCTATACAGATATAATCATTTAGTAATATTTATTTTACTGATAGTGACTCGCGGTGGTATCAGGCTATTTTCAAATGCAAAGAAGGCATCGTATTTTTTAATTATTTATACTAATTAAATGCGTCATCTGAAAAAAATAAATATTTTCGACAGATTATAAATTATGATCATTGCACATAAAACATAAATACATAGACTAAATAGCAATGTCCGTTAAAATGTTAAGGAAACACGGTTATCGCCCTTGATATCAGTGTGGAAATTTTCGTCTGATGTAAAACAAGAGGGCCATGATGGCCCTAATTCGCTCACCTGACTCCATGAACACCAGAGGAGAATGTGACATTGAGTTCATGTGTTTAAACAAAAGTGTGCTATTTTTAGATGGCGGTCATCTTGGATTAAGCGATGACTCTCATTTTACCAAATCTGAAAATGCTTCACCCAAGGATCTTAACTTACTATGAAGTTTGGCCATCATCGGCCATGTGGTTTCTGAGAAAAATATGTTCAAAATCTTGAATAAATGACCTTTTGGCGGCCATCATGGATGACATAATCATCCAATTCCGACAAATATTGCACCAGAACAATCGCCTCATCGATATCTTCAATTTGGTATATGACATTAGCATGTGAAGAAGAATTTTGAAATCTCTAATAAAAGAACCTTTTGACATTTCGGCGGCCATCTTGGATGACCTAACCATCCGATTTCGACAAAAAATGCACCAGAGTGATCGCCTCGTTGATACCTTCAATTTGATATATGACAAGACCATATTTGGTCAAAATTTGACCCCACGGGCCACGCCCATTTTTGACCCCAGGGTAACTATTTTAACAACTTTGAAAGAGCATTGTACATCGATCAGTCCTACCAACTTTTGTCGAAATCCGGTCGGCGGTTCTTGAGAAGAAGATTTTTTGAAGAATTTGTGCTATTTTTAGACGGCGGCCATCTTGGATTACGTAATGATGTCAATCAATACGTGGGGTAATATTGAATGAATGTTTAGTTTGCCAGAAAATGTCATATCTTCAGAATATACAAAACTATGTCTCCCTATATTATAACCTGGCTTTTTGAGCCTACTGAGTGGGCATCTACCACTAAAATGGTGACCCGTGATTCATGTAAAGGTAATTCTGTTATTACCAACTTCAATTTGCCTTCGTGGAGAGCGATGTGAAGGGTACAATTGAGGATGGGATTCATCCTTTACAGTTCCCTATTTTGCACCTGGTCTGGCCCTCCGGTAGTCGTACATGTAAAGTGTAGCCTGTATTGGCTTAGGGATCTGGTGTGTTGTTAGGGCACCCAACACCAGATCAAGATTGTTATAAAAGCTACCTACGAGGGCATCATCGGTGTAAAGCAGACCGTGGCCGAGGGGTAACACCGTCGGACTACCACACTGGCGACACGGGTTAGATTCATGGTTCAATTCCACGGCGTCAGTATTTCTGAGATACTTTGTATTTCCTTCTCTACTAGTCCTTTCGGATGGGGACTTTAAACGGCGGTCCCGTGCATCAGATTTGAAGGAGGGTCTGGGCACTTAAAGAACCAGAGGGGGCTAATTATTATTTTAATAAGAGCTAGGCCACATGGAGCCAGTTTCCTCTGTATCCACCTCCTTCCTATCTCCCCTTCTTGGGAGACGACATGCACGGTCATCGAGCCAGTGTCGTCGTTAAATCCAAGCATTTATATGTTTGCATTATCGGTATGGGACTTTTTGTTTCTGGCGATACAGCTTCAGTTCTTTCAGTACTTTGATTATGTTCTGCAGGTCTGAATTACAGTGTCTCTGGGGACTTATCGAACCGTTAACCAATATGTAGCCCCAAATCAGACTGCATATACGTGCAGTCTAATCAGGATAGATCTGCACTGTTCGTCAGTCAGTCGGTGAATCGACCGTCATTCTTCTAAATCATTATACAGGGTGGTTCAAAATATATGTCCCAACTTTAAATAGACATAACTAGTGTTCTAAGCAAGATAAACATTCAAACTAAAGTTTATTACAAAGTAATATATTGTAGAATTTTACTCATTATATATTCTAACTAATGAAATCACTACCTATATGGTATGACGTCACAATACTGTTGAAACGCCATCGATTGCATCGGAACATGATAATGCAATGTTACGGCAGACTATTTGAACCATTAATCTTATATTATACAAAGGTTATTATGACTGAATGATGAATCATTAAACCTCTACACATCCATTCTATAGTGAATTGGATGCGTTGTTACATGTACATGCAACCAAATTGGTTGATTGTGTTATATTTCTTTGAAAAATGTATAGTATGTAAACAAACTTGAAGAACATTCATCATTTAGATATATGCAATGGCAATTATTATCTATTATGAAAACCAAGTAACACAGAAGTTACCATATGATGAGATAAGTGTATATATATATATATATATATATTGTATGTGTTATTGTTTCATCAGAACCGAACTATGTGTATGTAAAACAGCTATAGATGGTCTTAGAAACCGGATTATCAATATCCATAAAACATGTATTCTTGTCAACACGTATGGAATGAATCCCTAATTTTCCAGATCAGAAATAGCTTCGTATTTGCATGTGTATAGCTTGGGAAAGGCAAGCATCAGTAACAAAATAAAACAATGAAGGAGATGCACTGTTTCACAAATAAAGTAAGCTTTGGACACAAGTTTTGTGTGAAAATCAGATTTTTCAAAGACCGGCTATTTTTATGTTACAAAAAATGGGTATACTGTTTAACAAGAGCTGTAGGAGAACAGCATAGCTCGACTACGAGGGTTGTCGGTGTACACATAGCTTGACAAAGAAGGTGGCTGCGGCCTGCATAAAAACCTTAACCAAGGTTGACTAAAAACATTAACCAAGGGATTATTGATGTACGTCACTAGGAAATAAAGTTTTCCAAGTATGGTTGCTGTAGGCCCAGGAGTATTCCATATACAAGCTTGACTAAAAACCGTAACCAAGGGGAGATAACTAAGTAATCCAAGGATAAAAGTAGGTCAAGGTCAAATATAGGTCAAGGTCAAATATAGGTCAGGGATTATTGATGTACATCATTAGGAGATGAAGTTGTCCAAGTATGGTTGATGTAGGCCCAGAAGTATTCCATATACAAGCTTGACTATAAACATTAACCAAGTAATTGAAGGTTAAATGTAGGTGAAGGTAAAATAAAGGTCAGGGGTTATTGATGTACATCCCTATGAGAAAAAGTTATCCAAGTATGGTGTCTGTATGCACAATAGTATTCCATCTACAAGCTTGACTAAAAACCTTAACCAAGGTTGAGTAACTAGATGGCCGCGGCCTGCATGTCGCGCCTTGTGGCGAGGCATGGACACTAAAAAAAAAGATATAGTATAACGAAAAACTTTAACAAAAAAACTTAAGCAAAAACTTTAACCGGACACACGTACGTACGTACGTACATACGTACGTAAGACAAAGTGCCGACTATATCGCGCTTTTCGCAAGCGGGCGTGAAAAAAATGTTAACCAAAAACTTCAAAGTAATTTGACCTTGACATTGGGCACAGGGGCCGCACGGGAAGGGGGTAGAATGAAAATATAGATGATGATAAACACCCATGTGAAGTTTCAAGGTAATGTGCAAAGCAATTGCAGAGATATAGTATAACGAAAAAATTTAACGAAAAAACTTAACCAAAAACTTTTAACCAAAAAACTTAACCAAAAACTTCAAAGTAATTTGACCTTGACATTGGGCACAGGGGCCGCACGGGAGGGGGGTAGAATGAAAATATAGATGATGATAAACACCCATGTGAAGTTTTCAAGGTAATGGGCAAAGCAGTTGCAGAGATATAGTATAACGAAAAACTTTAACCAAAAAACTTAACCAAAAACTTTAACCAAAAAACTTAACCAAAGACTTCAAAGTAATTTGACCTTGACATTGGGCACAGGGGTCGCATGGGAGGGGGTTAGAATGAAAATATAGATGATGATAAACACCCATGTGAAGTTTCAAGGTAATGGGCAAAGCAGTAGCAGAGATATAGTATAACGAAAAACTTTAACCAAAAAACTTAACCAAAAACTTTAACCAAAGAACTTAACCAGAAACTTCAAAGTAATTTGACCTTGACATTGCGCACAGGGGCCGCACGGGAGGGGGGTAGAATGAAAATATAGATGAAGATAAACACCCATATGAAGTTTGAAGGTAATGGGCAAAGCAGTTGCAGAGATATAGTATAACGAAAAACGTTAACCAAAAAACTTAACCAAAAACTTTAACCAAAGAACTTAACCAAAAACTTTAACCAAAAAACTTAACCAAACAACTTAACCAAAAACTTCAACCGGACACACGTACGTACGTACGTACGAACATACGTACGTACGTACATACGCACGCCAAAGTGCCGACTATATCGCACTTTCCGCAAGCGGGCGCGACAAAAACCTTAACCAAGGGGAATTAAGTAAGTAATTTAAGGTTAAATGTAGGTCAAGGTCAAATATAGGTCAGGGGTTGTTGATGTACATCACTAGGAGATGAAGTTGTCCAAGTATGGTTGGTGTAGGGCCATGAGTATTCCATCTACAAGCTTGACTAAAAACCTTAACCAAAGAGAATTAAGTAAGTAATTCAAAAGGAAATGTAGGTGAAGGTCAAATATAGATCAGGGGTTATTGATGTACATCACTATGACAAAAGGTTGTCCAAGTATGGTGTCTGTATGCACAATAGTATTCCATGTACAAGCTTGAGTAAAAAGCTTAACCAAGGTCGAGCAAAAAGCTTAACCAAGGGGAATTAACTACGTAATTCAAGGTTAAATGTAGGTCAAGGTCAAATATAGGTCAGGGGTTGTTGATGTACATCACTAGGAGATGAAGTTGTCCAAGTATGGTTGGTGTAGGGCCAGGAGTATTCCATATACAAGCTTGACTAAAAACCTTACCCAAGGGGAAATAACTAAGTAATTCAAGGTTAAAAGTAGGTCAAGGTCAAATATAGGTCAGGGATTATTGATGTACATCACTAGGAGATGAAGTTGTGCAAGTATGGTTGGTGTAGGGCCATGAGTATTACATCTACAAGCTTGACTAAAAACCTTAACCAAAGAGAATTAAGTAAGTAATTCAAGAGGAAATGTAGGTCAAGGTCAAATATAGATCAGGGGTTATTGATGTACATCACTATGACAAAAGGTTGTCAAAGTATGGTTGCACAATCAGTATTCCATGTACAAGCTTGAGTAAAAAGCTTAACCAAGGTCGTGTAAAAAGCTTAACCAAGGGGAATTAACTAAGTAATTCAAGATTAAATGTAGGTCAAGGTCAAATATAGGTCAGGGGTTGTTGATGTACATCACTAGGAGATGAAGTTGTCCAAGTATGGTTGGTGTAGGGCCAGGCGTATTCCATCTACAAGCTTGACTAAAAACGTTAACTAAGGGGAATTAAGTAAGTAATTGAAGAGGAAATGTAGGTCAAGGTCAAATATAGATCAGGGGTTGTTGATGTACATCACTAGGAGATGAAGTTGTCCAAGTATGGTGGGTGTAGGGCCAGTAGTATTCCATATAGAAGGTTGACTAAAAACCTTAACCAAAATGAATTAAGTAATTGAAGAGGAAATGTAGGTCAAGGTCAAATATAGATCCGGGGTTATTGATGTACATACCTATGAGAAAAGGTTGTCGAAGTATTGTGTCTGGATGCACAATAGTATTCAATTTACAAGCTTGAACAAAAATCTTCACCAAGGTTGACTAAAAACCGTAACCAAGGGGAATTAAGTAAGTAATTCAAGAGGAAATGTAGGTGAAGGTCAAATATAGATGAGGGGTTATTGATGTGCATCACTAGGAGATGAAGTTGTCCAAGTATGGTGGGTGTAGGGCCAGTAGTATTGCATATACAAGCTTGACTAAAAACCTTAACCAAGGTTGACTAAAAACCTTAACCAAGGGGAATTAACCAAGTAATTCAAGAGGAAATGTAGGTCAAGGTCAAATATAGATCAGGGGTTATTGATGTACATCACTAGGAGATGAAGTTGTCCAAGTATGGTGGGTGTAGGGCCAGTAGTATTCCATATACAAGCTTGACGAAAAACCTTAACCAAGGCGTGACGGTGACGCCGACGCCGGGGTGACAACATAAGCTCTACTTATTCTTCGAATAGTCGAGCTAAAAACCATGTATAAAACTTTTATAATCTATGTTCTTCCTCAATAGTATATACTGGAAAAAATGGTGAATAATTATATTTTATTCTGATATATATCACAATGATTATTATTACCATCTTGTAATATATTTTGAACCATCCTGTAGATAATGGGCGTAATTTCGGAAACTGGGTGTCGGTAAAAAGATTACAAGTGTAGATCCCGATCATAATGTGTATATGTGACGGGGGCTGTGACTGGGGATTTTGGGTTTATTAAAGTGTTGACTAATGTAGCCAGAAATCAACCTGCATATAACTTTTAAGTTATAAGTGCCGTCTGCACTGTTTGCCATTCATTCAGGGAATCACCCGTCTTTCCTCTAAACATAAGTATACATACTTATCAGACTGCACGAGTGCACTAGATGATCATGCGTTTGACTGGTCACAAAACCCATAAGCCATATTTCACCAGTCATAGCCACATATTGGTAAAATGAATGTTGATGAACATTACCGGTACATAAACAATTGTGAACAATATAGACCCGGAACAGACTGAACGGGATTTATTAGGTTTGAAGCGGCTTTCAGCTGCGCCGAAAACCTATTGTTAGGTTTGAGGCGGCTTTCAGCTGCGCCGAAAACCTATTGTATTCGTTGGTTTTTTTTTTTTATTCAGCCGTTCAGTCTACAGCCCAAACCGCTGGTCGGATCGACTTCAAATTTTGCATGCCGATTCGGATTAAGTGTGAGCAGAGACTTAGAGATTTTCAGAAATCTTTTAATGCCACTTTCCACGAAACCGGAAGTGACGTCATACTTTCTATAACTTCCTTATTTTCCAACCGATTTCAAAATTTCTTTTTGCATTGGTCAAATAAGAGAGCTATAGGCATTTGAAGTTGAACAAGAGGCCCAAATGGGCCTGTATCGCTCACCTAAAAGCCTCCATAGTGGTCATCTTGATTTCACAAAGACTCTTCACTTACAACTTCAAATGTTCCACATAATTTGTTGGTACCTTCTGATCTAACATATATTGCGAATGTGCATGTGATTTACTGCTATACCTTCGATTTGATATATAAAATGACCATATTCGGTCAAAAATAAAGTTTGACCCCTATTTGACCCCTCGGGCCACGCCCATTTTTGACCCAGGGGCCACCATATGAACAAATCTGAATCAGCGGTAACTATCAATCATTCACACCAAGTTTCGTCGATATCGGCCTGGAGGTTTGTGAGAAGATTTTTTGACAATTTGACCTACTTCTCAACGGCGGCCATCTTGGATTTGGTGATGACCTCCATGTTAACAAAAATGAACAGGCTTCACCCACAGACCATTACAGTTAAGTTTGGCCAATATCGGCCAAGCAGTTCACAAGAAAAAGACGTTTGAAATCTTTAGTAAAAGAATGACCTTTTGAACTATCAGTGGCCATCTTGGATGACGTAATCATCTGATTTAGACAAAAAATTCTCCAGAGTGATCGTCTCGTCAATACCTTCGATTTGATATATTATATGACTATATTCGGTTAAAAATAAAATTGACCCCTATTTGACCCCATGGGCGACGCCCATTTTTGACCCAGGGGCCACCATATGAACACATCTGAAACAGCGCTAACTATCGATCATTCATACCCAGTATCGTCGAAATCGGCCTGGCGGTTCGTGAGTAGAAGATTTTTTAAGAATTTGACCTACTTCTCAACGGCGGCCATCTTGTATTTGGTGATGACCTCCATTTTAACAAAAATGAACAGCTTCAACCACAAACGATTACAGTTAAGTTTGGCCAATATCGGCCAAGCAGTTTACAAGAAAAAGACGTTTGAAATCTTTAGTAAAAGAATGACCATTTGAACTATCGATCTTGGATGACGTAATCATATGATTTAGACAAAAAATGTTCCAGAGTGATTGTCTCGTCAATACCTTCGATTTGATATATTACATGACTATATTCGGTTAAAAATAAAATTTGACCCCTCGGGCGACGCCCATTTTTGACCCACGGGCCACCATATGAACAAATCTGAAAAAGCGCTAACTATCGATCATTCATACCAAGTATCGTCGAAATCGGCCTGGCGGTTCGTGAGAAGAAGATTTTTTAAGAATTTGACCTACTTTTCCATGGCGGCCATCTTGGATTGTCGATGACCTCCATTTTAACAAATCTGAAATGGCATCACCCATATATCATCCCTGTGAAGTTTAACCAATATCGGCTCAGCAGTTCATAACAATAGCTCACATGAGCTTTGCTCAGGTGAGCTAAAAATGTACATACTTTTCAACGATTTCGCCAAATTTTTGCCGAATTTCGGCTGATAACGGGTGGTCTTTACAAACGTTTTCCAATTTGTACAGTAATGTCAGCAAAATAATTTCTTGCCAGTGTGATAGGGGAGTGTCAGGCGCATAAAAGATGATAATTTTCAGAGCTCTATCTCGACTACTTCCGGTTCTATTGGATGTCAAAGATGAACGTCTTTTTTTCAAGTTTTTAAAATAGAGCAAACGGATGTGACGTCAGCTTCGTTATTTATCAATAGATTTCAAACTTTCTTGCTGCGGTCGATATTTCAGTCCTTTAGCTAAAACTTTCCCGCTTTGTGCCCGGCCTATGGTGAAAAACAAACGAAAACTTCACTGGCGGAATATTGCACATATTTAATTTCCGTTTTATTAGGTGTATTTACAAATGGCGTAAACTGCAATTTAAGGGCGATAACTATCGAAAAATAATCATCCGCTGACTTACGGGCTCCCTCCATCCGCTGGTCGGATCGACTTCAAATTTTGCATGCCGATTCGGATCAAGTGTGAGCAGAGACTCAGAGATTTTCAGATATCTTTTAATGCTACTTTCCACGAAAACGGAAGTGACGTCATACTTCCTATAACTTCCTATTTTCCAACCGATTTGAAGAATTCTTTTTACATTGGAAAGCTGACAAAATTCTCTATCTCAGACTCGCTGACAGTTTTCGGCTATCTGCTCAAATAAAAGAGCTATATGCATTTGAAGTTGAAAAATGTACATACTTTTCAACGATTTTGCGGAATTTCGGCTGATAACGGGTGGTCTTTACAAACGTTTCCCAATTTGTACAGTACTGTCAGCAACATAATTTCTTGCCAGGGTGATAGGGGAGTGTCAGCCGCATGACAGATGATAATTTTCAGAGCTATATCTTGACTACTTACGGCTCTATTCGATGTCAAAGATGAACGTATTTTTTCAAGTTTTCAAAATAGAGCAAACGGATGTGACGTCAGCTTCGTTATTTATCATTCGATTTCAATTGTTTTTGCTGTAGTCGATATTTCAGTCCTTTAGCTAAAACTTTGGCTGAGGATCGAACCCGGTATCCCTCGCTCCGAGTCCATCGCTCTACCTCTAAGCTAACCGGCCCCACATCGGTGTGATGATGCGAACACAATAATGTTGGACTGTTCATTCTAAAACTTCAGAAATTAGGTTTGAGGAATTTGATTCCTCAAACTTTTTGTTTTCGTTGTTTTTTTTTTTCTTTTTCTTTTTTTAGGTTTGAGGAATTTGATTCCTCAAACCTTTTGTTTTCGTTGGTTTTTTTTTTCTTTTTCTTTTTAGATTTGAGGCGGCTTTCGCTGCGCCGAAAACCTATTGTATACGTTTGTTTTTTTTTTTTTTTTTTTTTCATTCAGCCGTTCAGTCTACAGCCCAAACCGCTGGTCGGATCGACTTCAAATTTTGTATACCGATTCGCATCAACAGTGAGACGAGAATAACGCAATTTTCAGAATTCTCATGACGTCACTTTCTACGAAACCGGAAGTGACGTCATATATCATATAATTCCCTATAACTTCCTTATTTTCCAACCGATTTCAAAAATTCTTTTTGAATTGTAAAGCTGCGAGAATTCTCTATCTTCGCTTCGCTGACAATGTTTGGCTATCTGCTCAAATGAGAGAGCTATAGACATGTGAAATTGAGAAAAATGAAAAAATCAACAATTTCAGATTTTATTTTATTTTAACGGGTGGTCTTTGAAAACAGTTTCCAATTTGTACAGTAATCTCAGCAACATAATTTTTTGACAGCGTCACGCGGGACATTCATCCGCACAGAAGATGATATTTTTCAGAGCAATGGCTTGAATAGTTCTGATTCTATGTCTTTCAAACTTGGACGTTTTTTTTCAATTTTTTTTTGTTTTTTCGCTGGGTAGTTTTTGGCTATCTACCCAAATGAGAGAGTTGTAGGCATTTGAAGTTTTTAAAAAAATTGAAATGGTCATAACTTCCTTATTATTCAACCGATTTCAAATATTTTTTTTGCATTAAAAAGCCAATAAAATTCTCTATCTCCGGTTCGCTGGTAGTTTTTACCTATCTGCTCAAATGCGCGAGCTACATGCATTTGAAGTTTGAGAACGAGCATATAAACTTAGCCGCCTAGAACAGTGTGTACAGCTGACAAACTTCGAGGTGGAGGCCAGACAGGTATGGTGGGCTGTATCAGACACTGGTTTTATATACGAACTGACATGCTGTGAGTGCTTTAGAATCGTCTTAACTTCAATGTCAGACTAGGGGGTTAACGGTACACATTTCGTAGAACGTTATATAATGAAAAATGCTTAGAATAGTCAAGCGATTCTGAAAATACAAAACTTTTTTTTCAATTTCATTGGAATTGCATCAAATTAGGTTTGAGAGTTTTTAGCTATCTGCTCAAATGCGCGAGCTACATGCATTTGAAGTTTGAGAACGAGCATATAAACTTAGCCGCCTAGAACAGTGTGTACAGCTGACAAACTTCGAGGTGGAGGCCAGACAGGTATGGTGGGCTGTATCAGACACTGGTTTTATATACGAACTGACATGCTGTGAGTGCTTTAGAATCGTCTTAACTTCAATGTCAGACTAGGGGGTTAACGGTACACATTTCGTAGAACGTTATTATAATGAAAAATGCTTAGAATAGTCAAGCGATTCTGAAAAATACAAAAAAAACTTTTTTTTTCAATTCATTGGAATTGCATCAAATTAGGTTTGAGAGTAGCTAATCTGATCAAATGCGCGAGCTACATGCATTTGAAGTTGAGAACGAGCAATAAACTTAGCCGCCTAGAACAGTGTGTACAGCTGACAAACTTCGAGGTGGAGGCCAGACAGGTATGGTGGGCTGTATCAGACACTGGTTTTATATACGAACTGACATGCTGTGAGTGCTAGAATCGTCTTAACTTCAATGTCAGACTAGGGTTAACGGTACACATTTCGTGAACGTTATATAATGAAAAATGCTTAGAATAGTCAAGCGATTCTGAAAATACAAAACTTTTTTTTTCAATTTCATTGGAATTGCATCAAATTAGGTTTGAGAGTTTTTAGCTATCTGCTCAAATGCGCGAGCTACATGCATTTGTTTTCGTTGGTTTTTTTTTTCTTTTTTTTCTTTTTATTCAGCCGTCGAGACTACAGCCCAAACCGCTGGTCGGATCGACTTCAAATTTTGTATACCGATTCGCATCAACAGTGAGACGAGAATAACGCAATTTTCAGAATTCTCATGACGTCACTTTTTACGAAACCGGAAGTGACGTCATATATCATATAATTCCCTATAACTTCCTTATTTTCCAACCGATTTCAAAAATTCTTTTTGAATTGTAAAGCTGCGAGAATTCTCATCATTCGCTTCACTGACAATGTTTGGCTATCTGCTCAAATGAGAGAGCTATAGACATGTGAAATTGAGAAAAATGAAAAAAATCAACAATTTCAGATTTTTATTTTATTTTAACGGGTGGTCTTTGAAAACAGTTTCCAATTTGTACAGTAATCTCAGCAACATAATTTTTTGACAGCGTCACGCGGGACATTCATCCGCACAGAAGATGATATTTTTCAGAGCAATGGCTTGAATAGTTCTGATTCTATTGTCTTTCAAACTTGGACGTTTTTTTTCAATTTTCGCTGGTAGTTTTTGGCTATCTGCCCAAATGAGAGAGTTGTAGGCATTTGAGTTAGTTTTTAAAAAAAATTGAAATGGTCATAACTTCCTTATTATTCAACCGATTTCAATATTTTTTTTGCATTAAAAAGCCAATAAAAATTCTCTATCTCCGGTTCGCTGGTAGTTTTTAGCTATCTGCTCAAATGCGCGAGCTACATGCATTTGAAGTTTGAGAACGAGCATATAAACTTAGCCGCCTAGAACAGTGTGTACAGCTGACAAACTTCGAGGTGGAGGCCAGACAGGTATGGTGGGCTGTATCAGACACTGGTTTTATATACGAACTGACATGCTGTGAGTGCTTTAGAATCGTCTCAACTTCATGTCAGACTAGGGGGTTAACGGTACACATTTCGTAGAACGTTATATAATGAAAAATGCTTAGGATAGTCAAGCGATTCTGAAAATACAAAACTTTATTTTTTCAATTTCATTGGAATTGCATCAATTTTTTTTGAGTTTCATATGTTTTCGTCATTGGCAATGTCTTCTAATCACTTTGCCAGTGTACGTTTGTCAGTACATCAAGCCTCAAACCGTTGATGCAGCTTCAGCTGCTCTAGTTCTTTTTTTTCTTTTTCTTTTTATTCAGCCGTCGAGACTACAGCCCAAACCGCTGGTCGGATCGACTTCAAATTTTGTATACCGATTCGCATCAACAGTGAGACGAGAATAACTCAATTTTCAGAATTCTCATGACGTCACTTTTTACGAAACCGGAAGTGACGTCATATATCATATAATTCCCTATAACTTCCTTATTCTCCAACCGATTTCAAAAATTCTTTTTGAATTGTAAAGCTGCGAGAATTCTCTATCTTCGCTTCGCTGACAATGTTTGGCTATCTGCTCAAATGAGAGAGCTATAGACATGTGAAATTGAGAAAAATGAAAAAAATAACAACACAATTTTTCGATTTTATTTTATTTTAACGGGTGGTCTTTGAAAACAGTTTTCCAATTTGTACAGTAATCTCAGCAACATAATTTTTTGACAGCGTCACGCGGGACATTCATCCGCACAGAAGATGATATTTTTCAGAGCAATGGCTTGAATAGTTCTGATTCTATTGTCTTTCAAACTTGGACGTTTTTTTTTTCAATTTTTCAAATTTGAAATGTCATAACTTTTTTATTATCTAACCGATTTCTAAATATTTTTTTTGCATTAAAAAGCCAACAAAATTCTCTATCTCCGTTTCGCTGGTAGTTTTTGGCTATTGTCCCAAATGAGAGAGTTGTAGGCATTTGAAGTTTTTAAAAAAAATTGAAAAAAAATTAAATGGTCATAACTTCCTTATTATTCAACCGATTTCAAATATTTTTTTTTTTTTGCATTAAAAAGCCAATAAAATTCTCTATCTCCGGTTCGCTGGTAGTTTTTACCTATCTGCTCAAATGCGCGAGCTACATGCATTTGAAGTTTGAGAACGAGCATATAAACTTAGCCGCCTAGAACAGTGTGTACAGCTGACACTTCGAGGTGGAGGCCAGACAGGTATGGTGGGCTGTATCAGACACTGGTTTTATATACGAACTGACATGCTGTGAGTGCTTTAGAATCGTCTTAACTTCAATGTCAGACTAGGGGGTTAACGGTACACATTTCGTAGAACGTTATATAATGAAAAATGCTTAGAATAGTCAAGCGATTCTGAAAATACAAAACTTTTTTTTTCAATTTCATTGGAATTGCATCAAATTAGGTTTGAGAGTTTTTAGCTATCTGCTCAAATGCGCGAGCTACATGCATTTGTTTTCGTTGGTTTTTTTTTTCTTTTTTTTCTTTTTATTCAGCCGTCGAGACTACAGCCCAAACCGCTGGTCGGATCGACTTCAAATTTTGTATACCGATTCGCATCAACAGTGAGACGAGAATAACGCAATTTTCAGAATTCTCATGACGTCACTTTTTACGAAACCGGAAGTGACGTCATATATCATATAATTCCCTATAACTTCCTTATTTTCCAACCGATTTCAAAAATTCTTTTTGAATTGTAAAGCTGCGAGAATTCTCTATCTTCGCTTCACTGACAATGTTTGGCTATCTGCTCAAATGAGAGAGCTATAGACATGTGAAATTGAGAAAAATGAAAAAAATCAACAATTTCAGATTTTTATTTTATTTTAACGGGTGGTCTTTGAAAACAGTTTCCAATTTGTACAGTAATCTCAGCAACATAATTTTTTGACAGCGTCACGCGGGACATTCATCCGCACAGAAGATGATATTTTTCAGAGCAATGGCTTGAATAGTTCTGATTCTATTGTCTTTCAAACTTGGACGTTTTTTTTCAATTTTCGCTGGTAGTTTTTGGCTATCTGCCCAAATGAGAGAGTTGTAGGCATTTGAAGTTTTTAAAAAAAATTGAAATGGTCATAACTTCCTTATTATTCAACCGATTTCAAATATTTTTTTTGCATTAAAAAGCCAATAAAATTCTCTATCTCCAGTTCGCTGGTAGTTTTTAGCTATCTGCTCAAATGCGCGAGCTACATGCATTTGAAGTTTGAGAACGAGCATATAAACTTAGCCGCCTAGAACAGTGTGTACAGCTGACAAACTTCGAGGTGGAGGCCAGACAGGTATGGTGGGCTGTATCAGACACTGGTTTTATATACGAACTGACATGCTGTGAGTGCTTTAGAATCGTCTCAACTTCAATGTCAGACTAGGGGGTTAACGGTACACATTTCGTAGAACGTTATATAATGAAAAATGCTTAGGATAGTCAAGCGATTCTGAAAATACAAAACTTTATTTTTTCAATTTCATTGGAATTGCATCAATTTTTTTTGAGTTTCATATGTTTTCGTCATTGGCAATGTCTTCTAATCACTTTGCCAGTGTACGTTTGTCAGTACATCAAGCCTCAAACCGTTGATGCAGCTTCAGCTGCTCTAGTTCTTTTTTTTCTTTTTCTTTTTATTCAGCCGTCGAGACTACAGCCCAAACCGCTGGTCGGATCGACTTCAAATTTTGTATACCGATTCGCATCAACAGTGAGACAGAAGAACAACTCAATTTTCAGAATTCTCATGACGTCACTTTTTACGAAACCGGAAGTGACGTCATATATCATATAATTCCCTATAACTTCCTTATTCTCCAACCGATTTCAAAAATTCTTTTTGAATTGTAAAGCTGCGAGAATTCTCTTATCTTCGCTTCGCTGACAATGTTTGGCTATCTGCTCAAATGAGAGAGCTATAGACATGTGAAATTGAGAAAAATGAAAAAAATCAACAATTTCAGATTTTTATTTTATTTTAACGGGTGGTCTTTGAAAACAGTTTCCAATTTGTACAGTAATCTCAGCAACATAATTTTTGACAGCGTCACGCGGGACATTCATCCGCACAGAAGATGATATTTTTCAGAGCAATGGCTTGAATAGTTCTGATTCTATTGTCTTTCAAACTTGGACGTTTTTTTTCTCAATTTTTCAAATTTGAAATGGTCATAACTTTTTTATTATCTAACCGATTTCAAATATTTTTTTTGCATTAAAAAGCCAACAAAATTCTCTATCTCCGTTTCGCTGGTTAGTTTTTGGTTTTTCTATCTGCCAAATGAGAGAGTTGTAGCATTTGAAGTTTTTAAAAAAAATTGAAATGGTCATAACTTCCTTATTATTTCAACCGATTTCAAATATTTTTTTTGCATTAAAAAGCCAATAAAATTCTCTATCTCCGGTTCGCTGGTAGTTTTTAGCTATCTGCTCAAATGCGCGAGCTACATGCATTTGAAGTTTGAGAACGAGCATATAAACTTAGCCGCCTAGAACAGTGTGTACAGCTGACAAACTTCGAGGTGGAGGCCAGACAGGTATGGTGGGCTGTATCAGACACTGGTTTTATATACGAACTGACATGCTGTGAGTGCTTTAGAATCGTCTTAACTTCAATGTCAGACTAGGGGGTTAACGGTACACATTTCGTAGAACGTTATATAATGAAAAATGCTTAGAATAGTCAAGCGATTCTGAAAATACAAAACTTTTTTTTTCAATTTCATTGGAATTGCATCAAATTAGGTTTGAGAGTTTTTAGCTATCTGCTCAAATGCGCGAGCTACATGCATTTGTTTTCGTTGGTTTTTTTTTTCTTTTTTTTCTTTTTATTCAGCCGTCGAGACTACAGCCCAAACCGCTGGTCGGATCGACTTCAAATTTTGTATACCGATTCGCATCAACAGTGAGACGAGAATAACGCAATTTTCAGAATTCTCATGACGTCACTTTTTACGAAACCGGAAGTGACGTCATATATCATATAATTCCCTATAACTTCCTTATTTTCCAACCGATTTCAAAAATTCTTTTTGAATTGTAAAGCTGCGAGAATTCTCTATCTTCGCTTCACTGACAATGTTTGGCTATCTGCTCAAATGAGAGAGCTATAGACATGTGAAATTGAGAAAAATGAAAAAAATCAACAATTTCAGATTTTTATTTTATTTTAACGGGTGGTCTTTGAAAACAGTTTCCAATTTGTACAGTAATCAGCAACATAATTTTTGACAGCGTCACGCGGGACATTCATCCGCACAGAAGATGATATTTTTCAGAGCAATGGCTTGAATAGTTCTGATTCTATTGTCTTTCAAACTTGGACGTTTTTTTTCAATTTTCGCTGGTAGTTTTTTGGCTATCTGCCAAATGAGAGAGTTGTAGGCATTTGAAGTTTTTAAAAAAATTGAAATGGTCATAACTTCCTTATTATTCAACCGATTTCAAATATTTTTTTTGCATTAAAAAGCCAATAAAATTCTCTATCTCCGGTTCGCTGGTAGTTTTTAGCTATCTGCTCAAATGCGCGAGCTACATGCATTTGAAGTTTGAGAACGAGCATATAAACTTAGCCGCCTAGAAACAGTGTGTACAGCTGACAAACTTCGAGGTGGAGGCCAGACAGGTATGGTGGGCTGTATCAGACACTGGTTTTATATACGAACTGACATGCTGTGAGTGCTTTAGAATCGTTCATCAACTTCAATGTCAGACTAGGGGGTTAACGGTACACATTTCGTAGAACGTTATATAATGAAAAATGCTTAGGATAGTCAAGCGATTCTGAAAATACAAAACTTTATTTTTTCAATTTCATTGGAATTGCATCAATTTTTTTTGAGTTTCATATGTTTTCGTCATTGGCAATGTCTTCTAATCACTTTGCCAGTGTACGTTTGTCAGTACATCAAGCCTCAAACCGTTGATGCAGCTTCAGCTGCTCTAGTTCTTTTTTTTCTTTTTCTTTTTATTC
>CM055273.1:11333151-11376048 GCA_029237695.1 Conchocele bisecta
GCTGATAGGTATGGTCTGTAATACTGTCCAATATGAATGGGCGTATCGAATTTACAAATAAATTCAGCTCGCTAAATTCTGAGTTGCACGTGAAATCTGTTCTGTCTGTTGTGGCACTATTACAGACCATACTCACCACGCCCGAACTGGCACGCTGATAGGTATGGTCTGTAACACTGTCATACTTTTTGTGTCATAAGCAATACCACAGAAAACGCATGAACATACTATATGTCGACTATTATTGTATGATCGACATGACGTTAACAGTGCACAGTAAGCAGGTGTGAGCGTAACCTCCAATCTTATGACAGTAATGAATCAGCATTGAGCAGTGAGCAATGAGGTAACTTCACATTTGGGATACGCGAGTTTTGAGTATCTTTCCAAATGGTTATTATCACCAATAATGATTATTGTTTCACCGTGACATGTAACACGGTCGGGATTAATACAGTTTGGGAGTAATCCTAATGAAGGCGTCGACGACAGCCGGAGCGTGCAGGATTTCGAAACCCGGACCTATGACCGCCATGGCATTGCCCCATTGCGATAGTATAGCCCCACAGCGGAAAGTAGCCCCGAGCATAGCTGCCGGACCCGACCGGCGTCGACGCAATCAACACGAACCCAGCCCCCGGTCGTACCAAAACGAAATCACAACTGGCCACTCAATCTAATTTGCAACTTCTCTCTTCCGAGTGTCCAGTTTTTTTGATAATTTGGCAATTCTGTCATTGAAACTTTGAACATTTTTGATTGCAGTAGAAACTTTGAAATTTTTGAATGCCTTGTGGCTTCTTCCTGGCACATTTTGCACAAGTTTCTCTGGTTTTAGAAGACTGATGAACAGGTTGTACTGACACCTGTCTGAGACAGTTGGTACTGAAAAAACTCATGACCAAATCCATGAATCCGGACGACATTCCAAAGGCGACGGCATGTCCGGATTTGTCGTGTCGCGAATGTGCGTGCGAACATTGCAGATGTTGCAATACATGTAAAAATGCATGTATGTATGGGAAATTGTATTCTGTTGCATACCTATAGCCGTTCTTGTCGTTTGCCGCCTTACATTGGCATTATACATGAGTTGTTTGAAATAACATAGCAAATGAAAAACATGTTTCGTCAAGTCGACCCTGTGTAAATACTTTAAATCATGGTTGAACTGAAGCTATCTATGTATCAAGATAATTAGGTCTGCGGGGTTGTTTCTACTTTCACCCATATAGGTAGATAACTATCAGATTTCCTATCTGATTCCCTCAAATATGATATGTATGTATATATATTGGGTGGATAGAAACAACAACCAAGCATCGTATATCTTAAACAACTTTACACATGGCCATGGTGAAAATGCATTTTTTATTTCTCATTATGTCCTTTGCATGCCGGATGTTGGTATCGTGTTGATTGCGTCGATGCCGGTGGGGTCCGGCAGCTACGCTCGGGGCTACTCTCCGCCGTGGGGCTATACTTAGTCCGCCCGATATTCGGCCGGGGGTCACTGGCAATGCCATGGCGGTCATAGGTCCGGGTTTCGAAATCCTGCAGGCTCCGGCTGTCGTCGACGCCTTCATCATGATTTTGTCACATTCGCGATCTGGGATTACACTGGTCACACGTGTCTTGGGCCCGTTTTCTAACCCATGAATATCACATTATATAACCATTCAGCATGAGATAAAACATTGACACTCATCATACGACTGCTCATTGTAGGTGTGAACTATTGTCAACTGTCATTTGTATCATTGTATGTACATTCCTACATTTAATAAGGTTACGTATACGAGTATGTTGAAACGTATAGACTTTAGTACATAACACCGTGCATACTTCTTATGTTATGATATAAATTCGATTACGATTGAGCTTTGATTTGGGGAATTTCCCTCATTTGTTTGCAGGTTTAATGCGGAATAGTCCATCCTGTTGGCACGCCCTTAAATGACCTTAGCTGTTTATAGGTCGTTAAACACCAATAATCAATCAATCAATTGTCAACCACAAAAACGTGTGCACTTGCGATATGTTGACAAATAATGATTATCCGCGCTATGCTGATTGCGAGCTGAATTTATTTGTGAATTCGATACGCCCATTTATATTGGACAGTATTACAGACCATACCTATCAGCGTGGCCAGTTCGGGCGTGGTGAGTATGGTCTGTAATAGTGCCACAACAGACAGAACAGATTTCAAGTGCAACTCAGAATTTTAGCGAGCTGAAATTTATTTGTGTGATGTTGGCTATGTTATTTATATGCTATACAGCAGAGGATATAAAGAGTATATATATGAATATGTTTCCTACGTTTGTCCATATGCCCCCATCCCGGTTTGATAAAATGGATCCTTACAACATGTGTGACAAGCGTAGTCTCAGATCAGTCTGCGCATATTAGTGTTTCAATCAGGACAGACGCTGTTCGATATAGATCTACAAATATTGCAAACTATCGCACATGTTGTGAAGTCCTTTTTTCTCAGCTGCCGATCGTTATTTAGTACATAATGGCAAGTTGAGTAATGATTTTGTAAAAGTTACACGTACTCTCTCTTGTAACATGAACCTGAGCTGACGGTTTGTGTTTCGGTACGAATTGCGTTGGGCCGAAACAACAATTTTCTCATTTCGCGTACATCGTTCGACAGTGTGTCGTTCACATGTGGTTCAATTGTCATACCCCAATTGAAAAATCGCGATGTAATGAAGAAATGACGTCACAATTCGTCAACATAAATGGCGCGGAAGAAATGAGACATCGGAGGTGATGTTATTCTACACGCTATAACTAGGTTTATATGATTGCGTTTAATGCGTGTTTGGTGTCTAAAGACGCATTAATGATTAGTGTAACTATATATGCAATTTGTAATTTTTATTACGATCGGTGTGGAAAATAAAGCTCTAGAAGCTTCCGCACGGATTCTCTGCGGAAGCTTCAGCGTTATTCGAATCATGATATACTTGGACTCAGAGCCAGCAAGCGAATGAGTACAACTTGGGACTAATGTACAATGTTAATAGGATTGAACACATTCCAAACATGCACTAAAATATTTCTACTTCATAGAAACAGCTATGAAGTAGAAATATTTTAGTGCATGTTTGGAATGTGTTTTCCACTTCATAGAAACAGCTAGGCCTTGCAGGCACCGGGGTGGGATCAACTGATCCTGAGAATAGTGCTGCAGTAGCCATTGCTTGTCGTAAAAGGCGACTAAACTGGCTTAACGATTGTGTTCATACTTTCCGGAACCCACTATACCGGATTTGGCCCTCATGTACATTTTTGGCTTTCTTGTATGTGAGAGTTGAGTCGGGCTATGCCCCATATATAAAAGTAAGATTAGCGCTAATCCTATTACTTTTAGGGATGGGATAAATGATGCTGGTGTGGCGAGGGCCTGGCACCAGATCAGGTTGTTCTAATTTCAGGACTGAATATATATTTTGATTGTAAATATTGAGTTCTGAAGTTGGGATTTACCCCCCTCGGACAGGTGGATATGGGACACGACCCCGTTGACCCGTCTGCGTGTAGACTCCCTGAGGCTTGTACCTCTATGTCAGAAAAGCGGACGTTAAACCCTATTCATTCACTCACTCACTCATAGAAACAGCTGCGTAATTTGGATTTCAAAAAGTTTAGATGACTTCACGTTTGACGTCGTACAACGTGACGTCACAACGCGGGCAACATGTCACTGTGTAACTATTCATACGCACAGCGCAATTCTTTTGCTTACACTCTCAAAAAATATGCATATATATCCGCCGTGAAGTTTAATAAATAGGATATTCCATTGTACATGTTTAAATAGCAGAAATAATACAGTCCGTCGACTTCCGTGCAAGCAACTCATTCGCTACGCTCACTCTTTGCTTACGCGGAAGCCGACGCACACTCGTATATTATTTCCCGCTATTCAAAATGTACGATGGAATATCCTCTTGTCGTTTACAGAAAATATTTTTTTGAAGATCTATTTCATGAAAAATCGCAGTTGTCTTGAGGTAGAAAATTACACGGCTGTTCTCATACATGTATGTGCATTTGCTTACATATTTGTTACTATGTTAATGGTATACATTATTTGTTACAGAATGAATATAATACTACATGTAGTTTAATGTAACTAATATTTCAATTATGTTGCGACATAATTATGTCAGGCCCGTAGCGGTGGAAAAAATAATGCCATGGCGGACGATTGATGGGTGGGGGGTTGTTCCCACATATTAAAAAAAATCATCAATCTAAACCCTCAAAATGGTGTTTCCTACGTTCTAGAGCCAAAATAGTGCTACAGCGTGCTGTGGTGGTGTTGGTGTCTACAGCCATGCATGTTCCCATTGCTCAAAATGTAAGAAAATACATTTATACAAAACCGCTGAGAATTTATATTGTGGTTCCGTTTCTATATGACCTTATCTGTTTCTGGGACTTTAAACCTGTTCACTTTCACTGTTTTGCCATGGTACCAAATAAAGTGGTTACCATGGCAGCAGTATGTTGGTTACAGAATGATTGTAACATTAATTTGATGTAATGTGTGTATTTTATGTCGCCTAACATTATTTAATTGCTCAAAATGTCAAGTTGTGTATGAAAACACATTTTTCAAAGTCGTTGCCATGGTAACCGATTGATTACTACTTGGTTACTACATGGTTACTACAGAAATTAGGTTAAGTTACTGAATGACTGTAACATTAATTTCATGTAACGTATGTTTATCCAAGCATATTTGCTTGGATATAGTCCTTATACGTTTTTTTGAGACCTCACATGATTTATGCAAATGAGTAATTGTCGACCAACGAACGTACTTCATGCTTCATGATTCTAGCTACGCCACGTGAGAGAGTTCCAAAGCGAGCGGTGCATTATGAACGTGTCACTCACATTTTTGGCCAGCTACATTTTTTTTCAGCTAGTTATATTTTTAAAAACAGCATTTTATAAAATATTAACTGTCGTGTTTCATAATACATATTTTGTTAGGAAGGTTATATTTTTAGCGCAATGATCGACCGCTCCACATGTAATTTATACGTAGTTATACGCCATGAAAAATAGTTCTGATAGTGTCGAGCTAACATTATATTGTGTAGTGTAATACATGTGTTGTTAATTTTTCTGTACGACATTTATATTACAAAATGTTTATCTGATTTAATATAATATAAACTGACATGTATTAATTTGAGTATATTATTTTTCACGCGCACCGATACAATTAACCTCGTGTCTCATGAAAATAGTTTCCGCCATTTTATGCAGACAAATTATAGAATCGTTTACATAGTCATAGGTCAATGGCTCGATAAAATCCAACATTGGACAGCGAAATGATGATGATTTAAAACAGAAACATTGTTTTTTTGACAGTTACATACCGCATGCTTTAAATAATTATCTTGAGCCATCGATATTATTAATCAGTGTCCATTTTACTTAAAACATCAACTAATCTATAATGACGTTACACAGAAAATGCAGTACGATACACTTCACAAAGGAAACATTGTCTTAGAGTTTGAATAATTTTAGGTTCCGCCGAACGAACGAGTACGCCGAAATATATTTCCGTACAAATCCAAAAACCTATTTATTATATACCCGTTCAACAAAACATGCATCATAATCATTAAATAATCCGATAGTGTGATGAAATGCGACTATTATTTTTGTTGAACAATCCGAGCGCCTGTGATGGCTTCAGTTTATGCAAATTGACAAGGTCATTTCGCGCACCTGAATCGATACAATAATTTACAGGGGTTGAAAGATTAGGTCAGGATTATTTTTTTTGGAAGAAATTGCCAATTAATTCCATCGATAACGGCCAACAAATGGTATTAATTCAGCGACCATTTGTTGTTTACAGTTTACGTCAATTTGCGGAAAGTAAGATTCAAGCAGTGTCTATGTACACGCGGTTACGGGTAGAATCTCTAGCGATTTTGAACACGGGGGTGGTCCATATCGGGTGGGCAAGTTTAATTCACGGATTATTGTCGCTTTACCGCGGCCCTGGGCTAACAAATAATAAGGACTGGCGAGTATAGACTATGTATAACGCCGGCCCACATATATCGACTCGTATACAGTTGGGTTAACGCGCATTTCAGACGCCGAACATAACGGCTTGGGACGAAACGTGTCGGCGCCGGGTCAGAAACCATTGATTTAGTAATTAGGCAGCACGCAGCGCAATGCCAAACATAGCCACTATTAAATTAAACTAAAATCTATGTCACTCAACGCCTTAATAGAAAATAAGAAGTGTGCAAGCCTCTGAGCAAATTCGCTGCTATTTGTTTGTTTATGTTCATTTAATACTATTAAAATATAAATACAATAATAGTGAATATGTCTCCTGCGTTTTGGTAATGATCATATTTTGTAAAAGCATTTTTTTTTTTTTATAAATAAGTGCAAGCCTCTGAGCAAATTCGCTGCTATTTGTTTGTTTATGTTCATTTAATACTTAAAATATAAATAACAATAATAGTGAATATGTCTCCTACGTTTTGGTAATGATCTTATGTAAAAGCTTTTTTTTTATAAATAAGTGCAAGCCTCTGAGCAAATTCGCTGCTATTTGTTTGTTTATGTTCATTTAATACTTAAATTATAAATAACAATAATAGTGAATATGTCTCATACGTTTTGGTAATGATCATATGTAAAAGCTTTTTTTTTATAAATAAGATGCAACATTACAAAAACTGGAAATAGCAATTTATTTTAAAAAAAAAATGGGCGAGTAACTTTTTGACCTGGGCAAGTACTTTTTTTTTATTTTCTACCTACCTTGGTTCAACCTTGGTTGAAGGCCGTTTCTTGTAAGCTAGGCTTGTACTGGCCTATTTTAGCGACATCAAATTGGATAATTGTCTTTGAAACTGGGGGGAGAGCGCAACTAAATCATGGTTAAAATGTCTACAATATTTTCACGTGTTGAATTCGCTGGGTCTCTTCTTCCAGGCGGAGTTGAGTGAACTTTTGAAACTATTTAGTGTGTTCGAATTTACACAATCACTAGGGAGTGCATTCCAGTCTGTGACGACTCTTTGAGAGAATACTTTTTGTCGCAACTGCGAAGGATTTCAGGACTTTCAGTCCTTTGATTTTAATGTTGTCATACAAATATTTACATTGCTGAAAATGTAAAATCAGATTCCTAATTACATTAGTTTTTGTCGCGCCTGCTTTAGCAGAAGCGCGACTATAGTCGTCGTATTTTCCGTCCGCGTCGTCCGTTTTTTTTGTAAGGCAAATGCGTTAAAATTATTGTTTTTTTCACAATATCTCTTTAACCCCTTGCCAGACTTTGATAATATTTCACATCAATGTTTGTCTAAGGGATGATGCTTCATTACGCACACCCCCACATCCAAATTTTGAAGGTCAAGGTCATTTATTTACTTGTAATGTTCACCGGATTTGTAACAGAAATGCGTTAAAAGTTATTGTTTTTTTCACAATATCTCTTTTAACCCCTTGCCAGACTGATAATATTTCACATCAATGTTTGTTTAGGAATGATGCTTGTAATATTACGCACACACACACACCCACCCCCCCCCCCCCCCCCCCCACATCCAAATTCTCAAGGTCAAGGTCATTTATTTACTTATAATGTTCACCGGTTTTGTAACAGAAATGCGTTAGTTATTGTTTTTTCACAATATCTCTAACCCCTTTCCAGACATTGATAATATTTCACATCAATGTTTGTCTACGGATGATGCTTCATTATGCACACGCCCACATCCAAATTCTGAAGGTCAAGGTAATTTATTTACTTGTAATGTTCACGGTCAAATGCCTCGGCAGGCGCGACACCGCTTCCGTGGCGGAATTCTTGTTTTAAAAACTTTGCCATGGTAACCAATTAAATCGGACATACCGGGTACGTTTTGGCCCGCACCCGAGGTAAGCGAAAACGCGAATTTACACCTGTCCGCTTCTAGACGACTTTCAATTCCGGTGTGAACAATTTGTAATTTTAAAGAATTTAGAAAAACATTTCTACTGTCCAGTTTTATTACGTATATGCGTTTTTAAAACAGGTGCCCGTCGGGCATGTGAGATTGGAAAATTTACACGTCTCGGGCACCCGGCTAATTTCGCAGACTGATGGAATGACAATACTCGATTACTAATTCCTTATCTGCAGCCCTGGGTCAAGGTCACATACTTTTACACATACATGCATTTTGAATCCTTTACACTTGGGTAACTTGTCTTGTAATTTCCGTTTCCTTGCAACATTCTGCTTGATATTTCACACATGCATTGATTTAATGGTCCTCTGCCACCCTGTGACAAATCGACGATCTGTATATAATTGTGATTTAAACACCGTTTTTAGCTCATGTGAGCTATTGTTACCGCAATGTGTCCGTCCGTCGTCCGTGAACATTTTCAAACGTCTTCTCCTCAGTAACCATTGGGCCTATGGTCCTTAGCTGAAGGGATTGCAAAATTGTTCAACTGACGTCGTTACGTAACCCAAGATTGCCGCCGTCTAAAAACAGCACAAATTCTTCAAAAATCTTCTCAAGAACCGCCAGCCTGATTTCGACAAAACTTGGTAGGAATGATTGATGTACAATGCTCTTTCAAAGTTGTTAAAATGGTGTCAAATTTTATTTTTGACCGAATATGGTCTCTTTTATTACAGATTTCAAAATTCTTCTTCACATGAACCGCTTGGCCCATGGTAGCCAAACTTAAAAATTGAATATGGTCCATGGGTGAAGGGAATTATAGATTTATTTTCGGATTACACGAAACCACCAGCACCCCGATGAAACTATGCTAAAGTAACTGGTGGAATAGATCTACAATACTTAAAAAATTTGTTTGGCAAATGGATTTGTGAATTGAATTTAACAGCGGTTAGACGTCGCAAATAATAACATAACCAATGTCGTGGATTCGTTAAGTCGGGTGTTCGCCAAACTAATATGTGGCTGTGACTGGAGAAATGGGCTTGTGTGATTTGTGTCCAGTGTACATCCTGATCAATTAGCACACTCCTGTAGCCTGATCACTATCTATATTGCTTGTTAGTAACATGACGGGTATTTCATCGATGACATGGCAAACCAGAAGGAATTTATCATGGAAAATATGTTAAACAACACAACTAAAATGGTATGATTTGATGGTTACAGGGAAGAAGTTCAGTCTGTTGAAGAGACAAAGGAGACTGTTGAGACTCCTGAAATCAAAGCCAAGACTGTAGAGGATGTAAAGAGGGCTGTTGAAGAAGCAGAAAAGGTAATAATAACTGAAACAAACTGCTTAAGCCTTACTACTAGGTGTGTCACGATTAGATAGTAGTGCCCCGTTCACAAAATACAGTTTCAATGGTCCAAAAAATTTTAAATCCATGTGGAGTGAAACACCATTTCTTGCATGTTATAAACATTTAATTCAAGAAATTGAAGTGCATAATACTACTAACCAGACTAGAAGTTTTATTAATGACTAGAAATGTCACAAACAAATAAAACAATGGCGCCCATTGTTTCAACATTCAAACGTCATAAGTATTATGCATTCTCAGTATCACAGTGTGAGGAGAAATCGACTATATATTGGGTCGACGTTTTCGCCATCTGTGTGAGACACCGAAACACAGAGTGTCGCTAACGACATGTTTTGTTGTTGTTGTTGTTATTTCAAACATATAGGCCGTACTTGTTTGTATTGCACTCCGTAAATTCCGCCGGTGACTTCGGTTTGTGTATCGGAACACAGTTGAAAACACGGCCAGACTTGTACCTATACGATCAAGTCCGAACTATTGAATCGATTCGCAAGCGCCTACTTGCTCATATTATGCGTTCGACTTGACTCGGACGTTCGGCAATCGGACTTTCAGCAATCTTTCGTCCAAGTATATTTCGGCCTTTTGTAGATTATAAATAAAAAAAAATATTGTTTCTGTTTTGCGAGAAAAATATTTCGAGTCGGGGGAATTTTGGTGGGTCGGTCGTGGGAGGGGAAACATTCAATATTTTATTATACGCCCGACGGCTTCGCGAAAAAAAAAGTCTGCACAAGAAACGGGCTTATTTCACGAAAGTACGAAGCGATGAACCATCCCCAGAAACCATCGTGAAATCGATATTGGCCGAGATTGTTACACTGTCAAAAGCACTGAATTTGATAAGAAATCGCGTCACGCAACCGTGTCAAAATCAACTTTTGAAAAGTGGAAAACCCAATTTCCGTGCCATACAATTATCGTCATTAAAGAGGCACAATGAAAGCGATGATCATCATGTCAAAAGTGAGCAGAAACATTTGCACGAGTCTTGTGCTTATGATCTGGAATGTAGTGAAAGCACCATGACTGAGGGTGTGGGGTGTCTAAGGATTATCCCATTTTATTCAGGACTGTTTATTTCACATAAAGGTTATATGTTTAGTAAAATTATTACATATACATTTATGTGCTTCTTAATTAGCAGACATGTATTAGACCCAAGGTTTGGGTTATTGTTTTGGAACTGTAAATACGTTTATTGTTGACATTG
Organism: Conchocele bisecta; assembly: GCA_029237695.1. Classification (NCBI taxonomy): domain Eukaryota; kingdom Metazoa; phylum Mollusca; class Bivalvia; order Lucinida; family Thyasiridae; genus Conchocele; species Conchocele bisecta. The sequence goes on from CM055273.1 coordinate 11,343,732, forward strand.
AACTTACTACAGTACACTCAATTTTTTGCGTGCGCGACCCACCCATCCCCGCGATCTTCCTCAGCGCGGACATGTCACTGTGATTCGCGGTGATCGTCACCGTGACTGAAACCAGCGAGGCCCTAAGGGTGATTCCCGGTAACGGTCGCCGTGTATCACAGTGACGTCTGCATGCGCTACAGGTAAATATGCAACAAGGTTTTCCTACCAATGTACAGTATTGCATGCTATTTTTCACGTCACATTTTGTATCGTAAGTAATTGCGGCGTTTTGTGAAAAAATGCGACGAATCACTGTTATTACTTTGTACATCGACACAATGACTCGGCAAAAATGCGACGAAACACTGTGTTCACTACTTTGTACACACGACCTCCAGATTTGAAGTCAGGTGTTCTATCCCGTAGGCAACAACCCATTACTTTTAAAAGAAGTAAAGAAATGCCCCTAACGAGCGGCCATACATACTTAAAATAGCAGCTGACATAACGTCGGTAAACTGAAATATCGTACGTGACAATTGGCATTTACGTTCCAACAAGATTTTCACGGTGTGTAATCGATCGTATTTCCTCTTCACCATATGGAACCCGACTCGAGACACATATGGTGAGGGGGCATATAGTGTTACCGGCGTCCGTACGTCCGTCCGTCCCAAAACCTTAACGCTCGGGTAAATGGCTTATAATTTCTATTTCCTTACTCGGATCTGCTTCACATTTCACACATGCATTGCTCCAATGGTCCTCTACCGCCCTGTGACAAATCCACATTCGTCCCGCCCCCGCTAAGCCCAGGGTCAATGTCACAGACTTGGTGCGTTCGAAACCTTAATGCCACATTTCTAGTTTTTGAATGTGTCAATTGTTTGCCCGTTCTAACAGTTTCCCCAATGACTGGGCTAGATTCGACATTTCATTCTATGTTGCATCGCTGGTTTTCGGTGATAATACTGTCAACAATTAAAAATACGGACGCACGGACGGACACCCGGACGTCATTGTGAGAAGTGCACTATGTCTCGCTTTCCGCAGGCGGGCTTGACAATAATGCTAATATTCGTACAGAATATAAATGGTTTTGTCATAGGAGACTATTCTCATGTGTTGCCTTTACATGTGTTATTATTAAGAAATAATTAATTTTTTTTAATAAAAGAAACCCCATTAGTATCGTCTAATGAGACGATTTTCATGTGTTGACAAAGCTATTTTATTAAGAAATCAACAAATGTGAAAAGAAAACATGAATACATTTATATTTCTTTACAAAGAATCGACATAGGAGACGATTCTCATGTGCTGCCAAACCTTGCTTTATCAAGAAACCAAACAAATGTGAAAATGCACTATGTCGAGCTAATGCGTAATTAGCAATTAATCGGCGATGCGATGGACGTGAGTGACTACATAGCGTTGTTTTGATATGTTTGTTTCTGCCGAATTCTAAATGTCGGTCACCAGGTCACACTTTGCACATGAAACTGGATTACCGACAGACGATTGTACACCATCAGGTGTGCAGCTAGACAGAAAATGATGTCGCAAATGTGCTAGTTTGGGATAGGTGGGCACAGCGGCATATTTCTTTATACGCCGTTTGAAAACGGAACTATTATGTATCCACACTGTATGGGGTTCCAGTACGTACATGTATGCGCAAACTCAATTTCAACACATCGTGAAAAAAACCGAGGCAAAAACGCGACATCGCATTCACAAAAACGCTCGATCACGAGGCGAAAACACGATATTGAATACAATAGAATATCATGTTTTCGCCGTCTCGCGTTTTCGCGATCTTGTGTATAGGTCGACGATGCGATACAGCAACCAATAACACATATCGAAATATGTTTTCTTTTCAATAAACATGTATTGGCATGGCAGTACATTAGAATCGTCTCCTAAGACGATTATTATGTTTTTATTGTCAAGAACTACTGATGTTTGTCCACATGTTTATTTCTAATAAAAACTGACTTGTCTGCTCTTAAGAAGCGTCCTAAAACAATTGTACGTGTCCTGTTAGGGACATGTGACAACTGTTCGATTGCTTACGAGTCGGTCGCACCCCCCCCCCCCCAGCCTGAACTGCATGCGTGAACTTATATGTATCGTACAAAAAAAAAAGTATTATTTTGCAAATGTACATGCATATATATGTACAGGTAAATACGAAATCGCGGTGATCCCCCCGTGAACGATCACGGCGAATCACCGTGATAACGCTAGGGCAGTGCATCGCAGTGACCGAGGATGCTGTCACCGCGACCCCACTGTCTGAAACAGCGATCGCGGGGGACAGGTAGGCTATGCCCGCGGTGATCGACCACTGTAAATACGTTTTGTCCGCGGTGACACAGTGACAAAAGACCACACGAAAATGAGTGTACTGTATATAATAAACAAAAAAACAGTACAGTGCAGCCTACAGCACCACAAACAGAAGCAGGTCAAAATGCCCCCAAGTCAAATCGCCCCCATTTTGGTCAAAACACCCCCATAATTTTATTTTTTTAAATACACATTTTATTTTGTCATTAGGTTTGAGGCGGCTTTCAGCTGCGCCGAAAACCTATTGTATTTGTTTGTTTTTCTTTGTTTTTTTTATTTATTTTTTTTTGTTCAGGCTACAGCCCAAACCGCTGATTCGGATCAAGTGTGCGCAGAGACTCAGAGATTTTCAGAAATATCTTGATGCCACTTTCCACGAAACCGGAAGTGACGTCATATTTTCTATAACTTTCTATAACTTCCTTATTTTCCAACCGATTTCAAAAATTATTTTTGCATTGGAAAGCTGACAACATTCTCTATCTCGGCCTCGCTGACAGTTCTCGGCTATCTGGTCAAATAAGAGAGCTATAGGGATTTAAAGTTGAAATATGTACATACTTTTCAACGATTTTGCCGAATTTCGGCTGATAACGGGTGGTCTTTGCAAACGTTTTCCAATTTGTACAGTAATGTCAGAACATAAAATTTCTTGCCAGTGTGATAGGGGAGTGTCAGGCGCATAAAAGATGATAATTTTCAGAGCTCTATCTTGACTACTTCCGGTTCTATTGGATGTCAAAGATGAACGTCTTTTTTTCAAGTTTTCAAAATAGAGCAAACGGATGTGACGTCAGCTTCGTTATTTATCAATAGATTTCAAAATTTCTTGCTGCGGTCGATATTTCAGTCATTTAGCTAAAACTTTCCCGCTTTGTGCCCGGCCTATGGTGAAAAACAAACGAAAACTTCACTGGCGGAATATTGCACATATGTAATTTCCGTTTTATTAGGTGTATTTACAAATGGCGTAAACTGCAATTTAGGGGCGATAACTATCGAAAAATAATCATCCGCTGACTTACGGGCTCCCATCTACACCAAACCGCATGCCGATTCGGATCAAGTGTGAGCAGAGACTCCGAGATTTTCAGATATCTGTTAATGCTACTTCCCACGAAAACGGAAGTGACGTCATACTTCTATAACTTCCTTATTTTCCAACCGATTTCAAGAATTCTTTTTGCATCGGAAAGCTGACAAAATTCTCTATCTCAAACTCACTGACAGTTTTCGGCTGTCTGCTCAAATAAAAGAGCATATCATTTGGAAGTTGAAAAATGTCTAATTGACCTGTTTACTCCTACGGATTGACCGATTTACCACGGATAAGGCGATGAAAAATACCGCACTACGTTTTGACCTCGAAATCCTACGGATTTAAAAAAAAACGCCGATTCTCTCTTTACCCCAAATTTCGTCATTTTCCATTTTTCCTCTTTGCTTTTTGTTATTTAGCGTCCTATAATTTCCGTAGTCTGATCATCAGCTTCTGATGGTTCGCACAATTCAAGCGTCTCTTGATAATTTAATCATATTTTGTAATTCTCCGGAGTGTCGATGTTGTCGGCTGTTGAAAATGTCGAAACGCAAATATCAACAACGACCAAATTAAGGAACTACAGCCATGCCAGCTTATAAGACTCATTATAAACAATGTATGCTCGTGTCATGTCTTGATCTGGTTTGTCATGTGTCATCCTGGGGATCCTAACCATTTTTTCCACACGCATGTTTTGGACTGTAGTGTGAGACGGGTGTTCTCAAAAAAAACATTGCATAACGTTACTGTGTACCACATGTCTAAATAAGCATTCAATACAGTTATTTATACATTTAAAAGATAACTATGTAGTTTCAGTTAGGGGTTGATCTCCATGCAACTGTATGGCCTACCCATGATTTTCTGGCGAGCTTCGTTTTAATATCAGTTCTTAGCCAAACTCCTTCTCAGGCTAGACCTGAAAATAATATTATCAATGACCCCTAGGTAACAATAAGCTATATCACAAATGAGTAATTAAGAGGGATTTGGGGATGATTTGCTGCTATCGGGACCCGATTGCATAGCAGCTTAACATTTAGGACGTCAACGGTATATTTTCCCCACTATTGCTGAATTTGATTGATGATTGAGCAGATGAATAAACATTTGGAATGGTAAATAACTTGCACAATTGACCAAAAGGGTCAAAAAAACATTTATAATTAATTAATTTTGGATGATCCCTTGGCTGCTAGAATGCTAAGTTAAATTAAAACAATCGAGACTCTTTTTTACCATACGTATTCAAATCAGGGTTCAATAACTTCTTAAGACGATATTAAAAGGTTTTGAGACTATTAATTGGATAACTTATTCATTACGAGGATTTGGGGGAAAATGAGGATGGTGGGGAGGATTTGGGGGAAAATGAGGATTTGGGGGAGGATTTGGGGGAAATGAGGATGTGGGGAGGATTTGTGATCGCGCCTGGCTCGACCAGTAATAAAATACGAACAGTAAAGGTGCTGTCGCTTTAGAGAGTCTGTTGTTCTGAAATGCGACCTGAAGCCAACTGCAAAGATCACAGCAGATAGTAGGCTGAAGAGTGTATTTACAGGTCATTGAACACAAGAATATTTGTATGCTCAACCTGTGCACACGCATATCTTGGACATTTGGCTAAGTGAATGTAGCTTAGTGTTGGGTTTTTTAACCTGGCATGATCTGGACTTGTATTTTGAGAGCCAAATTAATAATATTCTACCCAACCATACAATGGTTCTAAAGCCATGGGAGGCTCATTGTCATTATCCAATTCAACAAATTGATGGTGTTTACAAGTTACTGGTAAATTGTGTGCATCATTGTCACTGAAAACTTTAAATAAAACCATTTAGGTAAAATGGTCTCAGCATGAGTGTTGTCTAGACACAACGTATCATGGTTTATTAACATATTCATTCTTGGAATAACGTCCGAGTAAAGGGGGACGGGCAAAATGATTTATGTGTGGCACCAAATATCTTGGGTTTGAAGTGCATTCCTTCCCAATATCAAAATTCCCGGTCTAATGCCAAATTACAAGTTTTTTTGTGAGCTATATTTCTCATCATCCACCAATGTTTTTGGAAATAAAATTGAATTGTTATACCCATCCCAAAACTACTGACAGTCATGAAAATACTGACATATGATTCTTGACTACTGATGGAATTCGCTTGGGTAAACAGGTCTGATACTTTTCAACGATTTTGCCGTTAATTCGTGATAACGGGTGGTCTTTACAAAGTTTTCAATTTGTACAGTATGTCTGCAACATAATTTCTTCCATGGTGATAGGGGATGTCACCGCATGAAAGATGATAATGCAGATATCTGATACTTACGGCTCTATTCATGTCAAAAGATGAATATCAAGTTTTTCAAAATAGAGCAAACGGATGACGCAGCTTGTACTTCATCAATTGTTTTTTGTGTAGTCGATATTTCTGTCCTTTAGCTATCTTTGGCTGAGATCGAACCCGGTATCCCTCGCTCTACCTCTAAGCTAAACCGGCCCCACATCGGTGTATGAGCGAAACACAATAAGTTTGGACTGTTCATTCTAAAACATTCAGAAATTCTTTTTGAACAACCGATAGTTTACACCTTGGGAAAGCTTAGTTACACAATGAAAATCATGTTTGAGTCACCGTTTGAATGCAGCTCAAAGTCTAATTATTGATGTATAATCAGTTGGACATGTATGACCTTTTACAGTTAAACAATCCTGTTTTTTTTCAATAAACAGACTGTTTGATTGGTGGTTTATCAAATTGGGGTGTGACTTTGTGAATGAAAACAAAACGGTTTTGCAGAGCAGTTCCAGGTCTCCACTGAACGGCCAGCGGTGTTTGTACCGATACATATAAAAGAATGATTGTTTTTTTTTGTTTTTTCTTACTCATCACTGCTTCAAACAACATCAAGATACCAACTAACGATATTTAATATGATTAATTAATTGTGAATTAATGCAGTGGCTTATAGTAATGAATCATGATGCGAATATATACATACGTATGCAAATCGCATAAATTTTAATATATGAGTGATCGCCGAATGTCGACGTAAACTCGATGCATTTTAATTTATGGATATCCAACACTTCGTTAAGTATGACCTTCCAGATCAAATACTTAGTACATTACTTACCAGTGTCACAGGACCCGTTGCCATCCTTGCAGTTCTGCATGACTTGCATTGGTTCCTACAACGTGTTTCCTACAGTCAATGCACGCAACTCAGACATCTTAACTAGTAAGATGGTAAAGCAAAACCAAATCTGCTTATAAGCCTTCTTATTGCTTATGCATTTATTCACAGTTTTGATTAATGGTCTGAGGTAGCCGAATAATACATCTAGGATTATCAATTAATTTGATTCAGTGGAATGTCTTATTAGTCTTATTATTGACCGGTGTACACTTGTACTTTACTAGTAATGCATGTTAGATCGTTATTGTTGGGTGTAATGTAGGATTATCAATTACGTGATTAACGGGATAAAAGTGGTTAAATAAGTGTGAACACGGGTGCCTATCAACGGGATAATAACACAGAACACGCACAAACACACACACGCCAATACATAATTACATCATTTAATCATCCTTTAATCATGCTAATAGAAATACAATAACATTGAACACTCGAAATACACTCAAAAATACACATACACAAAGAAAACACAAATTTACACATGAAGCAGAGCTGCCAACTGTTACGATTTTTCCGTATTTGTTCCGGAAAATACGTTAGAAATACGGAAGTACGGATAACAATTAAAAAGTATGATTTTCAAAAAAAATCATCGCAGGAATATCTGGAAATAATAATTTCGTTTCACAATTCTGCCAATAAATCCTATTTTTTTATTTACACGTAATCATACTCGCCGAGGCGCTTACCATTTCGATTCTTGTTGTGTAGTAATAGTAGTTTCAAGCGCTCAGCGATATTGATTTATTTATTCATCACGTAAATTCATAAAATGTCTGCTCCAAAGCGTGCAGCCAACGAATTTGGGTATTTTTTATAGAAAGAAGTTAGGAGAACACATCTGTTCTGTTCATCAATGATTATAGCGAGACATGGCCCAATTTGGTCCTGTCAAAGCACGGTGATGAATTTGCGTCTTGCAAGCAGTGTAATTGTGATTTTTCGGTGGGTCATGGTGGCCGAAACGAGGGCCAAGACTCTAAAAAAGTTAATTTATGCATACAGTACAGCCATCGTGAAACACGCATATTTTTTGCTTTGCAGAGTTTGCAAACGGGTGATTTCGGAGTATTTTTGTCATTTTTTTATCATAAAAACAGGCGAAAAAGTGACTTTCGAAGTATTTAGTCAATCTACATGTTGTAATTTGCATAGAAACATTTGTCCGCATAACTTAGTGACATGCCAGAATGATACGTGCCAAATTAAATTGAAACCAGCCCAGTGTATGAGTGCTGCCAGCGAATTCAGACATAGAAGTGTTAAAATGTCAGGAAATTGAAACACGTGTGCCCGTGTTGACATTTGTTTCCTTAGGGTATAGACACTGTCTGTTAAATGAGCAATGCTATCCCATATATATTTCTCTACCGATATGCACTGCTCAGAGTGAACTTGGTTAACCTAATGAAAACATGCCGGCCAATAAGCATAGGAGGCGGGGTAAAAAATGCGGATTTCAAACGGGGCGGGTAAATGAAAATAAAGGTAAAAAACTTCCTTCTCACTCACCAAATGGAACAAATCATAGGTACATCAGGCGAACCAAAGACTCATTTGACTGAATCCCGGGTTAATGTAAATGAAAATAAAACGTTTACCTGTAAAGATGTTGATGGTACGGACAATGATGTAACTGTTCTGCGCTCTCTGTCGAGGCGTCCGAAACTCATTGACGAATGCGCCGTACTGCAAAATGCATCCGTACACCCCGATCTGTTGATAAACAAATTATATCGACCGTATGAGGTCCAGAAGATGTTTAATACTGAAATAAACGGTCATCGCGCCTTTAATACGCACTGTAGTGGCGAAATGATATTTGATGCGGCCGCATCAAGAAAATGGGGCATTTGTTGGGCTGAGCGGCTAAAATGCACCCGATGTAGATATAAAAGTAAATATTATAATAAACTATATGAAGAGGTTCCGTCAAGTCGAAAGGGTAGGAAATCAGGGAAAGCTAATGTGGGTTTGCAGCTGGGCCTTATGAGCACACCAATCAGTAATTATGGTGCTTGTGGATATGTGACGCCGTCGAGTGCATGGCTCAGACAGCGCTTTTCGCTATGGCAATTCTTTCGAGAATTATTTATAATTGTCGACTCCGCACTCAGGTGGGCCGGGTTAACACACAGGGAACAACCACATAAATGTGATATTTCAAGGTGCCTGAGTATTTCAAACACATGGTGTAACATGAATGCTACTCTATGTGTATAATAGTATTTTGTTCTTGCATCATTTGGAAATTTAACTTTAATCTTTCCATATTTGACTCGTTCACCTGTGGTTATCCCGACCCACTTGATGCAACCATTTTCATTAAATAAAACTTGATTTTTCCAGCATTCTGTCCTTTGTTCTCTTAATAAAACTTGCTGTAGCCATGATTAAAACCGTTAGAATTGTTTTCAAAGAAAGCAGACGACATCCACGATGACCCGGAAATGCTTATAGGCTAGCAACCACCAATTAGTTTTACTATACAACTTAACCGATTCCTCCAAATATGGCCATTCTCTCACACTTTCACTATTCGTATGGATGCTGTGGAACCTACCTGTTCATAACCTGCAACCTGTCTGCACCGGATTTTCACTAATTAAACAATATGTTCACTTACTCCTAAGAAAGAAAATTTCAACATTGTCCTGTCCGCCATATTGTTTATCATCACTAAACTAAAGCATACCCCCTGGCCGATGTGTACTATATTTAGCACAGTCATACCTTAATAAAACATGTTTTGACAACACATGATAATTATCTCCTTAGACGATTCTAATATTTTGTAAAAAGAATTGTCACATTTGTTTGATTTCTTAGACCGTGCAAACAATTGATAAATTCAGAAATCCAACAAATTAATTTGTGTTTCTCGAGTCGGGTTTCATATGGTGGCGAGGAAATACGATCGATTACACACCGTGAAAATCTTGTTGGAACGTAAATGTCAATTGTCACGTAGGTCATTTCAGTTTACCGCTCGTTACGTCAGCTGTTATTCTAAGTACGTATAGTCGCTCGTTAGGAGCATTTCTTTCCTTCGTTTATAAGGTATGGGTTGTGGCCTAGGGCTTAAAACACCGACTTCCAATCTGGAGATTGTGGAACCGTTCAAACATCGCCTTGGGAATCAAACATACCTTCATAGTATGTCCATCCCATTCAATTTCACTTTTTCCTTCGTTTATATGCCGCATAGAAACGATAATTAGGAACCTTAAATTCCATTTCCACCTCGTGAAGGAACATGCGTTTATTTCTCTAAAAGTTAGGTGTCTTGGCCTGTCGACGCAGTGAGACGAAAAGGTTAACATACATAAAATAAATTAATATAACCAGGGTCGCTGTAGATTGCTATATCACATTCTTGCAGGGTTGGCAATTTCCCGGGAAATAAGAGTATTTCCCAGGACGGCGGGAAATACTGGGAAATACCGGGAAATATGAATCTTGATAGTCATTTTCATTCCAAAATGTCAAGATGAGTCTCTATATTCCCCTATATCTACTATGGTTTATATCTGTGTAGACTGATAAGCATACAGGTAAAACATTCTGCAATAAAAAAAGAAATAATAAGTTTATTTAGAGAAAAAAAACATTATTATTTTCTAGACAATTTTCTTCCCTATTTACAAGTCTATGTAGTATTTGCCAAATTGTCTAGTAATTGTCTATTTTATTGTATATGAGAACACCCCTCATTACTATAGTAACCTGCCACTAATAAAAGCTGCTTTTAGAATTTTGAGAAAATCCCTGTTGATAACAGGGATAATCCATGTACAGTTACAGTGTAAGTGTAATTGTTTTACAACTTGACATGACCATAATCAGACCACCTGGGTTCTTATTATACAGTATGACACAAAAGGTGAGAGAAGGAAAGGCTGACAATTAACAGCCTGTTGTCATAGTCCCGATATGGTTTATTAAAGTATATTAAAGTCTCATCAATGTACAATGCAAATAAGTAGACCATTAGTAGGCTTTTGGCTAAGTTTTAGCGATATTTTAGGTACTGTATCTCAGTACGTACCATAGTCTTACACGTTAAATAAATGTCATAATAATAATGCAAATAAGTAATTACAAATGCAAAGCATAAAACAACAGTACATTGTCAGTCCATTAAGACTTGTAAGAGACTATGTGTATGCACATCATGCATGCTAAGATCATTTATTCTCATTTCTTGATACTGATTATTAGTGTGGGAGAAGGTTGACAATTAACAGCCTGTTGTCTAAACATAGTCTGATCATGATGACGTTATCCTTGTGGAATTGTATCTAGCAGACACTCAGATGCTTCCTAAAAAATGAAGAAGTAATTTTAAAAAAAAATAATACAACCAAAATATAATAGTCATGGTTGCCAAATATTCCACCTGATGAGTACCCCTAGTTGGGAATGAAACAGATCTATACATTGTAATTAACCCCTATATCTAATTAGTAAGTTGTTGATTGTTTAATTAACTATTACCGAGCTTAAAACTTGATTTAAATAACTTTAATTATCAAATAATAACATCAAAATTCGTATTTCCCGGGACGGGAAAGGGAATTCCCGCCCCCGGTATTTCCCGGCCAACCCTGCATTCTTGCGATACACAGATACTGTGTAACACAGTAGCTGCGAATCGCACACAGATACTGTGTAACACAGTAGCTGCGAATCGCACACAGATAATGTGTAACACAGTAGCTGCGAATCGCCAGGACGCCCGCGGCGTTATCGATCGATAAAGTGGTCAGTTTTGGGATTAAGTTTATGACAGTCCGGTTCCAAAAAACGGGCTTGTGGCGGGACGTTTCTAACAGAAAATAGTGACTTGCCCGGGACTAAATTCCAGCATAGAGGCACTTGCCCTTTGATTATAACCGACTTGCGTCGGGCGTGCCAATTCGTACAGCCCTGATACTATACAAATCCAAGAGTGAACTAGAAATGGACGCTTGTCGACAAGCGCATGTGTATCCCCCTCCCCAGATACACAAGTAGTTTGAAAAAAGGGTCTTCGAGTTATGCTCCGGAGACAAAATCAGTGACGGAAAAAACAAAGGGAGATAACTAAGAAATTAACGACGCAAGAGTTGTCATTCTTACGTGCGACACACCTTTGGGTCGTCTTCTATGCATGTGTGAAGTTTAATAAACTAGAAAATGTGTTCATAGAACACGGATGTCCCACATATCGCTTTGATAATAAATGAGGCCAAATTCCAAGTCAAAATTTTCTTTTACCTGAGCGTTAAAAGTTTTTGAAGCACCAAGTATGTGACCTTGACCCTGGGCTTGGCGGGGGCAGGACGAACGTGGATTTGGCCACAGGCAGTAGAGTAGAGGACCATTAGAGCAATGCGTATATGAAATATGAAGATGATCCATGAAAGAAAACAGAAATTATAAGATATTTACCTGAGCGTTAAAGTTTTTGAAGCACCAAGTATGTGACCTTGACCCTGGGCTTGGCGGGGAAAGGACGAACGTGGATTTGGCACAGGGCAGTAGAGGACCATTAGAGCAATTCGTATATGAAATATGAAGATGATCCATGAAAGAAAACAGAAATTATAAGATATTCACCTGAGCGTTAAAGTTTTTGAAGCACCAAGTATGTAACCTTGACCCTGGGCTTTGGCACAGGGCGGTAGTGAACCATCAGAGCAATGTGTATATGAAATATGAAACAGATCGGTCGAAGGATGAAAAAATTATGAGACATTTACTCGAGTGTTAAAGTTTTGTGACGGGAGGACGGGACGCACGTTCCTACGAATGAATACTTGTTGGGTTTTTACTGTATAAAAATACCCAACAAGAGTACCCAACACTATCCTAACCCTACCCAATAAGATCCCCGTACGCTTACAACAAGTACCCATTCGTGTGTGCAGACCGTCTGCGTGTAGACTCCCTGAGGCTTGTACCTCTATGTCAGAAAAGCGGACGTTAAACCCTATTCACTCACTCGTGTGTGCAGACGGACGGACAAGGGTAACACTAAATGCCCCCTCCACTATCGTGGTGAGGCATAAAAATATTCCAAAGGGTGTTCGAGTTATGCTCTGGATACGAAATCAGAGCATGAACCAACAAAGGGAGATAAGTAAACAAAAATTCCGCGGAATCAAATGCCTCGCCTTGTCCCGCCTTGACCTCGAGCCTGGGCCCGAAAGCAATTTTCACTGGCCCGAACATATTAATACAATTATTGACTAGTGAGTCATGGAATATCAGATTATATTCTATGGCTCACTAGTCAATAATTGTTTTATTATATGATAATAGTCTGTATATAGCACTTACGACCTTATGCTACTAGACAAAAAATGAAAAATAAATTGAAAAAAAAAATTGAAATTTTTTTTGGAAAAGTAAGTTTAAAAATTAAAAATAATAATGCTTGCTACTGGAGCCCAGAATATTTTTTTTAATAGTCCTATATTTATCTACATATATCTGCACAGGTCCACATAATGCCACAATATTTCAACACAGTTTACGGAAATGTAATATCCAATGTAGTAATTTACCTGTGGTCAAGACTGGACATTTGCACATGCTAGCACATGCACAGGTGAATGGTTCTCCCAGTCTCTATTGTTCTCTCTACAGGTAAGGTGTGCAGAGCACACGAGAAAAGGTGTACAGAGCACACGAGAAAACGGGTCTTCATGCATTATTGTCCAGTTTGTAGAGTGCGCAAAACAAAAAAGGGAGATAACTAAAAAATTAGCTACGCAAGAGTTGTCATTCTTGTGCGCGACACACCTCCGGGTCGTGGTCTATGCATGTGTGAAGTTTCATGAAAATATTCCAACTGGTGGTCGAGTTATGCTCCGGACATGAAATCAGTGCGCGAAAACAAAAAGGGAGATAACTAAAAAATTAGCTATGCAAGAGTTGTCATTCTTGTGCGCGACACACCTTCGGGTTGTGGTCTATGCATGTGTGAAGTTTCATGAAAATATTCCAAAGGGTGTTCGAGTTATGCTCCGGACAAGAAGTGTCTGCGGCGGACGCGGCCCGCTGTCAAATCCATAGTATCCCCCGACGGAGTCCGGGGGATACAATGATAGAAAACCCCTATAAACCAAACTTTTCAGTCTGTCCCCAGGGTGTTCGGTTTAGAGGGGTTCCACTGTATATATAAAATAATTTTTTAGCCCCCATGTTAAATTCCGATAGTAAAATTGTTTTTCCGCAATAAAATCAATATTTGATGGAATTTATTCTTGTTGTTGATGAAAAAGTACTTGCATTTAAATATTTTTAACATTTACTGTGTTTAATGGCCAAAAGTTTGTCGACAGCAAAATGTCGAACAGACCATAACAATTTGTCTTACCCTCTTTTACCTGAAACAGTTGTCGCCCCTGATATCAGTGTGGAAATTTACGTTGGATTCAAAGTGTATAATGATGCCAATCAATACAAGGGATAATGGTGGGGTAATGTTTATTTAGCCAGAAAATGTCTCTGATTTATAGAACTGAGTGTACCGAGTGCATATGTACCTTTAATTAGCTCACCTGAGCGAAGCTCGTGAGCTATTGTTACCGCAATGTGTCCGTCGTCGTCCATGAACATTTTCAAACGTCTTCTCCTCAGTAACCATTGGGTCTATAGTCACCAAACTTCATGGTCATGGTCCTTAGGTAGGGGGATTACAAAATAGTTAAAATGACGTCATTGCTTAATCCAAGATGGCCACCGTCTAAAAACAGCACAAATTCTTAAAAAATCTTCTTCTCAAGAACCGCCAGCCGGATTTCGACCAAACTTGGTAGGAATGATCGATGTACATTGCTCTTTCAAAGTTGTTAAAATGGTGACCCCGGGGTCAAAAATGGGCATGGCCCGTGGGGTCAAATTTTATTTTTGACTGAGTATGGTCATGTCATATATCAAATTGAAGGTATCAATGAGGCGATCACTGGTGCATTTTTTGTCGAAATCAGATTGTTATGTCCTCCAAGATGGCCGCCGAAAGGTCAAAAGGTCGTTCTTTTATTAGAGATTTCAAAATTCTTCTTCACATGAACCGCTTGGCCCATGGTAGCCAAACTTAAAAGTTATGGTCCATGGGTGAAGCAAGATTTGTTAAAATGGAGGTCATCGCTAATCCAAGATGGCCGCCGTCTAAAAATAGCATAAGTTCTTAAAAAATCTTCTCGTGAACCGCTAGCCGGATTTCGAGGAAACTTGGTAAGAATGATCGATGTACATTGCTCATTCAAAGTTGTTAAAATGGTGACCCCGGGGTCAAAAATGGGTGTGGCCCGTGGGGTCAAATTTGATTTTTGACCGAATATGGTCATGTTATATATCAATGAGGCGATCACTCTGGTACATTTTTTGTCAAAATCAGATTGTTATGTCATCCAAGATGGCCGCCAAAATGTCAAAAGGTCGTTCTTTTATTAGAGATTTCAAAATTCTTCTTCACATGAACCGCTTGGCCCATGGTAGCCAAACTTAAAAGTTATGGTCCATGGGTGAACCCTTTTCAGATTTGTTAAAATGGAGGTCATCGCTAATCCAAGATGGCCGCCGTCTAAAAATAGCATAAATTCTTAAAAAATCTTAACATGAACTGCTGGCCGGATTTCGACTAAGCTTGGTAGGAATGATCGATTTACAATGCTCTTTCAAAGTTGTGAAAATGGTGACCCCTGGGTCAAAAATGGGCATGGCCCGTGGGGTCAAATTTATTTTTGACCGAATATGCTCATGCCATATATCAAATTGAAGGTATCGATGAAGCGATTGCTCTGGTGCAATATTTGTCGGAATCGGATGATTATGTCATCCATGATGGCCACCAAAAGGTCCATTTATTCAAGATTTTGAACGTCTTTTTCTCAGGAACCACATGGCCGATGCTGGCCAAACTTCATTGGAAGTTAAGATCCTTGGGTGAAGCATTTTCAGATTTTGTAAAATGGAGGTCATCGCTAATCCAAGATGGCCGCCGTCTAAAAATAGCATAAATTCTTAAAAAATCTTAACATGAACTGCTGGCCGGATTTCGACTAAGCTTGGTAGGAATGATCGATTTACAATGCTCTTTCAAAGTTGTGAAAATGGTGACCCCTGGGTCAAAAATGGGCATGGCCCGTGGGGTCGAATTTATTTTTGACCGAATATGCTCATGCCATATATCAAATTGAAGGTATCGATGAAGCGATTGCTCTGGTGCAATATTTGTCGGAATCGGATGATTATGTCATCCATGATGGCCACCAAAAGGTCCATTTATTCAAGATTTTTAACGTCTTTTTCTCAGGAACCACATGGCCGATGCTGGCCAAACTTCATTGGAAGTTAAGATCCTTGGGTGAAGCATTTTCAGATTTTGTAAAATGAGTCATCGCTTAATCCAAGATGACCGCCATCTAAAAATAGCACAATTTTTTTAAAACACATGAACTCAATGTCACATTCTCCTCTGGTGTTCATGGAGTCAGGTGAGCGAATTAGGGCCATCATGGCCCTCTTGTTTTTGTACTTATAAAATGTACTTGGCAATTTATTTTTAGCGTAATTTGAGATACCAAAGTATTGAATTGTGTAAACCGTATCGAATTGAATGGCTCGAATCGTGAAACAACATTTAAGATGGAAAAACAAAAAATTATTGTAAGGGCCGGTTGCCATTCACGAAATTACATAATATTCAGTCTGACAGACTTGAAGTGTTGTCAAAATATATTCTTTCAGTAAATTGGTCGCATTTTCTGTATTCCTAAATTTCTTCATGCAGGTTGTGTAAAGTCGGCTGCAAAATTAAATTTAATAGTATAATTGTAAGTGCCTGTATTTATAGGAAAAGGAAGAAGCCGACTCTACCGAAACAGAGAAAAAGGAAGAGAACGGCACCTCTCCGGAAAAAGAAGAAAATGTAAACCAAAATGCCACCGAAAGTTCAACAGGTAAGTAAATTGACAGTATTGTGTATTTTATCATCGTGTTATGCCCCCACCCCAAACATTTCCAGCTTACAGCTGATCCGGTATACTCTATGCAAACATAACCATCTAGTTTTGATGTGCGTTGTGTTTTTAGCTCACCTGAGCATTGTTACCGCAATGTGTCCGTCCGTGAACATTTTCAAACATCTTCTCCTTGGTTGTTAAAATGGTGACCTCGGGGTCAAAATTGGGCGTGGCCCATGGGGTCAAATTTTATTTTTTTGTTCGAATATTCTCGTGTCATATATCAAATTGAAGATGAGGCGATTGCTCTGGTGCAATATTTGTCTGAATCGGATGATTATGTCATCCATGATGGCCTCTAAAAGGTCCATTTATTCGAGATTTTGAACATCTTTTTCTCAGGAACCACATGGCCGATGCTGGCCAAACTTCATAGTAAGTTAAGATCCTTGGGTGAAGCATTTTCAGATTTGGTAAAATGAGAGTGGTCATTGCTTAATCCAAGATGACCGCCATCTAAAAATAGCGAACACATATGAACTCAATGTCGCATTCTCCTCTGGTGTTCATGAAGTCGGGTGAGCGAATTAGGGCCATCATGACCCTCTTGTTTTGTTTACTCGGAAAGTCACATTTCTTGCTTGTCCTATTTGATTCGATATCGTCTCCCCCTTTTGTATTTGGTAGGCATCTGTATTGTTCATGATATCAGTAGTTACTAGTAGGGCCTTTTTTTTTTTAATGACTTGGTTTACTGATCCGCCGCACCTAATTTTGCCGATTTAGAAAAAATTTAAAATTGGCATCTCAATTTTATTTTATTTTTCAATTTCCGCCGCGGACCACAAAGTCCGTAAAAGGAAATCAAAAATTATTGACTTCATCAATTTTTCGTCTCGCGTTCGCGCCGATCCACCGCCAACCACTAAATCTGAAGAAAAAGCATCGACATCGCCATATTTTCATCTCGGGGTCCGCGACGTTTCGTCTTACGTGATCGGTATGAAGTTAGTGCTCGCATTTTATTAATTACAGCGTTTATTGATACGGATCAACCTCGCTCGCTCCTGCCTACAGCACTTAATATCTTTAGTTAAGTTTCATTAATAAATAGTCATGCTTTAGAAATCTTATCGGTCCCGTTGTTATTCGTTGATTATATGATCAGCCAACTCAAAATAATACACAATAGCGACATGTTCAATGTTCATCAGCAGATAGTCGACAGGTTACGGCAGGTCCATAAGTAGGGGGGGGGGGGGGGGGGGTGGGGGGGGGTTATATATTTCTCAACAAAACATGAGAATTGTCTCGCCTTCCTCTATTGACAATAAGTTTGGCTCCCAACTCTATTCTCTCTGAAAATTCGGGTTTGTTTTGCTCATACATGTGTCAAAAGCATGCGCATGCGTTTGTGTAGACCATAGTTCCAACAGTCGTGCGAGATCGAGAATCAAAAATGCGCTAGCGCATCCATATCCATACTAGTTATTCCACATCAGCCCAATGGAGAGCGGCGCATTGCCAAATGAGGCGTATGTATACACGCTTGCCCCACTGTCATGCAGTGGAATTGGTATCAACGTATTAATTCGTTCCACCGTGTGATCGAGTAGCAAATTCTGAGGTACGCAGTTTTTAATAATCTATCGCCATATGGTAGTATTGTACATGTAATATCATGATATCGTAGTATGTACTCGAGCGATATTACGATGGCCTAAATGGAACACCGTAGTGGAGGGTAAAACATTGGGTGTGTCACATATTTGATTGCTTTCTTAATAATAACACATGTTTTTGACAGCACATGAGATTTATATTTTGTACGAATAATAGCATTATTTTCGAGCCCGCTTGCGGAATGCGATACATATATAGTGATCACAATGACGTCCGGGTGTCCGTGCGTATTTTTTATTGTTGACAGTATTATCAGCGAAAACCGGCGATGTGACATGGAATGAAATGTCGAACCTAGCCCATAGTCATTCAATGGGGAAACTGCTGGACCAGGCAAACGTTTGACATATTCAGAAATAAACGATTTAATTTGTGTTTCTCGAGTCGGGTGGAGAGGAAATACGATCGATTACACACTGTGAAAATCTTGTTTGGAACGTAAATGTCAAATGTCACGTACACCATTTCAGTTTACCGCTGTTACATCAGCTGTTATTCTAAGTATGTATGGTCGCTTGTTATGGGCATTTCTTTCCTTCATTTATAAGGGATGGGTTGTGGCCTAGGGGTAGAACATCTGACTTCCAATCTGGAGGTTGTGGGTTCAAACATCGCCATATGCATCAAAAATATACTTTAATAGTATATTCATCCCACTGGTCTGTCAGATGAGACCGTGTTCCCGTCTCTATATGACATTAGCTGGGACGTTAAACCCATTCACTTTCACTTTTTTTCCTTCGTTTATACGCGTAGAAACGATAATTAAAAACTTTATAAAGTTCTTTTCCACCCCGTGAAGGAACGTGAATTTATTCCTCTAAATATTTGTTTCTTGACATGTCCACGCGATAAGACGAAAACGTTAATTTACATAAAAAATAAATCAATTAACATCGATTGCAAAACGTGATTATAATACCGTATTATACACATTTTTTACACAGCGACTTCAAGTGTTTTTTGTCTTGAAGCCGTAGAACAAGCCTGTAGTCATTTTTGTGACCGTTGCCCCTAGAGGTTTGTAGTGGTGGACCGATAGTATCTATGCATCGTTTGGCTTGTGCGCAGTATATGGCAGTTGATGGCATTTTTTTTTAGTAACAACGTCTGTATCAAACCGGAAGTCGGAACACGAGCCGTTGTCATGGGTTTTGCGGACATTACCTTTTTACACTTGCAACATCGAAAAAGGCAGCGTTACAGTAGAGCTGGCCGTTTTTGGTGTAAAATTAAAGTGCAAAACAAAATTGTTGTTTAATGATGCCTCTGTGTGTTTGTGGGTCCTTGTTGATTCATTTTGAATATATGTTCAACAATTCAATACAAATAATAATTCAACTCCAAATCACAATGTTATTATCAATCAAATTGAGCTGCATAATCACCCGTACAACGAGAAAACTGGCATCTACTGTTGTTGCAGAATGTTCAGTAGTTTCTTCAATATGCCATAGCTTGCCGTATGATCTTTATAGTATTTGGTGTTGCAACCAACGTAGGCCCTGATTAGACATTGCAGCCTCACAATGTGTAGTCCTGATCAGCCTGCACATTCATACATTCCGATCGTTGCTAATTAGCCCTAGACTAAAAAGTGGCAAACCAGCGTAATGCTCAGATCACATTGTGGCACACCAGATTCACTTAGCTGACCCCAAAAGTAATATGATTTAGCTTAATCTTATTACTTTTTTAATGGGGCATAACAGGATTTAGCTCTTTAAGTAGCAGGGGGCCGAAAAATGTACAGGAGGGCCAAGCCATGTAATGTCGGCATTCCGGTAAGGATGAAAGCCGATCATTAAATTACTCATCGCTTGCTCCCAACCAACCACCCACCATGGACGTGAGACGAACGCCGTACTTAACCAGAATATGAATAAAGATACCAGAAGTAGACATTATCACATTGTTTAATTGATATTTATGTCACAATGTTAGCATGCATTCCTACATTTTAAGTACATTTTGTTGTACCGTATGTCCTAAATTTCCTATGTTGTGCAGAACGTGAATTTTATTTTTTGCTAATCTCTTACCCTAATTTTTCCTCGATTTTTATTTTTAGCTCACCTGAGCGAAGCTCATGTGAGCTATTGTTATCGCAATGTGTCCGTCGTCGTCCGTCGTCGTCGTCCGTGAACATGACCATATTCGGTCAAAAATAAAATTTGACCCCACGGGCCACACCCATTTTTGACCCCGGGGTCACCATTTTAACAACTTTGAAAGAGCAATGTACATCGATCATTCCTACCAAGTTTCGTCGAAATCCGGCAAGCGGTTCATGAGAAGATTTTTTAAGAATTTATGCTATTTTTAGACGGCGGCCATCTTGGATTAGCGATAACCTCCATTTTAACAAATCTGAAAAGGCTTCACCCATGGACCATAACTTAAGTTTGGCTACCATGGGCCAAGCGGTTCATGTGAAGAAGAATTTTGAAATATCTAATAAAAGAACGACCTTTTGACCTTTCGGCGGCCATCTTGGATGACATAACAATCCGATTTCGACAAAAAATGCACCAGAGTGATCGCCTCATTGATACCTTCAATTTGATATATGAAATTACCATATTCAGTCAAAAATAAAATTTGACCCCACGGGCCACGCCCATTTTTAACCCCAGGGTCACCATTTTAACAACTTTGAAAGAGCAATGTACATCGATCATTCCTACCAAGTTTTGAATCTTGGTGGTCTTTTTAATTCCAAAATGTCAAGATGAGTCTTTATATTCCCCTATATCTACTATGGTTTATATCTGTGTAGACTGATAAGCAAGCCTACAGGTAAAACATTCTGCAATACAAAAAGAAATAATAAGTTTATTTAGAGAAAAAAAACCATCATTATTTTCTATTCAATTTTCTTCCCTATATACAAGTCTATGTAGTATTTGCCAACTGTCTATTTTATTGTATATGAGAACACCCCTCATTACTATAGTAACCTGCCACTAATAAAAAGAAAATGGTTTTGGGGAATTTTGAGAAAAGCCCTGTTGATAACAGGGATAATCCATGTACAGTGTAAGTGTAATTGTTTTACAACTTGACATGACCATATACAGACCACCTGGGTTCTTATTATACAGTACGACACTAAAGGTGTGAGAGAAGGCTGACAATTAACAGCCTGTTGTCATAGTCTGATGGTTTATTAAAGTCTCATCAATGTACATGCAAATAAGTAGACATTAGTAGGCTTTTGGCTAATTTTAACGATGTTAGGTACTGTATCTCATATGTACCATCGTGGCCCATAGTCTTCACGTTAAATAAATGTCATAATAATAATGCAAATAAGTAATACAAAGCATAAAACAACAGTACATTGTCAGTCATATAAGACTTGTAAGAGACTATGTGTATGCACATCATGCATGCTAAGATCATTTATTCTCATTTCTTGATACCGAATTTTAGTGTGGGAGAAGGTTGACAATTAACAGCCTGTTGTCAAAACATGGTCTGATCATGATGACATTATCTTTGTGAATTGTATCTAGCAGACACTCAGATACTTCCTAAAAAATGAAGAAGTAATTTACAAAAAAGTAATACAACCAAAATATAAATGTCATGGTTGCCAAATATTCCACCTGATGAGTACCCCTAGTTGGGAATGAAACAGATCTATACATTGTAATTAACCCCTATATCTAACTATTACTGAGCTTAAAACTTAATTTAAATAACTTTATCAAATAAGAACATCAAAATTCATATTTCCCGGTATTTTCCACTTTGGGGAGTATTTCCCGGCCAACCCTGGTTATATATCAAATCGAAGGTATCAATCAGGCGATTGCTCTGGTGCAATATTTGTCGGAATCGGATGATTATGTCATCCATGATGGCCACCAAAAGGTCCATTTATTCAAGATTTTGATTGTCTTTTTCTCAGGAACCACATGGCCGATTCTGGCCAAACTTCATAGGAAGTTAAGATCCTTGGGTGAAGCATTTTTAGATTTGGTAAAAATCGCTTAATCCAAGATGACCGCCATCTAAAAATAGCACAATTTTTTTAAAACACATGGACTCCATGTCTCATTCGGACTCGATGTCGCATTCTCCTGTGGTGTTCATGGAGTCAGGTGAGCGAATTAGGGCCATCATGGCCCTCTTGTTTTTCTTAGCCTTACTTCCCTTGAGATTAAATAACACCATTTGCTTTGTTATTTATAGTGACGTATGTAGCTTCTGGTTGGACACGAGCTCGTATTGTAACAAAGTAACATGTTTAAAATTGTGTATTTCAATGCATTCTGCAGGATAGCGACAATTCTCAAATGAACATGGTGCGCTTTCTGCCAAACTATTTACTTTAGCCTTAATAAAATCGCAGAATTTGTTGTGGTACGAGGTCGTGTCCGACCAAAGCTAGAAGCCTTGTTCATATGTAGGTATACCGATGAAAGCCGGAACGCGGCGAATACCTATCGTTTTACATTACTGGGATGTCAAATGGGAAAGTTTAGGTCTCCTCAAGATCCCGAGATATTGTTAGTGTCAATCCCTGCAACTCCATGCATACCTTACTAATATATTCTTGTCGTTTAATTAATGTTTTGTACATGTTTTTTATGTAGATGCACAGTCTGAGAAGCGAACATTAGATGAAGCAGATGCTGAAGAATCTAGTCCAACCAAAAAGACAAAAACAGATGCTAACAATGCATCGGAAGAAACGGAAGAAAAAGAAGAAGAAGCAGAGTCAAATGAATCTACGTGAACTGAAATTTAATCATTACACCATATCATTAATTTGTTGGTCTCATTTAGAACTTTCATCATATATATTTAAATCACGTGGCACAAAATTTTACAATGTTTAATTGTGCAATGTAAACTATCTGAAAGTTGCCGTTCTACAAATCGAGTTTCTAAATTTGTATTTGTTCGAGCCGTCTTTGATTTGGATAGAGGGTCGTTGACGATACTGCACACAGCTGATTTTCTTTTGATTATCAGTAATTGCTCCATGTATATGTACAACTGGCTTAACTAAGGCAGACACGTCATTGCTATACCATTGTTATTGTTAGACATCTGCTCTAGTGGCACGGAGCAAAGTTGCAGGATTGGCAGTCCGGCCCAGGCGTACTTGCTCGCGAGTTGCACACGTTCATGGTTTGTTACTTCCTGCTCTCACGAATGTTAGCATATAGCAGGAACATGTCGCTTGGCATATCAACCATCATAATACCTGAATGCATTTGTATGGATGCAGTTACCTTATTGTGATTGTTGTTGTGCTGTGGCTCATTGTTGTTTGTTCTAGTTATGTAGAGTTGAGAACTTGTAACCTGAACATATAACAAACAAAAATAAAACTCCATGAATTATGTGTTACACATCCTGGTTTTCTATTTTATTGTTTGTATCTGGAGCAACAGACGTGATGTGATATATCAGTAGTCCATGCACATTGATAACACTTTATGCCCTCTTGTGATTAGCTCACCTGATTTGTTACCGCAATGTGTCTGTCCGTCGTCCATGAACCTTTTCAAACGTCTAGTCACCAAACTTCATGGTCATGGTCCTTAGGTAAGGGGATTACAAAATTGTTAAAATAACGTCATTACGTAATCCAAGATGGCCGCCATCTAAAAAATAGCACAAATTCTTCAAAAATCTTCTCAAAGATCGCCAACCGGATTTCGTCAAAACTTGGTAGGAATGATCGATGTACAATGCTCTTTCAAAGTTATTAAAATGGTGAACCCGGTGTCAAAAATGGGAGTGGCCCTTGGGGTCAAATTTTATTTTTGACCGAATATGGTGATATATCAAATCGAAGGTATCGACAGAGGCGATTACTGGTGCATTTTTTGTCGAAATCGGATGGTTATGTCCAAGATGGCCGCTGAAAGGTCAACAGGTCGTTCTTTTATTAGATTTCAAAATTCTTCTTCACACAAACCGCTTGGCCCATGGTGGCCAAACTTTACAGTTATGGTCCATGAATGACGCCTTTTCAGATTTGTTGAAATGGAGGTCGTCGCTAATCCAAGATGGCCACCGTCTAAAAATAGCATAAATTCTTAAAAAATCTTCTCGTTAACCGCTAGCCGGATTTCAACGAAACTTGGTATGAATGATCGATGTACAATGCTTTCAAAGTTCTTCAAATGGTGGTCCGTAGGGTCAAATTTTATTTTTGACCGTCTATATCAAAGAGGCTATCGCTCTGGTACATTTTTTGTCGAAATTGGATGGTCATGTCATCCAAGATGGCCGCTGAAAGTTCAAAAGGTCGTTCTTTTATTAGAGATTTCAAAATTCTTCTTCACACGAACCGCTTGGCCCATGGTGGCCTAACTTATGTTATGGTCCATGGGTGAAGCCTTTTCAGATTTGTTAAAACGGAGGTCATCGCTAATCCAAGATTGCCACCATCTAAAAATAGCACGAATTCTTAAAAAATCTTTTCGTCAACCGCCAGCCGGATTTTGACGAAACTTGGTAGGAATGATCGATCGATGGTGTTAAAATGGTGACCCCGGGGTAAAAAATGGGCTAGGCCTGTGGGGTCAAATTGAAGGTATCGTGAGGCGATTGTTCTGGTGCAATATTTGTCAGAATCTGATGATTATGTCGTCTATGATGGCAGACGAAAGGTCAAAAGGTCGTTCTTTCAATATAGATTACGAACGTCTTCTCATGAACCACTTGGCCAATATTGGCTAAACTTCACAGTAATGGTCAGTAGGTCTAGCCTTTTCATTTTTGTTAAAATAATGATCATCCTGAAAACCACAGCCGCCGTTGAAAAATAGGTAAAATTCTCAAAAAATCTTATGGTCGACCGCAAGGCCGATTTCAACGAAGAAGCTTGATATGAATGATCGATAGTTAAAGGTACATGCCCACGCAGTAGGCACAAAATGTTCTTTATAGGAATTAAATAAGTGTATAATTATGTCACTATTCCACCAGTTCTAAAAATTGCAATTGCCCGCTATACAAATATAATCATTTATTAATTATCAATTTATTAATTATCAATTTACTGTTAGCGAGCGCGGACGGTAACAGTCCTATTTTCATAATGTGCGGGGACGACGACTTTCACATCACGGCTTGCGGTGCGCATGCGCAGTATACTATGCGCGCCAGTAGGCTTCCCAATATGTAAACAAGAATATCAACATGTCGAAACGTCCAGGACGGAAATTGTATGAAACAGCGTCGGCCAAAAGAAAGGCGAAAAGTCTGAGGGACAGGCAGTACAGAGAGAGAGAGTGGTTAATATTGGCGACCAGATCACCAAATGGAAAGTTACGTGGAGATTTAGATTTGGACTCGAATAGAGATTTTTCTTCTCAACTTCCGTTACTTCATTGCGCATGTGAAAGATGTGATATGATTGACAGTGTCACGTGACGCTTATTGGTAAAAATAGCACGAGGTCGGAAAATACCCTTTCTGGTCGCGGCATATAAAATGCGATTTAACACCAATTAACACGCGCCGTAATTAAAAATAACTCGTTAGTGGGTAGACATATGGCTCATATAAGGCATGACAGAAAATGAAAAGTTGTACAGTGTAACCTGCTGCGTGGGCATGTACCTTTAACAATGTTTCAGATTCCTTCAAATGGTGGCCCCCTGGTCAAAAATGGGCGAGGCAGGAGGGGTCAAATTTCATATTTGACCGAATATGGTCATGTCCTATATCAATTTGAAGGTATGGACGAAAGAAAGGATCACTTAGGAGCATTTTTTGTCGAAATCAGATGATTACATCATCCAAGATGGCCACCGAAAGGTCGTTCTTTTATTAGAGATTTCAAACGTCTTCATACAAACCGCTTGGCCATTGGTAGCAAACTTCGCAGTTATGGTCCATTGGTAAAGCCTTTTCAGTTTTTGTCGAACCTGCTTGCAGAAAGCGAGACATAATGACGTCAGGTCGTCCATCCGAAATCTGTGTTGAATTTTTTAAATACCTTATATCTCTGTAGTCATTGACTTGAAACTTCATATGCCTATTAGTCATCATCCATATATCCATGTTATATCTCTGCAGTCCTAAGTCACATCGACTTGAAACTTCATATGCTTATTGGTCATCATCCATATTATATATGCATTTATATATGCATTCTCTGTCCCACTCATGCGGCCCCTGTGCCCCTATGTCAAGGTCAAATGACTTGGAAGTTAAAAGTTTCTGTCAAAATTTATGTTTGTTTTCACATACCTACTCTATCTCTGTAACCGTATGTCAAACTTTGTATGCTTATTGGATATCAAACTTCAAATAAATACTTTTTGAGACCATCAAATACCTCGGCGGGCTTCTACGAAACTTGGCAGAAATGATTGATGTACAATGCTTTTTCAAATTTGTTAAAATGGTGACCCCTGGGTCAAATAGGGGTCAACTTTCATGTTTGACGGAATATAGTCTTGTAATATATCAAATCAAAGGTATTGATGTGGTGCTGTTTTCACCGAATCGGATGATTACATCATCCAAGATGGCCGCCAAAAGGTCATTCTTTTATTGGAGATTTCAAATGTCTTCTTCATTCAAACCACTTGGCCATTGGTGGCCAAACTTCGCAGTTACAATGCTATTTCATATTTGTTAAAATGTTGACCTCTGGGTAAAAAATGGGCCATGCTTTTTTACGGAATATGGTTATATAATACATAAAATCTAAGGATTGCAATAAAAAGTAGGCTGGAAGCATTCTGTTCTGGTCTCTAAACCTTTCAAAGTTGTGCAAGATATATCTACATATCGCGAGACGACTTCTCCAGTTTGTTGCATTGACATTTTGTACCTGCCGTGGGCTTATTTGTATGTATATGTAGTGACAACTTTACATACCAGTACATGTATTTGCTTGATTTCTGCGACATTGCACAGGTGAGTGATATCAACATTTTAGATGGGATTCATCTAGTATTCGCAGAGTTTTTGCCTTCGACTTTGTGAAAAGTGGCGATTTTAAACTTCTGTCGCACATAAGTAATCAAAGTACTGAAAGTACTGACTGGCGGGAGACAAGTAGCCACTTGTGAATTTGCATACTCAGAAATTCCTTGTTAGAAATATATTCGATGTTGATTATTGGATGTACAATTTGCAAATTTGGAGAACTTGATCAGTTACTGGTGTTTGTAAAATACAGCCTGCTCTAGCCTTCTACATTTTGCATTTGGTTCATCTTTGTTCACACGCATGTAATTGAAATAGTTGGTATTCCCAAAGATCTCACTTGTGGGTGTTACTTGTATGTGTGAACAATATATATCACATTGGACTAGATGAAGCGGTGTATTGCTTATGGACTGTGCCAGTGAACGGATGAAACCAACAACAGATGAAACATTGGTCAATATTGATACCACACTCTGGCCGTCTGGATCAACCATTCCATCTGTGCCGCGACTATGTGAATCAAATACATAATATTGGCCACCCATTTGTGTAACTGCAATCGAAAAGCCATGGAAAATTAGCAAAATGTGGGATGAAGAATTCAGTGATTGCTCTACACCTCGCTCTAAAGGTGGACTGCGACTGCGTGGTACACGATACGAGGGCGTCTCGATAACAGCAATTTGTTCTCTTCAAAAGTAAAGTTGGGCATGCCAACTATTTTACACATAATGTTGAGCATTGCCGTTGCTATTAATAACTTGCTTTCAGTTCACTCGCTGACTTTAAATGTCACCTGACTTGTTAATTGCGAACGCAAATTGAGCATATTGAGACGTCCCCCGATGAACAGAGAGCCACTTCCGAAAGTAGACCTGTGCAAACGGCCAGAATCACGATCCCAATAGCGTGGAGACGGTATGTCTCCCGCCAAAAACTACTTGAGATAGTCGTGAAGCCTTCTAACAATATACAAAGAAACGAGTACCGTTTATTTCTTGCATACACATGCTCGTTGTCCCGAAATTTTACAGGAATATTTGTCGGTAAAGTGGTGATTTTCAACTTCTGTCGCACGTAACGGAGCTGCCAACTTTTCAGATTTGTTTCGGAAAATACGGAAGTACGGACAACAATTAAAAAGTATTTTATTTTTAAATATCAGTTCGGGAAATAATATTTTCAAATGAATCGTAATTTTGTATTTACCCGTAGATTCTTAAAATGTCTTCAAAGCGCGCAGCGGACGAATCTGTCTCTCTTTTTTTTATGAAAAAAAGTTATTAAGAGAACACAAGTCATCACTGATTACAGCTAGACATGGCCCATTTGGTCCCGTCGAAGCGTGGTGATGAATTTGTGTTTGGTCATGGTGGCCGAGACGATTATAGAAGACACATTGACAGTAAAAAAAAAACAAAAAAACACAAAGAATACACGCGTCTTGGCACCACCATAAAGAATATTTCCACTTCTTTTAAAGCACCAGTTCTTGAATCTTAACGAATTCGGCCCTATCCGAGACTTGAAAATAAACAGCACCACAACTTGCTTCAACCAATCTGAGCGAGGCTACACTGAAAATACTAATTTGTGTTCCTGAAATAGCCCACTTTTCTCCCCATGACGTGACCGACATGTGGTTGGCAGCTGTGACATAACTGAAAAACAATTTGAGCTACAGTCCTGAAACCTAGTAGGAATATTTGTCATCGTGAAGTTGCGCACCTGTGGTTTTAGATGCGGGTTCATCCAGTATTCACAGTTATGACCCTTGACTTGGTGTCTGTCCCACATAACTGAACAAGAGTGCCGAATGTCAATATACGCCCGTCTAGGCAAGGGGAGATGACTCATCTTGACGTGATAAATATGTAAACCAAATTAGGTTACGATCCGTCAAGTAGAAATATACTTATTGCGTGGACAAGGATATGGAGTCTGAATATTAAAAATGGCTGCCAAGGGGAGATAAGTCATCGGAAATTTCAAAATCAATCGGCTTCGTCTTGCCGTGACAAACATGTAGACCGAATTTGGTTATGATCGGTCAAGTAGAACAGGAGTTATTGCGTGGACAAGGATAAATTAAAAATGGCTGCCAAGGGAAGATAGTATCGGAATTTGTTCAAAATCAATAGGCTTCTTTGTCTTGCCATGATAAACATGTATACCGAATTTGTTTTCGGTCGGTGAAGTAGAACTTTAGTTATTGCGTGGACAAGGATACAAAGTGCGAAAATTAAAAATGGCCGCCAAGAGGAGATAAGTCATCGGAGATTTTTCAAAATCAATAGGCTTCTTCGTCTTGCAGTGATACACATGTATACCGAATTTGGTTGCGAGCGGTGAAGTAGAACTTGAGTTGTTGCGTGGACTGATACAGAGTGCGAAAAATAAGAATGGCCGCCAAGGGCTTCTTCGGCTTGCCGTGATAAACATGTATACCAAATTTGGTTACAATCCGTCAAGTGTAACTCTAGTTATTGCGTGGACAAGCTGTGCCCGCCCTCCCGCCGCCTGCCCGTACAAGATGAATACATAATACGTCCCGTTTTTTGCGCAACATTAATTTTGATTTGACCCCCAAGTCACAGATTATCTCCCCCTTTTGGACGTTTGCATTGTAAGAAGTAAAACCTTTAAACCGTAATAGCATGATATTGTGTGTGGCTTCCCTATGGGATGTAGGTGCGCAAAGTGAATGATCTCCCCTTGTTTGACGGTGCCTCAACGGGCGTATATTGCCACCTTCGACACTCTTGTTGGAATTTACAATATGGGTTGGCACGGGTTGGGCATAGAATGAAAATACGGCTGATGATAAATACACATGTGAAGATTCGAGTGAATTGGCGAAGCGGTTTCAGAGATAGTGTTTTTAAAATCTTTAGCCTAAATCCAAAAAACTTTAACCGCACGCACGTACGTACGAACGCCAATTTGCCTTATCACGGCAAGACGAATACGCCTATTGATTTTATTGACCGATCGTAAACACAGTCGGTATACATGTTTATCACGCAAGACGAATATATACCGAAACGCAATACCAAGTACTGCATGACCTTACTAGACTGCTACAGATCTGGGTTTACACTGGTCACAAACGCAAATAAACGTAGATCAAAACTAGAGCAGCTTGAGCTGCATCAACGGTTTGAGCCACAAACATTGATTTCATGTGTAACTAAGCTTTAGCCCAAGGTGTAAACTATCGGTTGCAAAAAGAATTTCTGAAGTTTTAGAATGAACAGTCCAACATTATTGTGTTCGCATCATCACACCGATGTGGGGCCTGTTAGCTTAGAGGTAGAGCGAGGGATACCGGGTTCGATCCTCAGCCTGGGCGGCTGTTTGTGTCCTTGAGCAAGACACTTAGCCCACATTGCTCAACAGCTGAAGTCTGCGACAGTACTGTACAAATTGGAAAACGTTTGTAAAGACCACCTGTTATCAGCCGAAATTCGGCAAAATCGTTGAAAAGTATGTACATTTTTCAACTTCAAATGCATATAGCTTTTTATTTGAGCAGATAGCCGAAAACTGTCAGCGAGTCTGAGAGAGAATTTTGTCAGCTTTCCAATGTAAAAAGAATTCTTCAAATCGGTTGGAAAATAGGAAGTTATAGTAAGTATGACGTCACTTCCGTTTTCGTGCAAAGTAGCATTAAAAGATATCTGAAAATCTCTGAGTCTGCTCACACTTGATCCGAATCGGCATGCAAAATTTGAAGTCGATCCGACCAGCGGTTTGGTGTAGATGGAGGGAGCCCGTAAGGTGGCAGTCCTCACACATTTTAGGCAATTTATGGAGTTTTCGGGCCCGCCACACCAGCCGAAACAAATTTATGAATATTTTAACTTGAAATAATCACAATCTGTTTCATGCATGCACTGGCTACCAGATAGGTACAATAGCTATATTAACAACAAACGCAAACTCAGACATAATGCACAGGCTGTCGGCACTCCGCTATGTTTACACAAAATGTGCCCAAATCTGCATTTATTTCGCCGCGGACACACATTTCACAACATGGATTTCAAATATCACATGCGGACACTGCACTAATACATGCTAATTGTACCAATTCTGCAATGACACCCTGTCACACTGATCATAGTCTGTACTGGTACTGACCGTTTTGTTTTCAAGCAGCAGACCTGCCTTTCTGACAGATAAAATGGCTGCCAATATTTCGGACGAAAATTCCGAGCAGCAGTTTCGCACTCTTCTGCAACTGAAATCGTGCCAGCCTGACACAGATGCAAGCAAAATCATATTTTTGCAAAAAAAGTGTTTTATGCAGTGGAAAACATCATATGATGTTGGCTAATTAATTGTAGAACATTTTCATAAGCCACAGACATGTGTTTTTTACCTATTTACTAGAAGGCCCATAGGAAAAATTCGAAACTAACCAATTTGCCCGAGGACTGCCACCTAAGTCAGCGGATGATTATTTTTCGATAGTTATCGCCCTTAAATTGCAGTTTACGCCATTTGTAAATTCACCTAATAAAACGGAAATTAAATACATGTATGTGCAATATTCCGCCAGTGAACTTTTCGTTCGTTTTTCACCATAGGCCGGGCACAAAGCGGGAAAGTTTTAACTAAAGGACTGAAATATCGACCGCAGCAAGAAATTTTGAAATCTATTGATAAATAACGAAGCTGACGTCACATCCGTTTGCTCTATTTTGAAAACTTGAGAAAAAAAAAGACGTTCATCTTTGACATCCAATAGAACCGGAAGTAGTCAAGATAGAGCTCTGAAAATTATCATCTTTTATGCGCCTGACACTCCCCTATCACACTGGCAAGAAATTATGTTGCTGACATTACTGTACAAATTGGAAAACGTTTGTAAAGACCACTCGTTATCAGCCGAAATTCGGCAAAATCGTTGAAAAGTATGTACATTTTTCAACTTCAAATGCCTATAGCTCTTATTTGACCAGATAGCCGAGAACTGTCAGCGAGTCCGAGATAGAGAATTTTGTCGGCTTTCCAATGCAAAAAGATTTTTTGAAATCGGTTGGAAAATAAGGAAGTTATAGAAAGTATGACGTCACTTCCGGTTATAAGTCTCGACTCGCACTTGATCCGAATCGGCATGCAAAATTTGAAGTCGATCCGACCAGCGGTTTGGGCTGTAGGCTGAACGGCTGAA
>CM055273.1:11376548-11658237 GCA_029237695.1 Conchocele bisecta
TTGTTGAGAAATATATAATCATCCACCTCCCCCCCCCCCCCCCCCCCCCCCCCCCCCCCCCCCCCCCGCTACTTATGGACGGACCTGCCGTAACCTGTCGACTATCTGCTGAAGAACATTGAACATGTCGCTATTGTGTATTATTTTGAGTTGGCTGATCATATAATCAACGAATAATAACGGAATCGATACGATTTCTAAAGCATGACTATCTATTAATGAAACGTACATAAAGATAAGTGCTGTAGGCAGGAGCGAGCGAGGTTGATCCGTATCAATAAACGCTTTAATTAATAAAATGCGAGCACTAACTTCATACCGATCACGTAAGACGAAACGTCGCGGACCCGGAAATATGGCGATGTCGATGCTTTTTCTTCAGATTTAGTGGTCGGCGGTGGATCGGCGCGAACGTGAGACGAAAAATTGACAGTCAATATTTTTTTATTTCCTTTTGCGGACTTTGTGGTCGGCGGCGGAAATTAAAAAAAAATAAAAATTGAGATGCCAATTTTAATTTTTTTCTAAATCGGCAAAATTAGGTGCGGCGGATCAGTAAACCAAGTAATTAAAAAAAAAAGGCCTAATTATCAAACAATTGCTAGCACCTCTTTGGAAAGTTTGGATTTCCGCACAAATTGTTTTACTAAATTCATTATAGATTAGTTGATTTTTTAAGTAAAATGGACACTGATTAATAATATCGATGGCTCAAGATGATTAAAACAGTATGTAACTGTCAAAAAACAATGTTTCTGCTTTAAATCATCATCATTTCGCTGTCCAATGTCGGATTTTATCGAGCCATTGACCTATGTAAAGTTCAGAATGTAAGCTTTAATCCGATTGGTCATTCAAGAAAAACGTCACAGGAAAATCCCGCGGAAATCGCTTAGAGTAACCCCATAGTGCTGTAACACAGCTAAAAATATGCCCGCGCATCTCGCAACGTCGGCGAAAGTGGGTCAACATCGGTGTATTCAAATTGTGTTCTAGGTACTAAAATCGGGTTATTTATCGTAAACACTGCAATAAATGAACAAAATAATGATTAGTCCCTATTCTCATGGATCCGTGCCCCTAAGCACATATCATTCATATTGTGTGTTATATTCTGATTAATTCCTGAAAATGTATACATCAACATAAAGTTCAAACACTTGACTATGAGTGCACATAAGGAATTCACCAAAATTATTATTTATGCAAGTCTTGCGAGTCCCTAGAAATAACCCACCCAAGTCACCTAATTGATCTTGAAACTTCTCACCAGGTTCGTGCCCTACAACCTTTTTTCAAAGTTGAGTGACATTCCTTGATCACTCATACAATAAAGAAGTGTTGCTGCCTAGATGAACCAAATTTAAATATGGTGAAGTCCAGATTCACCTAGAAATCAACATTTATCACATTTTATGCATCATTTGCGAACAGACCCTCATCAGATTAAGGAAAGATGTAGAAAAATCACAAAATAGGTGGTAAATCACAATGGTATGCAACTGTAACTTAGAAAACAGTGGGATACAACTTAAAATACCTTTTTAAAATAATTTTCAATTAACATTATTCTTAGAATATGCTTATTCACTTGTTTTCTAGGGGCACGAATCAATGTTTTTTGTTTTTTTTTAGCTTATATTTAACGGCGGCACTGGCTCTAGGACCTTGCATGCCGTCTCCCAAGATTGGGAGAAAGAACGGAGGTAGAGAATTTTGAGAGAAGCCGGTAATTCGTATTTACAGAGCAACTACGAATTATCGGTACCCATTTACAGCTGGGTGAACTATAGCTACAATATGCGTAGCGGTAATCGGCTATTACCGCTACAATGCTCTATTCATTATTCACGTTAGCAAAATATACTTCCCCATAAACATCGATAAAAGTGACAAAAATGATTACTGTAGTTTCCATATATGGTAGCGGCGGCCATATTTGGAATGCTGACATACCGCGCGAAACAATGGCCGCCACAACATGTGTTCATTGTGACAAGCAATTTAAAACCAAAGGCAAAGGTTTTAGAAGAAAAAGCTTGAATTCAAAATTAAGTGTGATTGACCAAACAATAAAGGAGTGAGTGAATAGGGTTTAACGTCCGCTTTTCTGACATAGAGGTACACGCCTCAGGGAGTCTACACGCAGACGGGGATAATAAAGGAAGTTATTGAAGCCGAATTTGACGTATTACTGACACCCGAACAGAAGCAAACGCGCTTACTATTTACTATTTTCTGTGGGTTCGTAGTAAAGGTTGTAGGATGACGTCATGTGTATGTCGCTATAGCCCCGCCCACTAAACACGTGATTAGGTCCAGATTTGAATGTTTCAATCGGGAAATGGAAACAATATGGAGAACACACAGAAAATATGATGGTCGTTTTTATAACCCGCGTTAAAAAGCACAACATCGCCATACCATGCTGTTTTGATATGCGCAGGTCAGAAAATAATGATTTATTGTACTTGTAGAGATAATTTCAGGACCGTTTGTATACTAGTTCGATCATAATCGTGTTCCAAAATGCCGCATCTCGAATCGCGTCGCAAACCAAGAAAGTTGCTAACGTATTTATAGAGCATCGCTTTCATACTGTAGCGAGAGCGGAAGTATGACTATTCATTCTAGGTTGTAGCGAGAGCGGAAGTATGACTATTCATTCTAGGTTGTAGCGAGAGCGGAAGTATGACTATTCATTCTAGGTGAACTAGAGCAGTGTGGATAAAGTGTCTTGCTCAAGGACACAACGCACGCCGCTAGTCAGGCTCGAACCCACGATCCTTGGATCAGTAGTCCGACACACTAACCATTACGCCACGGCGCTCCACTACGAATCAATGAGAAGGCACGAATCCATGAGACTTGGGGCTATATTATTGAATTCAGCTGTAAAAAATGGTTTTTAATCCGATTATAATATAGAATTTGTGAATTAAAAACGTTTGATTTTCATTACGAGGCAACCAAATTACAGGATTACGACAGCGTACTGAACCCCCTACTAGGATCCATGAGAATAGGGACTAATCATGACAAATTAACTGATCGGTCATTTGACGGTAATAATTAAAAAAGATCAAAGGTCAACTACTTGATGAAAGTGCGAAAAATCAATTAGCCGCCGAGGTGTGATAAATACCATTCAACTATAATCGCCAAATTGACGAACCAGTAACCAGGTGACGGAACCACTCGACTTTTCACTCTATTTTGCCTAATTGACGAAACCTCCAGTTGACGGAAGGAACCTCCTGAATCCCATTTAGGATAAACTTTCATAAAGCTCACCTGCACAAACTTGCACATTTAAATGAGAGCCGAACTCGTTAATTACTAACAAGTCGAATAGTAAAACTCCATAAGGGAGTTAACTAGAGTAAATAAACAAAGAACACACGTGCCACTCTCCCGCCAGAAGATCAAAGGCTTATTATGCCAATGACCTACTTTCGTGAAGGAAAACGGACAAAAGAAATCAACTTTTCTCCAAGATAAACATAGTTATAAAAGGAAGAAATCACAATATATACTTCAGAACAATTGTCCAAATCTTATTGTATATTTACATTATCATTACTTACTTTTCTGAAGGCATTTTAATGCGAATTTTCTTTTGATTTCCTGCGAAAAATGTGCTCGGCAGTTCACGCTCTCGCTAAGGCAGACGACTGAACTTCCCGCCGATGCGCTTGATAAACTTTTAGTCACGTGGCAAAATTCTGCGTATTGATTGGGTTACATATATAGATTCAAAATACTGAAGCAGATACAACTTTGATTGGTCGATAAAAATACCGCCCAAAAAATCCAAAGGGGGCGTTGTTCATTCACGTGATGTGAAAATGGCGGCTTGCGATTTCGCAGATTTTGCTTGTCTTTTGAAAGTAAGAGAATAACATGTTAGTAATTTTCTCATATTTCCAGCGTCATTAATAGCGCATAATCAACACAAAGACGGATATACATCCCAATTGATTCGTCATAATTTCTTTCAATAACAACATGTTATGGCGCAGTGTCAGTTTCTTTTGAAACGAAATCGGGACGTTTTGTTTCGGACCATCGCAATTTCGTACAAAATCCTTGAACCTTTCCAGCACTTCACAAAAAATGGTCATAGACATTTCGGACACATTCGGATGTTTTAGGCTCATTAATCCACAGCCATTTATGAATACAAATCATAAAATTATGTCCTCGATAGTCGGCATTCTTTATAAACTCCTTCCTAGTTGCAGCCTGTAACTTAGCTACAATATGCGTAGCGGTAATCGGCTATAGCGAGAGCGGAAGTATGACTATTCATTCTACCTGTAACTCTGTGATCCTCCCGTACCAGAGGTACAGTTCCTCCCATAGCATTCCCCTGCAGAGTGGCGAATCAGATCTGATTCACACTTTAGATAGTAATTATGACATTTTTAAAATATCTTTCAATTGAAAGCTTTGTTAGAATTAGTAAACTGATATAAACTAATACTTCTAAAGTAGTTTTTTATCCTTGCAGAATATCCAGGGAATAACATTGGGATGGCACAATTTACCCAAATCTTAATATAATTACTATATGTGTTAATAAATAAAGCTATACACATAATAATAACGATGTTTGGGCTGTACTTACATAATGTATGTCATTAATTTGCCCATACCAGGACCCATTTTAATGTTTTGATGCAAAATGGAAATATTTGTATATGAAATAAAGGGAGAGTACCGCGATAAACTTAATACTAGGAAGCCAAGGAAGATAATCCACTCTATAATGGCTAATCATGCAAAATGGGAACGATGATTTTTAATTGAAATACAAATAAAAAACTGTAGAACCTCTCTAATGTTGACACACAAGGAGACAGTGTGAAGGTGTCGACCGTATACTGGCCGTTTTCGCCCTCCAGGACGTGTAGCTATATTGTACATAATCACTTGTTGAGGCTATATATACCTCTAGGGAAATTTGCAATCACAGTCTGATCAAGGTCTACACTGTTTTCCATATTGTACATAATCACTGTATACCGTATACAAACAAGCCGCGTGTCGCCCGCCAGGACGTGTAGCCATCTTATAACAATCACTTGTTGAGGCTATACCTTCTAGGGGAAATTTGCAATCACAGTCTGATCAGGGTCTACCCGGTTCCCCATTTTGTGCATAGCCATTTGTTGAGGCTATACCTGTAGGGGAAATATGCATTCACAATCTAATCAGGATCTACACAGTTTCCCATATTGTACATAATCGACTATATATAACGAGCTACCCCACTAAAATACACTGTGTTCTGGTCAATACAATTATAATATTGGGCTTTGTCTACATAGAGGTGTGAAAAACATTCAAGCTATTTGACAAGATATACAAATTAACCATACACAAATTAAAAAATATATATATGCATGCATATTAAGGTTCATTTTCATCAATGTTCTTAATACAAGATCGTTTATTATTGTTATTGTAGATGAATATTAAGAATATTTATAATATATATATATATATATTATATAGCCTTCCTGTGTGAGTTTTGAAATGTATCTCCATAAATTAAATTGCAATAACTAATATGTCCAGACGTCTTCCATTCAATGCATTATACTTTGTTTTTAACTATTTCAAAAAGATGTTCGCATATACATATTGCAATACTATGGAGGTGACCGGTTAGACAGTTGGACTAGTATATGTGCCATATGAAATCATGATCGAAGGCAACTTAAAGTTAGACAACTGAGACATAATTAATGAGTCTCGATCACGGTAGTCTCCCTTTATAATAATGCTACATGTATATTAATTGCTTTCCCGCGGAAATATGTGCTTTATTCTTCCCTTTTTCGGTCAAAATGTGCTTATTGTATGATATACTAATGATATATTGTTGAAACGTATATAATACGTGTATAATCATAAATGTTATTTTTAATGAAGATTTGGTTAGATTTGGGTAAATCCTGCTGCCAATAACATTGTGTCTACTTAGAAACTAGGGTCCAACAAAAATATTTCATGTGGATTTTGGCTGGTACTGAGTGGGTCTCTAGTAGATTCTAGCTTAAATTTACTTAGTAGGTCTTGTGCATTGGTAAATGTATGAAATAATTAATGTAATATGCTAGTTTCATAATACTGGCATTTAATTCATATAAAAAATACACAAAATTTCTCATAATTAACATATGAAGTGCGAATCAGATCTGATTCGCTACTCTGCAGGGGAATTCTATGGGACCGCGACCGTCCAACCCCCGCTGATCCCACGGTCAAGGTCAAATATTTGGTCTCTTTACAAAACTTAACATCAGAGAAATATGTTATAACTTCTACT
This sequence comes from Conchocele bisecta, assembly GCA_029237695.1. Taxonomy (NCBI): domain Eukaryota; kingdom Metazoa; phylum Mollusca; class Bivalvia; order Lucinida; family Thyasiridae; genus Conchocele; species Conchocele bisecta. The sequence goes on from CM055273.1 coordinate 11,382,886, forward strand.
TCCTTCATCTAAAATGCTTAATATTTCACAAATGCATTCCTCTAAGGTTGTATGATCATGCTGTGACAAATCTACGACCGTCCAACCCCCGCTGATCCCAAGGTAAAGGTCACATATTTAGTCTGTTTACAAAACTTAACATCAGAGAAATATGTTATAACTTCTACTTCCTTCATCTAAAATGCTTAATATTTCACAAATGCATTCCTCTAAGGTTGTATGATCATGCTGTGACAAATCTACGACCGTCCAACCCCCGCTGATCCCAAGGTAAAGGTCACATATTTAGTCTGTTTACAAAACTTAACATCAGAGAAATATGTTATAACTTCTATTTTTTTCACCGAAAATTCTTAATATTTCATGCATGCATTCCTGTAAGGCTCTACTGTCAGAGAAATCGGTTATAGCTTCTATTTCATTGCTCTGATCTGCTTCACATTTCACACACGCTTAACATGTATCTCCAATGGACCTCTACCACCTTGTGACAAATTCACGTTCGTGCTGCCCCTGCTAAGCCCAGTCAAGGTCACAAGCTGACACACTTGGATTTATTTTTTTACATATTTAGGGGTACCTGGGCCTCGATTACTGACCAATCTAGTTTATAGTAATAATCATTAGCAATTAGGGATTAATGTGAATTAAAACATATATTCTTTTGGTGGTTTTATTACTATACCAACTTTTAAAAAAAAATGGGTATACATGTATTGTTTTTAACCGTAATAGGTAGGGACTTGAAACTTAGTGTGTGCCTTCCTTATGATGTGTAGATGTGCAGAATGAGTTTAGAATTTTGATTCGACCCACAATCATGTATTATCTCGTTTTTATAAGACCGTTTTAAAAAAACGGTACGTATTATGTTTTACCTCGCGGCGGGCGGCGGACAGCAAAAGTGCATAGTTTGTGTACACAACTCCTCTGAAACTGTTCAGTCAATCAATCTGAAACTATACACACGTCTTCTACACATATTGAAGATATGCACCTTGGTGTTTTTATGGCGAAAAAATATTTTTTAACAAAAATATCACCTTTTTAACTTAGCCATTTTTTCTACATTTGTGTATACACTTCTATATAGGGTACATAGTTTGTGTACACAACTCCTCCGAAACAGTTCCATCATTCGATCTGAAACTATACACACGTCTTCCACTCATATTGTACAGGTCCGTAGCCAGAGGTAGAAATCTACCGAGGCAAATCTTATGAAACGTGTATCCAGTGGGAGCGTGGGGGGTTTGGGGGTCCTCCCCCAAGATTTTACTAAAAAAAAAAAAATCGGCACAATTTCTACCTCGGTTCGCCTCAACGTGGCTACGGCCCTGTTGTAGATGTGCACATTGGTGTATTTATGCCAAAATGTTTCTTTTAAACAAAAATATCACCTTTTTGACTCGGCCATTTTGTCTAAATTTTTCTATCCAATTCTATATAAGTTCTACTATACACATCTCTACCTAAATTAGTATACCTGTTTATCACAACAAGAGGAAGAAATAATGCTATAGATTTTCAAATTCTCATTAATGTTTCTTGCCTTGGTGACAGCTTCACATTTCTGCATCTTCGCTGTCTGGCCCATCTTCGACGGGTGTATTTTGTGACTTACAGCACTCTTGTTCGACTTGGAATTATCCAATTTTGCCTTGTAAGAAGTAAAACATTTTAAACGTAATAGGTAGGTTCTTGAAACTTGGTGTGTGCCTTCCTTATGGTGTGTAGATGCGCAAAGTGAATTTTGATGTTGTTTCGACACCCAGTCATGGATTGTCTCACCCTTTTCGACATATAATTTCACTATTTTGCCTTGTAAGAAGTAAAAGTTTTTAACCGAATAGGTAGCGACTGTGTGTGGTGTGTGCATTCCTTATGGCGTGTACATGCGCAAAGTGAATTTCGATTCTTTGCGCACCTTTCGAAGAAAGGAGTGCTTGTGGCATACCCTCGGCGTTGTAGTCAGCATCTGTCTGTCCATCAGTCCGTCTGTCTTCAAAAATTTGAAAACCTAACTTTGGGGGAAATTTGTTATATTCACCAAATCGTTTGATATTTCACACATGCCTTTCTCTAATGATTCTCTATCATGCTGTGGCCCATTCATGACACTTAGACCCCCGTTAACCCCAAGGTCACACATTCTTTGTGTTTTCATAAACTTAACCTACAGGAAGATTTGTTATACTTTCTGTTTCCTTTCACCAAATGTTTTGATATTTCACACAATCCTTTCTCTAATGATTCATATCATGCTGTGACAAATCCATGATGCTCATTGTGCCTTCCTTATGGTGTGTAGATGCGCAAAGTGAATTTCAATTTTTTATTCGGCCCCCGGTCATGGATTATCTCCCCTTTTTCGACTTAGCATATCTGCTTGATATTTCATACACCCATTGCTCTGATGGTTTGCTTTCATACTTCACGCTTCTTTGGCCCTCTGTGTTTATACCCTCGCAACGAGTTGAGGTGGGGGGGTATACTGGAGTTTGGTTGTCCGTCCGTCCGTCCGTCCGACCGTCCGTCACTAAACATCAGAGAAATCTCAGACTTTCTTGATAACAAGTTTAATATACCTGCCAGATTGTTCATATTTATATGAAATTACATCTGGTCAAATTAAATTGATTTGAAAATAAGAACATGCTTTGCGACAATCCGTTCGCAATTAATGTCACCACGGAGCAGTTGAAAAATCCAACATGTGCGTATTATATATGTAGTACTCTAACAGTATTGCTATTTCCACCAAAGCAATGTCTGAATTACGCACTGGCCCAGTTTCGACTTCATTCGTTTGAAATTTCAAATAAGAATTTGTGATATCGCGTCAATGCACGGAGCAACATTATGCGATTATTTCCGTGTTTGGCGGCATAGTGACTTCAGCTCAGATTTGTGCATTCTGATAACATAGTAAAATATTGTCACAGGTCTAGTATACATGTATGCTGAAAATTGAACAGGTTTTTAATTCATGACGGATAGCATCAAGTGTTGAACGACATTATAATATACAAAAACAACAGGTAACCAAACATGCACTAAGTACTGTAACTATGTAAGTGGCACTCCATCGACATTAATTAGAGCATTTTATTAAAATATTTACGTACAGTAACACACACATAATGAAAATCGACTTGACTAAATAGCGCATGCGCGATGAAAAAGTTTATTCGGGTTGAGGACAGCGCTTCGAAAGCCAATGAAACAATGCTATTACGTAATGTTAGACGACGTCAAACTGCTCCGTGCTGACGTATATACCTGCGAATAATAAAGTCCCGAGAACTTTATGACTGCACCTCGTATGTTATAACTTCTATTTCCTTCATTGAAAATTCTTAATATTTCACGCATGCATTCCTCTTTGGCTTTACTATCATGCTGTGACAAATTCATGACCGTCCAACCCTCGCTGACCTCATGGTCAAGGTCACATACAAAACTTAACATCTGAGACATATGTTATAACTTCTATTTCCTTATTCAAAAATTCTTAATATTTCACACATGCGTTCCTCTAAGGATCTATTATCATGCTGTGCCAAATCCACGACCGTCCAACCCCTACTGATCCCACGGTCAAGGTCACATACTTAGTCTTTTTACAAAACTTAACATCAGAGAAATATGTTATAACTTCTATTTTCTTCATCGAAAATTCTTAATATTTTACGCATGCATTCCTCTAAGGATCTACTATCATGCTGTGCCAAATCCACGACCGTCCAACCCCTGCTGATCACAATGTCAAGGTCACATACTTAGTCTTGTTACAAAACTTAACATCAAATTCTTAATATTGCAAACATGCATACTCTAAGGTTCTACTATCATGCTGTGACAAATCCACGACCGTCCAACCCCCGCTGATCCCAAGGTCATATACTTAATCTTTTTACGAAACTTAACATCAGAGAAATATGTTATAACTTCTATTTTCTTCATCAATTTTTTTAAATATTTTATGCATGCATTCCACTAAGGCTCTACTATCATGCTGTGACAAATCCACGAACATCCCAACCCCCGCTGATTCCAAGGTCACATACTTAGTCTTTTTACAAAACTTAACATTAGAGAAATATGTTATAACTTCTATTTCCTTCATCGAAAATTCTTAATATTGCACACATGCTTTCCTCTAAGGCTCGACTATCATGCTGTGACAAATCCATGACTGTCCCAACCCCCACTGATCCCTAGGTCAAGGTCACATACTTAGTATTTTTATACAACTGTTTTAAAAAAACGGTACTTATTATATTTTACCGCGGGGTGGGAGGCGGACAGAAAGGCTGCTTAGTTTGTGTACACAACTTCTCTGAAACAGTTCAGTCGATCGATCTGAAACTGTACACACGTCTTCTACACATATGGTGTTTTTATGCCGAAATTTTTTTTTTTATTTTTTAACAAAAAATATCACCTTTTTAACTTGGCCATTTTTTCTACATTGTTGTATTCAATTCTATAGTGGATACAGAGCTTGTGTACTCAACTCCTACTGAAACCGTTGAGTCAATTAATCTGAAATAACTATGCACACGTCTTCTACAGATAATTGAAGATGTGCACCTTGGTGTTTTTATGGCGAAGTAACAAAAATATCACCTTTTTAACTTTGCCATTTTTTCTACGTTTTTGTATACAATTCTATATCGGGTACAGAGTTTGTGTACACAACTCCTCTGAAACCGTTCAGTCAATCGATCTGAAACTATACACACGTCTTCTACACATATTGAAGATGTGCACCTTGGTGTTTGATGCCGAAAAAGTATTTTTTAACAAAAATATCACCTTTTTAACTTAGCCATTTTTTTGTACATTTTTGCATTCAATTCTATATAGGGTACAGAGTTTGTGGTACTCAACTCCTCTGAAACCGTTCCGTCATTATACCCCCCCGCAATGAGTTGTGGGGGTTGGGGGTTTATACTGGAGTCAGGTTGTCCGTCCGTTCGTCACTAAACTTAACATCAGAGAAATATGTAATAACTTCTATTTCCTTCATCTAAAATGCTATATTTCACACATGTATTCCTGTAAAGCTCTACTACCATGCTGTGCCAAATCTACGACTGTCCAAACCCCTGCTGATCCCAAGGTCAAGGTCAAATACTTAGTCTCTTTGCAAAACTTAACATCAGAGAAATAAGTTATAACTTCTATTTCCTTCATTGAAAATTATTAATATTTCACTGTACTACATTTGTAGGTTGTACTAGCATGCTGTCACAAATCCACGACCGTCCAACCCCCGCTGATGCCAAGGTCAAGGTCACATACTTAGTCTCTTTACAAAACTTAACATCAGAGAAATATGTTATAACTTCTACTTCTTTCATCGAAAATTCTTAATATTTCATGCATGCATTCCTCTAAGGCTCTACTATCATGCTGTGACAAAATCCCCGCTGATCTCGAGGTCAAGGTCACATACTTAGTCTCTTACAAAACTTAACATCAGAGAAATCGGTTATAACTTCTATTTCCTTGCTCGGATCTGCTTCACATTTCACACACGCATTGCTCCAATGGACCTCTACCACCCTGTGACAAATTCATGTTCTTACCGCCCCCGCTAAGACCAGAGTCAAGGTCACAAGCCCACACACTTGGATTTTTTTTTACATATTTAGGGGTACCTGGGCCCACGTGAGGGGTATTCCGTAAGCCTCGCTTACTGCCCAATCTAGTTCGATCTGAAACTATACACACGTCTTCTACACATATTGAAGATGTGCACCTTGGCTCTACTATCATGCTGTGACAAATCCACGACTGTCCCAACCCCCGCTGATCCCAAGGTCAAGGTCACATAATTAGTTTTTTTACAAAACGTAACATCATAGAAATATGTTATAACTTCTATTTCCTTCATCGAAAATTCTTAATATTGCACACATGCTTTCCTCTAAGGCTCGACTATCATGCTGTGACAAATCCATGACTGTCCCAACCCCCACTGATCCCTAGGTCAAGGTCACATACTTAGTATTTTTATACAACTGTTTTAAAAAAACGGTACTTATTATATTTTACCGCGGGGTGGGAGGCGGACAGAAAGGCTGCTTAGTTTGTGTACACAACTTCTCTGAAACAGTTCAGTCGATCGATCTGAAACTGTCACAGTCTTCTACACTTATGGTGTTTTTATGCCGAAATTTTTTTTTTAACAAAAATATCACCTTTTTAACTTGGCCATTTTTTCTACATTGTTGTATTCAATTCTATAGTGGATACAGAGCTTGTTGTACTCAACTCCTCTGAAACCGTTGAGTCAATTAATCTGAAAACTATGCACACGTCTTCTACAGATATGAAGATGTGCACCTTGGTGTTTTTATGGCGAAGTAACAAAAATATCACCTTTTTAACTTTGCCCATTTTTTCTACGTTTTTGTATACAATTCTATATCGGGTACAGAGTTTGTGTACACAACTCCTCTGAAAACCGTTCAGTCAATCGATCTGAAACTATACACAGTCTTCTACACATATTGAAGATGTGCACCTTGGTGTTTGATGCCGAAAAAGTATTTTTTAACAAAAATCAAACACTTTTTAACTTAGCCTTTTGTTTTTTTGTACATTTTTGTATTCAATTCTATATAGGGTACAGAGTTTGTGTACACAACTCCTCTGAAACCGTTCCGTCATTATACCCCCCCGCAATGAGTTGTGGGGGTTTATACTGGAGTCAGGTTGTCGTCCGTCGTCGACTAAACTTAACATCAGAGAAAGAAATATGTAATAACTTCTATTTCCTTCATCTAAAATGCTTAATATTTCACACATGTATTCCTGTAAAGCTCTACTACCATGCTGTGCCAAATCTACGACTGTCCAACCCCTGCTGATCCCAAGGTCAAGGTCAAATACTTAGTCTCTTTGCAAAACTTAACATCAGAGAAATAAGTTATAACTTCTATTTCCTTCATTGAAAATTATTAATATTTCACTGTACTACATTTGTAGGTTGTACTAGCATGCTGTCACAAATCCACGGACCGTCCAACCCCCGTTGATGCCAAAGGTCAAGGTCTCATACTTAGTCTCTTTACAAAACTTAACATCAGAGAAAATTTGTATAACTTCTACTTCTTTCATCGAAAATTCTTAATATTTCATGCATGCATTCCTCTAAGGCTCTACTATCATGCTGTGACAAATCCCCGCTGATCTGCGAGGTCAAGGTCACATACTTAGTCTCTTCAAAACTTAACATCAGAGAAATCGGTTATAACTTCTATTTCCTTGCTCGGATCTGCTTCACATTTCACACACGCATTGCTCCAATGGACCTCTACCACCCTGTGACAAATTCATGTTCTTACCGCCCCCGCTAAGACCAGAGTCAAGGTCACAAGCCCACACACTTGGATTTTTTTTTACATATTTAGGGGTACCTGGGCCCACGTGAGGGGTATTCCGTAAGCCTCGCTTACTGCCCAATCTAGTACGATCTGAAACTATACACGTCTTCTACACATTTGAAGATGTCACCTTGGCTCTCTATCGCTGTGACAAATCCACGACTGTCCCAACCCCGCTGATCAAGTCAAGTTCACATAATTTGTTTTTTTACAAAAGTAACTCATAGAAATATTTAATAATTCTATTCTACAACCATATCATATTCTTCATAGAAAATTCTTAATATTGCACACATGCTTTCCTCTAAGGCTCGACTATCATGCTGTGACAAATCCATGACTGTCCCAACCCCCACTGATCCCTAGGTCAAGGTCACATACTTAGTATTTTTATACAACTGTTTTAAAAAAACGGTACTTATTATATTTTACCGCGGGGTGGGAGGCGGACAGAAAGGCTGCTTAGTTTGTGTACACAACTTCTCTGAAACAGTTCAGTCGATCGATCTGAAACTGTACACACGTCTTCTACACATATGGTGTTTTTATGCCGAAATTTTTTTTTTTAACAAAAATATCACCTTTTTAACTTGGCCATTTTTTCTACATTGTTGTATTCAATTCTATAGTGGATACAGAGCTTGTGTACTCAACTCCTCTGAAACCGTTGAGTCAATTAATCTGAAACTATGCACACGTCTTCTACAGATATTGAAGATGTGCACCTTGGTGTTTTTATGGCGAAGTAACAAAAATATCACCTTTTTAACTTTGCCATTTTTTCTACGTTTTTGTATACAATTCTATATCGGGTACAGAGTTTGTGTACACAACTCCTCTGAAACCGTTCAGTCAATCGATCTGAAAACTATACACACGTCTTCTACACATATTGAAGATGTGCACCTTGGTGTTTGATGCCGAAAAAGTATTTTTTAACAAAAATATCACCTTTTTAACTTAGCCATTTTTTTGTACATTTTTGTATTCAATTCTATATAGGGTACAGAGTTTGTGTACACAACTCCTCTGAAACCGTTCCGTCATTATACCCCCCGCAATGAGTTGTGGGGGTTATACTGGAGTCAGGTTGTCCGTCCGTTCGTCACTAAACTTAACATCAGAGAAATATGTAATAACTTCTATTTCCTTCATCTAAAATGCTTAATATTTCACACATGTATTCCTGTAAAGCTCTACTACCATGCTGTGCCAAATCTACGACTGTCCAACCCCTGCTGATCCCAAGGTCAAGGTCAAATACTTAGTCTCTTTGCAAAACTTAACATCAGAGAAATAAGTTATAACTTCTATTTCCTTCATTGAAAATTATTAATATTTCACTGTACTACATTTGTAGGTTGTACTAGCATGCTGTCACAAATCCACGACCGTCCAACCCCCGCTGATGCCAAGGTCAAGGTCACATACTTAGTCTCTTTACAAAACTTAACATCAGAGAAATATGTTATAACTTCTACTTCTTTCATCGAAAATTCTTAATATTTCATGCATGCATTCCTCTAAGGCTCTACTATCATGCTGTGACAAATCCCCGCTGATCTCGAGGTCAAGGTCACATACTTAGTCTCTTACAAAACTTAACATCAGAGAAATCGGTTATAACTTCTATTTCCTTGCTCGGATCTGCTTCACATTTCACACACGCATTGCTCCAATGGACCTCTACCACCCTGTGACAAATTCATGTTCTTACCGCCCCCGCTAAGACCAGAGTCAAGGTCACAAGCCCACACACTTGGATTTTTTTTTACATATTTAGGGGTACCTGGGCCCACGTGAGGGGTATTCCGTAAGCCTCGCTTACTGCCCAATCTAGTTCGATCTGAAACTATACACACGTCTTCTACACATATTGAAGATGTGCACCTTGGCTCTACTATCATGCTGTGACAAATCCACGACTGTCCCAACCCCGCTGATCCCAAAGGTCAAGGTCACATAATTAGTTTTTTTTTTACAAAACGTAACATCATAGAAATATGTTATAACTTCTATTTCCTTCATCGAAAATTCTTAATATTGCACACATGCTTTCCTCAATAAGGCTCGACTATCATGCTGTGACAAATCCATGACTGTCCCAACCCCCACTGATCCCACCCTAGGTCAAGGTCACATACTTAGTATTTTTTATACAACTGTTTTAAAAAAACGTACTTATTATATTTTACCGCGGGGTGGGAGGCGGACAGAAAGGCTGCTTAGTTTGTGTACACAACTTCTCTGAAACAGTTCAGTCGATCGATCTGAAACTGTTACACACGTCTTCTACACATATGGTGTTTTTATGCCGAAAATTTTTTTTTTAACAAAAATATCACCTTTTTAACTTGGCCATTTTTCTACATTGTTGTATTCAATTCTATAGTGGATACAGAAGCTTGTGTACTCAACTCCTCTGAAACCGTTGAGTCAATTAATCTGAAAACTATGCACACAAAAGTTCTTCTACAAGATATTGAAGATGTGCACCTTGGTGTTTTTATGGCGAAGTACCAAAAATATCACCTTTTTAACTTTGCCTTTTTATTTTTCTACGTTTTTGTATACAATCAATATCGGGTACAGAGTTTGTGTACACAACTCCTCTGAAACCGTTCAGTTCAATCGATCTGAAACTATACACACGTCTTCACACATATTGAAGATGTGCACCTTGGTGTTTGATGCCGAAAAAGTATTTTTTAACAAAAATATCACCTTTTTAACTTAGCCATTTTTTTGTACATTTAGTTGTATTCAATTCTATATAGGGTACAGAGTTTGTGTACACAACTCCTCTGTAAAACCGTTCCGTCATTATACCCCCCGCAATGAGTTGTGGGGGTTATACTGGAGTCAGGTTGTCCGTAACCGTTCGTCACTAAACTTAACATCAAGAGAAATTTGTAATAACTTCTATTTCCTTCATCTAAAATGCTTTAATATTTCACACATGTATTCCTGTAAAGCTCTACTACCATGCTGTGCCAAATCTACTACGTGCCAACCCCTGCTGATCCCAAGGTCAAGGTCAAATACTTAGTCTCTTTGCAAAACTTAACATCAGAGAAATAAGTTATAACTTCTATTTCCTTCATTGTTGAAAATTATTAATATTTCACTGTACTACATTTGTAGGTTGTACTAGCATGCTGTCACAAATCCACGACCGTCCAACCCCCGCTGATTGCAAGGTCAAGGTCACATACTTAGTCTCTTTACAAAACTTAACATCAGAGAAATAGTTATAACTTCTACTTCTTTCATCGAAAATTCTTAATATTTGTCATGCATGCATTCCTTCTAAGGCTCTACTATCATGCTGTGACAAATCCCCGCTGATCGAGGTCAAGGTCACATACTTAGTCTCTTACAAAAACTTAACATCAGAGAAATCGGTTTATAACTTCTATTTCCTTGTTGCTCGGATCTGCTTCACATTTCACACACCGCATTGCTCTGGACTACCTCTACCACCCTGTGACAAATTCATGTTCTTAACCGCCCCCCCCGCTAAGACCAGAGTCAAGGTCACTAGCCCACACACTTGGATTTTTTTTTTGGATTATCATATTTTAGGGGGTACCTGGGCCCACGTGTGGGGTTATTTCCGTAAGCCTCTGCTTTACTGCCCAATCTAGTTACGATCTGAAACTATACACACGTCTTCTACACATATTGAAGATGTGCACCTTGGCTCTACTATCATGCTGTGACAAATCCACGACTGTCCCAACCCCCGCTGATCCCAAGGTCAAGGTCATAATAATTAGTTTTTTTACAAACGTAACATCATAGAAATATGTTATAACTTCTATTTTCTTCATAGAAAATTCTGAATATTGCACACATGCTTTCCTCTAAGGCTCGACTATCATGCTGTGACAAATCCATGACTGTACCCACCCCCACTGATCCCTAGGTCAAGGTCACATACTTAGTATTTTTTATACAACTGTTTTAAAAAAAAAAAATAAAAAACGGTACTTATTATATTTTACCGCGGGGGTGGGGAGGCGGACAGAAAGCTGCTTGTTTGTTTGTGTACACAACTTCTCTGAAACAGTTCAGTCGATCGATCTGAAACTGTACACACGTCCTTCTACACCATATGGTGTTTTTATGCCGTAAATTTTTTTTAAACAAAAAATATACCTTTTTTAACTTGGCCATTTTTTTCTACATTGTTGTATTCAATTCTATAGTGGATACAGAGCTTGTGTACTCAACTCCTCTGAAACCGTTGAGTCAATTAATCTGAAACTATGCACACGTCTTCTACAGATATTGAAGATGTGCACCTTGGTGTTTTTATGGCGAAGTAACTTAAAAATATCACCTTTTTAACTTTGCCATTTTTTTCTACGTTTTTGTATACAATTCTATATCTGGGTACAGAGTTTTGTGTACACAAACTCCTCTGAAACCGTTCAGTCTAATCGATCTGAAACTATACACACGTCCTTCTACACATATTGAAGATGTGCACCTTGGTGTTTGATGCCGAGAAAAAGTATTTTTTAACAAAAATATCACCTTTTTAACTTAGCCAATTTTTTTTTTTTGTACATTTTTGTATTCAATTCTATATAGGGTACAGAGTTTGTGTACATCAACAATCCTCTGAAACCGTTCCGTCATTATACCCCCCACGCAATGAGTTTGTGGGGGTTATACTGGAGTCAGGTTGTCCGTCCGTTCGTCACTAAACTTAACATCAGAGAAATATGTAATAACTTCTATTTCCTTTCATCTAAAATGCTTAATATTTCACACATGGTATTCCTGTAAAGCTCTACTACCATGCTGCGTGCCAAATTCTACGACTGTCCAACCCCCTGCTGTGATCCCAAGGTCAAGGTCAAATACTTAGTCTCTTTGCAAAACTTAACATCAGAGAAATAAGTTATAACTTCTATTTCCTTCATTGAAAATTATTAATATTTCACTGTACTACATTTGTGGTAGGTTGTACTAGCAGCTGTCACAAATCCACGAACCGTCCAAACCCCCGCTGATGCCAAGGTCAAGGTCACATACTTAGTCTCTTTACAAAACTTAACATCAGAGAAATATGTTATAACTTTCCTACTTCTTTCATCGAAAATTCTTAATATTTCATGCATGCATTCCCTCTAAGGCTCTCTACTATCATGCTGTGACAAATCCCCGCTGATCTCGAGGTCAAGGTCACATACTTAGTCTCTTACAAAAACTTAAACATCAGAGAAATCGGTTATAACTTCTATTTCCTTGCTCGGATCTGCTTCACATTTCACACAACGCATTGCTCCAATGGACCTCTACCACCCTGTGACAAATTCATGTTCTTACCACCGCCCCCGCTAAGACCAGAGTCAAGGTCACAAGCCCACACACTTGGATTTTTTTTTACATATTTAGGGGTACCTGGGCCCACGTGAGGGGTATTCCGTAAGGCCTCGCTTACTGCCAATCTAGTTTCGATCTGAAACTATACACACGTCTTCTACACTATTGAATGATGTGCACCTTGGCTCTACTATCATGCTGGTGACAAATCCACGGACTGTCCCAACCCCCGCTGATCCCAAGGTCAAGGTCACATAATTAGTTTTTTTACAAAACGTAACATCATAGAAATATGTTATAACTTCTATTTTCTTCATAGAAAATTCTTAATATTGCACACATGCTTTCCTCTAAGGCTCGACTATCATGCTGTGACAAATCCATGACTGTCCCAACCCCCACTGATCCCTAGGTCAAGGTCACATACTTAGTATTTTTATACAACTGTTTTAAAAAAACGGTACTTATTATATTTTACCGCGGGGTGGGAGGCGGACAGAAAAGCTGCTTAGTTTGTGTACACAACTTCTCTGAAACAGTTCAGTCGATCGATTTGAAACTGTACACACGTCTTCTACACATATGGTGTTTTTATGCCGAAATTTTTTTTTTTAACAAAAATATCACCTTTTTAACTTGGCCATTTTTTCTACATTGTTGTATTCAATTCTATAGTGGATACAGAGCTTGTGTACTCAACTCCTCTGAAACCGTTGAGTCAATTAATCTGAAACTATGCACACGTCTTCTACAGATATTGAAGATGTGCACCTTGGTGTTTTTATGGCGAAGTAACAAAAATATCACCTTTTTAACTTTGCCATTTTTTCTACGTTTTTGTATACAATTCTATATCGGGTACAGAGTTTGTGTACACAACTCCTCTGAAACCGTTCAGTCAATCGATCTGAAACTATACACACGTCTTCTACACATATTGAAGATGTGCACCTTGGTGTTTGATGCCGAAAAAGTATTTTTTAACAAAAATATCACCTTTTTAACTTAGCCATTTTTTTGTACATTTTTGTATTCAATTCTATATAGGGTACAGAGTTTGTGTACACAACTCCTCTGAAACCGTTCCGTCATTATACCCCCCGCAATGAGTTGTGGGGGTTATACTGGAGTCAGGTTGTCCGTCCGTTCGTCACTAAACTTAACATCAGAGAAATATGTAATAACTTCTATTTCCTTCATCTAAAATGCTTAATATTTCACACATGTATTCCTGTAAAGCTCTACTACCATGCTGTGCCAAATCTACGACTGTCCAACCCCTGCTGATCCCAAGGTCAAGGTCAAATACTTAGTCTCTTTGCAAAACTTAACATCAGAGAAATAAGTTATAACTTCTATTTCCTTCATTGAAAATTATTAATATTTCACTGTACTACATTTGTAGGTTGTACTAGCATGCTGTCACAAATCCACGACCGTCCAACCCCCGCTGATGCCAAGGTCAAGGTCACATACTTAGTCTCTTTACAAAACTTAACATCAGAGAAATATGTTATAACTTCTACTTCTTTCATCGAAAATTCTTAATATTTCATGCATGCATTCCTCTAAGGCTCTACTATCATGCTGTGACAAATCCCCGCTGATCTCGAGGTCAAGGTCACATACTTAGTCTCTTACAAAAACTTAACATCAGAGAAATCGGTTATAACTTCTATTTCCTTGCTCGGATCTGCTTCACATTTCACACACGCATTGCTCCAATGGACCTCTACCACCCTGTGACAAATTCATGTTCTTACCGCCCCCGCTAAGACCAGAGTCAAGGTCACAAGCCCACACACTTGGATTTTTTTTTACATATTTAGGGGTACCTGGGCCCACGTGAGGGGTATTCCGTAAGCCTCGCTTACTGCCCAATCTAGTTCGATCTGAAACTATACACACGTCTTCTACACATATTGAAGATGTGCACCTTGGCTCTACTATCATGCTGTGACAAATCCACGACTGTCCCAACCCCCGCTGATCCCAAGGTCAAGGTCACATAATTAGTTTTTTTACAAAACGTAACATCATAGAAATATGTTATAACTTCTATTTTCTTCATAGAAAATTCTTAATATTGCACACATGCTTTCCTCTAAGGCTCGACTATCATGCTGTGACAAATCCATGACTGTCCCAACCCCCACTGATCCCTAGGTCAAGGTCACATACTTAGTATTTTTATACAACTGTTTTAAAAAAATTAAAAAAAACGGTACTTATTATATTTTACCGCGGGGTGGGAGGCGGACAGAAAAGCTGCTTAGTTTGTGTACACAACTTCTCTGAAACAGTTCAGTCGATCGATCTGAAACTGTACACACGTCTTCTACACATATGGTGTTTTTATGCCGAAATTTTTTTTTTTAACAAAAATATCACCTTTTTAACTTGGCCATTTTTTCTACATTGTTGTATTCAATTCTATAGTGGATACAGAGCTTGTGTACTCAACTCCTCTGAAACCGTTGAGTCAATTAATCTGAAACTATGCACACGTCTTCTACAGATATTGAAGATGTGCACCTTGGTGTTTTTATGGCGAAGTAACAAAAATATCACCTTTTTAACTTTGCCATTTTTTCTACGTTTTTGTATACAATTCTATATCGGTACAGAGTTTGTGTACACAACTCCTCTGAAACCGTTCAGTCAATCGATCTGAAACTATACACACGTCTTCTACACATATTGAAGATGTGCACCTGGTGTTTGATGCCGAAAAAGTATTTTTTAACAAAAATATCACCTTTTTAACTTAGCCATTTTTTGTACATTTTTGTATTCAATTCTATATAGGGTACAGAATTTGTGTACACAACTCCTCTGAAACCGTTCCGTCATTATACCCCCCGCAATGAGTTGTGGGGGTTATACTGGAGTCAGGTTGTCCGTCCGTTCGTCACTAAACTTAACATCAGAGAAATATGTAATAACTTCTATTTCCTTCATCTAAAATGCTTAATATTTCACACATGTATTCCTGTAAAGCTCTACTACCATGCTGTGCCAAATCTACGACTGTCCAACCCCTGCTGATCCCAAGGTCAAGGTCAAATACTTAGTCTCTTTGCAAAACTTAACATCAGAGAAATAAGTTATAACTTCTATTTCCTTCATTGAAAATTATTAATATTTCACTGTACTACATTTGTAGGTTGTACTAGCATGCTGTCACAAATCCACGACCGTCCAACCCCCGCTGATGCCAAGGTCAAGGTCACATACTTAGTCTCTTTACAAAACTTAACATCAGAGAAATATGTTATAACTTCTACTTCTTTCATCGAAAATTCTTAATATTTCATGCATGCATTCCTCTAAGGCTCTACTATCATGCTGTGACAAATCCCCGCTGATCTCGAGGTCAAGGTCACATACTTAGTCTCTTACAAAACTTAACATCAGAGAAATCGGTTATAACTTCTATTTCCTTGCTCGGATCTGCTTCACATTTCACACACGCATTGCTCCAATGGACCTCTACCACCCTGTGACAAATTCATGTTCTTACCGCCCCCGCTAAGACCAGAGTCAAGGTCACAAGCCCACACACTTGGATTTTTTTTTACATATTTAGGGGTACCTGGGCCCACGTGAGGGGTATTCCGTAAGCCTCGCTTACTGCCCAATCTAGTTCGATCTGAAACTATACACACGTCTTCTACACATATTGAAGATGTGCACCTTGGCTCTACTATCATGCTGTGACAAATCCACGACTGTCCCAACCCCCGCTGATCCCAAGGTCAAGGTCACATAATTAGTTTTTTTACAAAACGTAACATCATAGAAATATGTTATAACTTCTATTTTCTTCATAGAAAATTCTTAATATTTTACGCATGCTTTCCTCTAAGGCTCTACTATCATGCTTGTGACAAATCCACGACCGTCCCAATCCCCGCTGATCCCAAGGTCAAGGTCACATACTTGGTCTTTTTACAAAACTTAACATCGGAGAAATATGTTACAACTTCTATTTTTTTCGTAGAAAAGTCTTAATATTTTACGCATGCTTTCCTCTAAGGCTCTACTATCATGCTTGTGACAAATCCACGACCGTCCCAATCCCCGCTGATCCCACGGTCAAGGTTACATACTTGGTCTTTTTACAAAACTTAAATTAACATCGGAGAAATATGTTACAACTTCTATTTTCTTCATAGAAAATTCTTAATATTTTACGCATGCTTTCCTCTAAGGCTCTACTATCATGCTTGTGACAAATCCACGACCGTCCCAATCCCCGTTGATCCCACGGTCAAGGTTACATACTTGGTCTTTTTACAAAACTTAACATCGGAGAAATATGTTACAACTTCTATTTTCTTCATAGAAAATTCTTAATATTTTACGCATGCATTCCTCTAAGGCTCTACTATCATGCTGTGACAAATCCACGACCGTCCCAACCCCCGCTGATCCCAAGGTCACGGTCACATACTTATTTTTTTTACAAAACTTAACATCATAGAAATATGTTATAACTTCTATTTCCTTCATCGAAAATTCTTAATAATTCACACATGCATTCTGCTAAGGCTCTACTATCATTCTGTGACAAATCCATGATCGTCCAACCGCCGCTGATCCCAAGGTCAAGGTCACATACTTTTTACAAAACTTAACATCAGAGAAATATTTTATAACTCTTTGGCTGCCAGCGGGTGCATTTGTGTGCCGACAGGCTACATTTCTAGTTGACTTTGACAATGCCACTGACATACGTAGCCATTTTTTACAGTCAAGTATGCCAAAGGGGCATATCCATGTTTTACAAACATGTTATGTCTGGTTTCTATGCTTATGCGATCAAACCGATTGATAAATACGATTGGAGACAAATACGACAAGGCAAACAAGCTTGAAAGCCAATTCCACATGGTGTCTACTCCATTTGCAGCTAGCTGAATCAAAGTCAGGGAATGCCTGGTGACCTCAATAGATATTGATTCTCTGCCAGCCTCATTCTCCTAGACTCACTATAGTCTGTAGTAATTATGAGGTGTTGCAAGGGATTTCTCTGTAAACATTTCACCAATAACCCTTCCACTCCTAAATATCCGACAATGGCTTTTTCATGCTATTTTTTGGCTATTCCATTAATGAGAAAATGTGTATTTGTTTTTAGAATAATATAATACTGACAAAATGAATGATCCTGATGAGACGGCTCGTTAGGATCTACACTATTTACAAACATTGGGATTATGGTATTCATTGTATGGTATGGTCATTTATCTACACAATGACAGTTCATTTTCAATTATTGCTGATGTTTACTGGCATTAAATAACATTAATATTTCTCATCTGTAAAGTTAATTTACCATTCTCTAGATATAATGGTCAATAACTGAAAATTGTGCTGCCTTTTACAGGAACTGTCTCAGATTATGTTTCATGCATTTATCATGTGTTTCTTTATTAACTGCAAATTTACCTCGTTGAAATACACAATTTTTGTTTGACCCACGAGACATAGCGGTCACAATTCTGGCGTAGGCGTCTCAGTAGGCATCAACAATTTTGACCGTTTGTCCAAATGTTGAATATCTCTTGATATACTCGCCGTGTATTTGATCAAATTCCAGGACGTGTGTGCTTTATTGTCTGATGAACTGGGCATATTCCTGTCTGTGTATGACCTTGCTGTTGAGTGGATGTAAATCCCAATTAATCAATCAATGAACTCATTGACCAACCCATAAAATATAGTAACAGTAATTCTTAATGTGTAACCATGAACAAAACTGTGGCTCTGACTGGAGAAATGGGGCTTATATGTTTTGCAACCAGTGTAGATATTGATCAGACTGCATCCAGCGGATCTATATCTGCACTGTCCACCATTCCATTAATGAAACACCCGCCATGCTACTGACAAGCAATATAGAGCATTATCAGGCTACATGAGTGTGCTGTTTAATCAGGAGCTACACTGGTCACAGATCCCATCAGCCCCATTTCTCCAGTGACAGCCACCAATGATGTATGGTCAGAGCTGCTGCCCTTGAAGGACCACCAAACAAACTCTTTATTCTGCTGTTCCACTCCAGAGTTGCAGGTCACATATTTCTGCTAGCCTTGGGGGGAAATCCATATTGGTGTTGCTAGTTACCTCTCCAGTGTGGTTGCCAATGAGGCGCCTGTATTGATATATCTATCTGGAGTGGAACTGTAGCTGGAACAAATCAATGTTTCGGATAATAAATTTGTAAACAGCCGTATTGGATTTGAATTGTTTTCTTTAATAAATGATGTTGGTTTAATTGTTAGTTTCCATTCATTATAAATAGAGGATTTTACATGAACGATGATTTAATATGGTATTTATGAAATGAGTTTACAGATTTAATATGAAACAAGGCTATGCCAAGTTTCTTATGAAACCAATCATCAAGTTTAATAAATATCATTAAATCAACACAAATGTTAGATTATATTTATTGCATAAACACAACATAATGCACTGAAACTACTGATTAGCTAACAGTTTTATTTGCCTATTTATTACATTATATACTGTCTGTTCCACGTTTTGCTGCCGACAAATTTTTGGCTATTAAACATATTAAATCTAAAATATATTTAAATGGAAGTAGTTTTTCAGCAATAACAAAAAAGTCACCCTCCCCAAAAAAAATTATTTGATGCAATTCCATCAAATATTGATTTTATTGCCAAAAAAATATTTTCCTATGTGAATTTAACATGGGGGCTAAAAATAATATGTTTTTGAATATTTTTTTATTTGTGGACTGATTTTCAAAATCTTACTTGTTTTCTTGGGTTACATCATTTCCAAGCTATCTAGACAAGTTTCGGAGTAAAATTTCCATTTTTTTTTTTTTTGACTCCTCCCCCACTGCTTTCTTCTCTTTTTCACCCATATACAGTACGCTCAGAGAAATTTTTGCCTTTACCACTCTGACATCGTGGGAAATCACGGTGGGAGTTATGTGCCTCCCCAAGGTGACCATATGTTTTTACCTGTATTACCACCGCGGACAGGGTGCAAGCTGGACAAACTTCAAATAGCCATAAAACGGCCACGGTGTTCCCCCGTGGTACGACCCTGTGTTCCACCGGGTCGCTGGGCTGGCTTAACTGTACAGTAATAGCGTAGTACCCAAGTATTTTCACGTATTTAGACATATTTTTTGTGGGTTTTTTTTTTCTCGACAAATCAGTGTCACGGTTTCGAAACACAAATATTTGTGTTGTTGGTATCGTGTTCCATATGGTGGATGGGAAATGCGATCGATTACAACATGAAAATCTTGAAAGAAAACGTCAATTGTCACGTACGCTGTTTACCTTTTCCCGCCGTTATGTCGGCTGTTATTCTAAATATGTATGGTCGCTCGATTTCCTTTGTTTCTATTTAAATTATTTAAATTATGTTTCCTCGTCGTGAAGGAACGTACATTATTCCTCAAAATATTCGGTCCTTAGTAACGTACCTTCGCCTGTCGACGGGACAAAATTAAATCTGTAATGTTAAGTTGCATTCCTTCGGTTCTACATTTTACGTTTTCAAAGTACAAAATTGCACTCTTTGCTAACCGTATGACCTGTAAGCTGGCAGTGTGACGCAGTGTGACAAATCACCAGTAATTCGTCCATAAATGCACTCTTCGCTGCCCGTATTGGTGGGAGGAATTTTTACGTCCACTCTCCATCTGATCACGGGGTCGGATGGACGAAGGCAAAAATCGCGCTGAGCGTACTGTAGTAGAAAGTCGTTTTTTTCGCTATGAAATCAATATTTAATGGAATTTCATCAAACAAAGAGTGACCTTTTTGTTATTGATGAAAAAGTACTTACATTTAAATATTGTTTATATTTAATGTGTTTAATAGCCAAAAGTTTGTCGGCAGAAAAACGTGGAACAGACAGTAGTGTATATTTATTTCGATGTAAATATTCCGTTCTGATTTTGGGATTTTTGCCCCTATGTAGCAGGTTAAAAATGCAGGATCGAACCCGTTGGCCTGGCCTTAAATGACCTTATCTGTTGATAGGCTGTTAAAAACACAATAAATCAATCAAATGACACTAGTGTATTATGATTAATACATGGTGTTATTACACTGCAAGCGCCAATTTTATGCAATGAAATGCTGTAATTATATAGGTATTGACGCAGGTGAAGGCACCTGACACCAGATTAGGATATTGTGGTGTCAGTGCTGGAGGGCTTTGTAGTTTCAGTGCTGAATTTGGCATGTTGCTTTTCGCCATACTGGTGCATTTTCTCACAGGTTGAAATTACTGACCAAGGTCTATAAATACATTAAATATACCTAAAAGTATCAATAAATGACAAAAAATAAGTTTTTATAAAAATTCTTTAATTTGTTTCAACCTGAGCATTTTCTTTGGTTTATGAACTTGCGGCATAAGGATTAGACATGTTAGAAGGGTACTAAACCTACATGTAAACCAAACTGCAGGCAATCAATCTACCATGAGCCAAATAATGTTTTTCAATTAGCCAAATCACATTATACAGCAAGAAAATACCAATATTTAAAATATTTGCTTTTATATTTGAAAAAAATGGTGGTACGGACAGCGCGATAATAGTCATACGTTCTTTAACCAAAAACTTTAACGGGGACGCACGTAAGTAACTTTAACAGGGTTAAACTTTTTGGTATACTATCAAAGCCTCGGCGGGCGCTACATGCGGGCCACGGCCATCTAGTTTATCATGTAAAGGCACTCAGAGTGCCTCGGTCTCCGATCCAAGGGGACGCCTTTGGGCCCCTGCCCCATTGTAAATAAATGGCAGATTCTCAGTGGGCAGTTTGAGGTGGGAAATATCTCCCCCTGGCTCATTGTCGGCCCAACACTGAGATATGTGGGCAGTTTGAGGTGGGAAATATCTCTCCTGGCTCCCGCCCCTGGCTCGTTCTCGGCCCAACACTGAGATATGTGGGCAGTTTGAGGTGGGAAATATCTAACCTGGCTCTTTCTCGGCCCAACACTGAGATATGTAGGCAGTTTGACGTGAGAAATATCTCCCCTGGCTCATTGTCGGCCCAACACTGAGATATGTAGGCAGTTTGACGTGGCAAATATCTCCCCTGGCTCATTGTCGGCCCAACACTGAGATATGTGGGCAGTTTGACGTGGCAAATATCTCCCCTGGCTCGTTCTTGGCTTAACACTGAGATACCCGTTATGTGGGCAGTTTTAGTTGAAAAATATCTCCCCTGGCTCGTTTTCGACCCAACACTGAGGTATGTGGGCAGTTTGACATGGGAAATATCTCCCCTGGCTCGTTTGAGGTGGGAAATATCTCCTCTGACTCGTTGTCTGCCCAACACCGAGATATGTGGGCAGTTTGAGGTGGGAAATATCTCCCCTGGCTCATTGTCGGCCCAACACTGAGATATGTGGGCAGTTTGAGGTGGGAAATATCTCTCCTGGCTCCCACCCCTGGCTCGTTCTCGGCCCAACACTGAGATATGTGGGCAGTTTGACGTGGGAATTATCTCCCCTGGCTCGTTCTCGGCCAAACAGAGATATGTGGGCAGTTTGAGGTGGGAAATATCTCCCCTGGCTCATTGTCGGCCGAACACAGATATGTGGGCAGTTTTTGACGTGGGCAATTATCTCACCTGGGCTCCCCCGGTTCTTTTTGGCCTCAACTGTGATATGTGGGCAGTTTGAGGTGGGAAAATTATCTCCCCTGGCTCTTTGTCGGCCCAACACTGAGTTATGTGGGCAGTTTGTGTGGGAAAATATCTCCCCTGGCTGTTTTCGGCCCAACACTGAGATATGTGGGCCAGATTGGGAAACGGTGGTGAAATATGTCCCATTTGGCTTCCCGGTTCTTCGGCCCAACATTGGAGATATGTGGGCAGTTTGACGTGGGATAATTTCTTCCCCTGGCTCGTTTGTCGGCGCCCCAACATGAGATATGTGGGAAAGTTTTTTGAAGTGGGAAATATCTCCCCGGTTTTTTTCTTTGTCGGCCCAAACACTGAGATAGTGGGCAGTTTGAGGTGGGGAATATCTCCCCCTGGTCCTTTATGCCCAAACAATACTTTGAGGAAATATGTGGGCAGTTTGGCCCTGTGGGAAATATGTAGGTTTGGCTGGTTCTCCCCGGGCCCATTAACACTGGAGATATGTTGGGCCGTTTGAGGTGGGAAATATCTCCCTGGCTCTTTGTCGGCCCAACACTGTGATATGTAGGCAGTTTGAGGGTGGGAAATATTCCCCTGGCTCGTTGTCGGCCAAACACTGAGATATGTGGGAGTTTGACGTGAGAATATCTGGCTCATTGTCGGCCCAACATGAGATATGCAGTTGAGGTGGGTCTCCCGGTCCCATTGTGGCCCACACTGAGATATGTAGGCAGTTTGAGTGAGGAAATATCTCCCCTGGCTCATTGTCGGCCCAACACTGAGATATGTGGGCAGTTTGACGTGAGAAATATCTCCCCTGGCTCATTGTCGGCCCAACACTGAGATATGTGGGCAGTTTGGGTGGAAAAATATCTCCCCTGGCTCGTTGTGGCCCCCAACATGAGATATGCAGTTTGAACGTGATATCCCCTGGCTCATTGTCGGCCCAACACTGAGATATGTGGGCAGTTTTAGTTAAAAAATATCTCCCCTGGCTCGTTTTCGGCCCAACACTGAGATATGTGGGCAGTTTGACGTGGGAAATATCTTTCCTGGCTGGTTTTCGACCCAACACTGAGGTATGTGGGCAGTTTGACATGGGAAATATCTCCCCTGGCTCGTTTGAGGTGGGAAATATCTCCTCTGACTATTTGTCTGCCCAACACTGAGATATGTGGGCAGTTTGAGGTGGGAAATATCTCCCGATTCATTCTCGGCCCAACACTGAGATATGTGGGCAGTTTGAGGTGAGAAATATCTCCCCTGGCTCGTTCTCGGCCCAACACCGACATATGCAGAGACAGCAATGACACAGATGACTAAAAATACGTTCATTTCAGATTTGTTTTTTTAACCCAAATGTACCTCGTCTGAAAAACATCTGGAATTGGTAAATCTATGGTTTCTAATTAATTGCTAGTTTCTAGAATGGAGACCTATATCTGTAGGTGGTATTATCGTTTCAAAGCTAAAATCAATTCCCACTCTATGCATGAAAAAATACATTCACTGTACATGTATTTCCATTCCACTTGTCTGTCGGATGAGAGTTGAAATCGAGGTCCCGTATGTATGTGACCTTAGCTGTTGTAGAGACTTTAAACACATTCCCATTTGCATAGCTAATAGTGCTATGTTTCACAAATTGTCTGTACTGATACATTGCTAACAGAAATGTATCATCAAATGATTTCCCCTGTTAATTGCAATCTATGATAGTCTATAATAAAATAAAACATCTACTCTGTAGAATCTAATCAAATAAAATGGTGTGTTTGGTTGATATGTGTCAGTTGAAATACATAACCTGTATGGGGGAGCACTACAATCGGCACTGAAACTACAATAAATATAGTATCCTGATCCAGTGCCAGGCACTGCTATTGTGACAGTGTTACAACAAATCAGATACTATCTTTCTGTACTGTAATCTACTGTCTGTTTCATGAAACCTGCCCAGATTTTACGGCTATATAAACGATACAAAAACAATATTTTTTTTTGTTAATATTACCGTACATTTTAGCAAAATTTAAGAATGAACCTTCTTTTTATTTCGTGAAATTTGGTGCAATATTGATTTTATTGCGAAAAAAACAATTTCACCATATTAAATAAAACCCCATAGACATTTTCACAGAGTGAGAGTGAAGATGTCAATGGGGATTTAACATTGGGAAATCTTCCTAATTTCAGAAATAGTGAACCGATTTTGAAAATGTAACTTGTTTTCTTAGATCATTTCCAAGCTACATGTATCTAGCCAGGGTCGGAGTCAATTTCCATTTTTTCTTCATGTTTTGGCTCCTCCCCCAGCTCCTCCACCTCCTTTTCTTCCAAGTTAAAAATTCTATAGACAAATAAATTTTTCGTAATAAAATCAATATTTGACCAAATTTTACGAAATAAAAAGATGTATCATTCTTAAATTTTGCTATACCGGTAATTTAATATTATCAAAAAATATATGTCTTTACATTGTTTATATGGCCATAAAATGTGGGCAGGTTTTGTGAAACAGACAGTAGTATTATAAAGTCAGTACTGAATGTACAGTTCTCCCCTCATACAGGTTATGGGCTTCAGATGCATTCCTACCTTTCTGTTGAATGGACGTAAAACCCCAATCAATCAAACAGTCCGTTGAGTGCATAAACGGAAATTGAGACATTGAATATCTACGACAATATCTGAGATACAGTGGGACATGTATTAAGATACTACAACAACTACCATTAGTACCAGCCTAGATAAGGCAATATAATATTAATACCTGCCCTAAAAATAATTCCAAATTATTTTTTTATCTATTGGAAGGAAAACATTAATTATTGTTTTTAACACTATTTACAGCAAAAAAAGTTACCAACCCGCCACGTTTTTCTCTCAAAATGTGGTTGATAGTCAGTAAATTAACTTTATATGACCTAAAGTACTTATATTAACACTCATGTTACTGTTTTGTAACATTCAATAGGTACATGTAAATGTCAATGTAATATAGCGTGCAGTCACTGATGGATATTACCGTATTAATTAAACAGTCGTGGTATTTCGCACGTAGGAAGTATACTGTACTTGGCTGACATGCATAATCATGCATGAAATATTCAGTTTTGTCTGATGGAAGTTTCCCATGTTTAAAACTTGTCTATATCTTATTACCGGTACTTTCATGTGAATACCCCTATATGGACATAAATTTGTTTTTTGTTTCACAATTTTTGATACGCCCGTTTGAAAAAACGGGACGTATTATGTATTCATCTTGTAGGCGGGCGGGCACAGCTTGTCCACGTAATAACTAGAGTACTACTTGACGGATTGTAACCAAATTCGGTATACATGTTTATCACGGCAAGACAAAGAAGCCTATTGATGTTCAAAAAGTTCCGATGACTTATCTCCCCTTGGCGGCCATTGTTATTTCTCATACTCTCTCCTTGTCCACACAATAACTCAAGTTATACTTCACCGCTCATAACCAAATTCGGTATACATGTTTATCACAGCAAGACGAAGAAGCATATTGTTTTTTCAAAAAGTTCCGATGACTTATCTCCCGTTGGCAGCCATTTTTATTTTTCACACTCTCTATCCTTGTCCACACAATAACTCAAGTTATACTTCACCGCCCATAACCAAATTCGGTATACATGTTTATCACAGCAAGACAAAGAAATATATTGTTTTTGAAAAATTTCCGATGACTTATCTCCCCTCGCGGCCATTTTTAGCTCGCCTGCACGAAGTGCAGAAGAGCTTATGTCATACCCCCGGCGTCGTCGGCGTCGGCGTCAGCGTCGTCCACAAACTTAACTTAGGGTAAATGTCTTTTCACGGAACACCTTGTTATTTCATACATGCATTCCTCAGATGACCCTCTATCATGCTGTAGCAAACCCATGACCCACCACCCAGCCCTTACCCCAAGGTCAAGGTCACAAACTTGGCACATTCATAAACTTAACGTTGGATAAATGTCTTATAACTTCTGTTTCCTTTCATGGAACACCTTGTTATTTCATACATGCATTCCTCAGATGATCCTCTATCATGCTGTAGCAAATCCATGACCCACCACCCAGCCCTTACCCCAAGGTCAAGGTCACAAACTTGTCACATTCATAAACTTAACGTTGGGTAAATGTCTTATAACTTCTGTTTCCTTTCATGGAACATCTTGTTATTTCATACATGCATTCCTCAGATGACCCTGTATCATGCTGTATCAAATCCATGACCCACCACCCAGCCCTTACCCCAAGGTCAAGGTCACAAACTTAGCACATTCATAAACTTAACGTTGGAGTAAATGTTTTATAACATCTGTTTCCTTTCATGGAACGCCTTGATAGTTCATACATGCATTCATCTGATGATAATCTATCATGCTATAGCAAATCCATGACCCAGCGGCCATCCCTTACCTCAAGGTCAAGGTCACAAACTTAGCACATTCATAAACTTAACATTGGGGTAAATGTCTTATAACTTCTGTCTCCTTTCATGGAACGCCTTGTTATGTCATACATGCATTCCTCAGATGACCCTCTGTCATGCTGTAGCAAATCCATGACCCACGACCCAGCCCTTACCCCAAGGTCAAGGTCACAAACTTGGCACATTCATAAACTTAACGTTGGGTAAATGTCTGATAACTTCTGTTTTGTTTCATGGAACACCTTGTTATTTCATACATGCATTGCTCAGATGACCCTCTATCATGCTGTAGCAAATCCATGACCCACCACCCAGCCCTTACCCCAAGGTCAAGGTTACAAACTTGGCTCATTCATAAACTTAACGTTGGGGTAAATGTCTTATAACTTCTGTTTCCTTTCATGGAACACCTTGTTATTTCATACATGCATTCCTCAGATGACCCTGTATCATGCTGTAGCAAATCCATGACCCACCACCCAACCCTTTCCCCAAGGTCAAGGTCACAATCTTAGCACATTCATAAACTTAATGATGGCGTAAATGTATTATAACATCTGTTTCCTTTCATGGAACGCCTTGAGATTTCATACATGCATTCATCTGATGATAATCTATCATGCTATAGCAAATCCATGACCCAGCGGCCATCCCTTACCTCAAGGTCAAGGTCACAAACTTAGCACATTCATAAACTTAACATTGGGGTAAATGTCTTATAACTTCTGTCTCCTTTCATGGAACGCCTTGTTATGTCATACATGCATTCCTCAGATGACCTTCTGTCATGCTGTAGCAAATCCATGACCCACGACCCAGCCCTTACCCCAAGGTCAATCAAGGTCACAAACTTGGCACATTCATAAACTTAATGTTGGGTAAATGTCTTATAACTTCTGTTTCCTTTCATGGAACACCTTGTTATTTCATACATGCATTCCTCAGATGACCCTCTATCATGCTGTAGCAAATCCATGACCCACCACCCAGCCCTTACCCCAAGGCCAAGGTCACAAACTTGGCACATTCATAAACTTAACGTTGGGTAAATGTCTTATAACTTATGTTTCCTTTCATGGAACACCTTGTTATTTCATACATGCATTCCTCAGATGACCCCCTATCATGTTGTAGCAAATCCATGACCCACCAACTAGCCCTTACCCCAAGGTCAAGGTCACAAACTTGGCACATTCATAAACTTAACGTTGGGTAAATGTCTTATAACTTCTGTTTCCTTTCATGGAACACCTTGTTATTTCATACATGCATTCCTCAGATGACCCTGTATCATGCTGTATCAAATCCATGACCCACCACCCAGCCCTTACCCCAAGGTCAAGGTCACAAACTTAGCACATTCATAAACTTAACGTTGGAGTAAATGTTTTATAACATCTGTTTCCTTTCATGGAACGCCTTGATAGTTCATACATGCATTCATCTGATGATAATCTATCATGCTATAGCAAATCCATGACCCAGCGGCCATCCCTTACCTCAAGGTCAAGGTCACAAACTTAGCACATTCATAAACTTAACATTGGGGTAAATGTCTTATAACTTCTGTCTCCTTTCATGGAACGCCTTGTTATGTCATACATGCATTCCTCAGATGACCCTCTGTCATGCTGTAGCAAATCCATGACCCACGACCCAGCCCTTACCCCAAGGTCAAGGTCACAAACTTGGCACATTCATAAACTTAACGTTGGGTAAATGTCTGATAACTTCTGTTTTGTTTCATGGAACACCTTGTTATTTCATACATGCATTGCTCAGATGACCCTCTATCATGCTGTAGCAAATCCATGACCCACCACCCAGCCCTTACCCCAAGGTCAAGGTTACAAACTTGGCTCATTCATAAACTTAACGTTGGGGTAAATGTCTTATAACTTCTGTTTCCTTTCATGGAACACCTTGTTATTTCATACATGCATTCCTCAGATGACCCTGTATCATGCTGTAGCAAATCCATGACCCACCACCCAGCCCTTTCCCCAAGGTCAAGGTCACAATCTTAGCACATTCATAAACTTAATGTTGGCGTAAATGTATTATAACATCTGTTTCCTTTCATGGAACGCCTTGATATTTCATACATGCATTCATCTGATGATAATCTATCATGCTATAGCAAATCCATGACCCAGCGGCCATCCCTTACCTCAAGGTCAAGGTCACAAACTTAGCACATTCATAAACTTAACATTGGGGTAAATGTCTTATAACTTCTGTCTCCTTTCATGGAACGCCTTGTTATGTCATACATGCATTCCTCAGATGACCTTCTGTCATGCTGTAGCAAATCCATGACCCACGACCCAGCCCTTACCCCAAGGTCAAGGTCACAAACTTGGCACATTCATAAACTTAATGTTGGGTAAATGTCTTATAACTTCTGTTTCCTTTCATGGAACACCTTGTTATTTCATACATGCATTCCTCAGATGACCCTCTATCATGCTGTAGCAAATCCATGACCCACCACCCAGCCCTTACCCCAAGGTCAAGGTCACAAACTTGGCACATTCATAAACTTAACGTTGGGTAAATGTCTTATAACTTATGTTTCCTTTCATGGAACACCTTGTTATTTCATACATGCATTCCTCAGATGACCCCTATCATGTTGTAGCAAATCCATGACCCACCAACTAGCCCTTACCCCAAGGTCAAGGTCACAAACTTGGCACATTCATAAACTTAACGTTGGGTAAATGTCTTATAACTTCTGTTTCCTTTCATGGAACACCTTGTTATTTCATACATGCATTCCTCAGATGACCCTGTATCATGCTGTATCAAATCCATGACCCACCACCCAGCCCTTACCCCAAGGTCAAGGTCACAAACTTAGCACATTCATAAACTTAACGTTGGAGTAAATGTTTTATAACATCTGTTTCCTTTCATGGAACGCCTTGATAGTTCATACATGCATTCTTCTGATGATAATCTATCATGCTATAGCAAATCCATGACCCAGCGGCCACCCCTTTCCCCAAGGTCACAGTCACAAACTTAGCACATTCATAAACTTAACGTTGGGGTAAATGTCTTATAACATCTGTTTCCTTTCATGGAACGCCTTGATATTTCATACACGCATTCATCTAATGATACTCTATCGTGCTATAGCAATTCCATGACCCACTGCCCACCCCTTACCCCAAGGTCAAGGTCACAAACTTGACACATTCATAAACTTAATGTTGGGGTAAATGTCTGATAACAACTGTTTCCTTTGATGGAACGCCTTGATATTTCATACATACATTCCTCACATGACCCTCTATCATGCTGTAGCAAATCCACAACCCACCACCCAGCCCTTACCCCAAGGTCAAGGTCACAAACTTAGCATGTTCATAAACTTTACATTGGGGTAAATGTTGTGTAACGTGTTTCTTTACACTTTGAACGCTTTGATATTTCATACATGCATTCATCCGATGATCCTCTATTGTGCTACAGCAAATCCATGACCCACCCCACCCCTTTCCCAAAGATCAACATCATAAACTTAACGTTGGAGTAAATGTCTTTTTATAACTTCTGTTTCTTTACTGGGAACACCTTCATATTTCATACATGCATTCATTTGATAATACTCTATTGTGCTACAGCAAATCCATGACCCACCCCCACCCCTTTTGCCAAGGCCAAGGTCACACAAACTTAGCACATTTATACATGCATTCCTCATGTGAATAGCTATCATGCTGTACAAAATCACCAACTTAGTGTGTTCATAAACTTAATGCTGGGTTAAATTTTGTTTTCCTTCTCATTTCAGGGAGCGCATTGATATTTCATACATGCATTCATCTTAATATGCTATATCATGCTATATCAAATCCACGATCCACCTTCCACCACTGACCTCAATGTCAAGGTCCACCGCACACCCCTTATCCCAAGGTAAAGTTATATAATATTCATGTTTTTTATACAACTGTGACAAGTTTGAATGAAGGCTGCCAACAGGCGAGCTTCGTTGTCTTCTGACAACTCTTGTTCATTTTCGCACTCTGTATCCTTGTCCACACAATAACTCAAGTTCTACTTCACCGATCGTAACCAAATCTAGTAGACCTGTTTATCATGGCAAAACGAAGAAGCCTATTGATTTTGAAAAATTACTGATGACTTGTCTCCCCTTGGCAGCCATTTTTAATTTTCGCAATAACTCAAGTTCTACTTCACCGATCGTAACAGAATTTGGTATACATGTTTATCATGGCAAGACAAAGAAGCCTATTGATTTTGAAAATTTTCCAATAACTTATCTCCCCTTGGCAGCCATTTTGTATTTTCAGACTCTGTATCTTTGTCCATGCAATAACTCAAGTTCTACTTGACGGATCGTAACCAAATTTTCGGCATACAAGTTTACCACGTCAAGATGAAGAACCCTATTGGTTTTCAGTGAGTTATCTCATCTTGTTGACTGGCCTTGCCTCGACGGGCACATATTGTGACCTTCGGCACTCTTGTCTTATTTCTGTTCCAAAGTATATATGTTGTTACCACCTCATTTGGTAACGACAACATATACCGCTCATTTGGTAACAACATATACTTTTATGAAGAAATAAACAAAGTACATGTACTTTTTTTCACCAAATAAACTATTAAATGGCCATAATATGTTCTTTGTTGTATATATCCAATGTTGTACCAAGTTTTAATTTGGACAGGAGAACTTTCAGTCATTGTTGAAGTTTGAAAATTATATTCTTCCCTGAATATTATGTTCATTCTCTGGAACCCCTATTCAACCTGTATAATACCGAATTATACCCATTGTTCCTTCATGGCCAACTCCTCTTGACACCAGGCGCTGTAGGTTTGAATTGAAATTACAGTGTTTGATTGGTTGATTTGGGTTTGATGGATATTTGAAATCTGTAAAAGAAATGGAAAACCAATACCTAATAAAATAGCTTTGCCAAATGGATATTGTTGTCTGCTGAATTCAGCTTGACTATTCAAAGAATAAGTAGAGCTTATGTTGTCACGTCGGTGTTGGCATCCAGTTAAAGTTGTTGGTCAAGTTTGTATCTTCAATCAAATCATTAGGCCTACAGCCGCCAGTGGTATAGTGTATGTATCACAACCCACTGACAAACTCATGACCTTCATGTGACCTTCATGTGACCTTCATCTACATTTATCCACGTAGCTTTTGGTCAAGTTTGTATCTTCAATACTAGTAGGCATGCAACCATCATACTTACTGCAGTTGCACATACTCATGATGGGTATGTATCACAACCCATTGCCAAATGCATGAACTTAGACCCTCAAAGGGCATTTCTATTACAGAGCAAATGTCAGTGCAATATACAACTGCAAAACAGATACTGGTACAATTTACAATCTACAGGTCCTGTTTCCTCATGATCTGACCACCTTGACCCACAGCATCTTTTCCCACCATTAGGTCACAAAGAACTGAACATGTAGGTCACTTGTCACTGACAACAGACCTCATTCATATGGAATGCAAAATCTACATAAACTCAAATAATTATCCATATTATTAATATTTCACTCGTGCATTCCTCTAAGGTTTTACTATCAGGCTGTGACAAATCCACGACCATCCAGCCCCCACTGATCCCAAGGTCAAGGTCAGATACTTTCTCTTTACAAAATTTAACATCAGAGAAATATGTTATAACTTCTATTTCTTTCATCGAAAAATTCTTAATATTTCATGCTTTACTCTCTACTATCATACTGTGACAAATCCCAGCTGATTTCGAGGTCAAGGTCATATACTTAGTCTCTCTACAAAAATATACATCAGAGAAATCGGTTATAACTTCTATTCCCTTGCTCGGATCTGCTTCACATTTCACACACACATTGCTCCAATGGACCTCTACACCCTGTGACAAATTCACGTTCCTGCTGCCCTCACTAAGCCCAGAGTCAAGGTCACAAGCCCACACACTTGGAAAAATTTTACATATTTAGGGGTACCTGGGCCCAAGAGGGGGGTATTCGGTAAGCCTCGCTTACTGACCAATCTAGTTATAATTAGAGCTAGCATTAACTATTTAGAGCTACCGGTAGCTCCAAACCATTTGAAGAGCTCTCTTCTGAATAATTTTGAGCTATCTGTAAATAATTAATGCTAGCTCTAAATATTTAATGCTAGCTCTAAATATCTAATGCTAGCTCTTATTATTTAGAGCTAGCATGAATTATTTATGTTTATGTAGATTTGGCGTTCCATACATTCATATCTCCTGTATATCACAGGCACACCAGGTGGTGCGTGATGCGATCACTTCTTTGTTTATGCAAGTATTTATGGTTTTTACATGTAATATGTCTCTGGTTTATCCCATTTCAGTCTAAGGATACAATAATTTTTGTAAATCAAAATCTCATTATTTTGTTTATTTCTCCATGAAGGTATATGTTGTTACCAACGGTTCAAACGAGTGGTAACAACATAATACTTTCAAGATGAAATAAAGAAAATAGGGATTTTTTCTCGTAAAAGTTTCACACTACAGTACTGGTACTATAAAGCATGAAATTTGAGTATCATCTTGATTCTCGAGTGCAGTTATATACAAATGTACATGTATTATCAGTGTGTGTTTGTTTTTTTCTGACTTCCGTCTTGTCTGGTCGTGTTTAGCCCTAAATGCGGGAAACAAACATTATATTGTTGGCTGTCGTTTTATCATTATTGTCTTCTTCTTTTTCAAAATAAAAACATTTTTTGCAAGCACATAAGAATCATCTCCATTGCTAACAAAACATGTGATTTCAGAAAGGGGGTGTTTTGTGCACCTGGCCATTTTGCCTGGGGTGGGGGTGAGGGTGGGGGGTGTTGAACACCTACAATAAAGATGAGATGGGGTGGGTGGGGATTATGTCCTACAATTACAGTAAACAACTAATTCACTTTCGCCGAACCTAATAAGTGAAACACCTACCAGCTATGCTACTACAGGGGCGGATACAGAAATAATTGCAGGGGGGTGTCTGTAATTACAATTCGGCATAGCCGACCTCCGCGAGTAGGAAATCGTAAAGTGGGGGGGTCTGGGGGACCTCCCCCAGGAAATGTTTAAATGCCAGATCGCCGCAGATGCGATTTCCTCACACCTAGCATAGGCCACGAAAAAGTCATCCAACTATTCAAGTATTGTAGATTTTTTTATTTTATTTTTTTTTTGCTGGGATCCGGACCACCCCCCCCCCTGTATCCGCGCCTGTACTATTTGCAAGGATTTCAAAGAAAGGGTTTACAATATTTTAAAGGGAGAATTAACCCTTACACTGCCGACTTGAATTTTGTTGTCTGCTCTTTGTGTTCTATTACCAATTTTTCTTATCAAAAACATGGTTTGACAACACTTTAGAATAACTTCAAATGAAAATGATTCTGAAGTGCTGCCAAACCATGATTTTATTGAAAATAAAGACAAAACATTAAATGTTAAACTTGGGGGAAAAGGGATTAACACACCCATACACACATCCTCCATGATACTACAATTTCCAGTGATACATATGGTGTACGAACGGGGTCAAAACTAAACTTACAGGTGCAGCTATAAAAATATACAGGTGCACCTGTAAAAATAGAGCTGCACCTGTAAAAATACAGCTGCACCTGTAAAAAAATACAGCTACACCTTGTAAAAATACAATTTAGTTTTGACCCCGTTCGTACACCATGTGGTGTACAAACGGGGTCAAAACTATAAACTTACAGATGCAGCTATACAAATATACAGGTGCACCTGCATTTTTTACAGCTGCACCTATAAATGTATAGCTGCACCTGTAAAATACATTTATAGCTGCAGCTATAAAAATACAGCTGTATATTAACAGGTGCACCTGTATATTTTTATAGCTGCACCTGTAAGTTTAGTTTTGACCCCGTTCGTACACCATAGATACATTCCAGTGGCTTGCCTGAGTGGTAATTCCTTCATGTTGCCTTGATAAGTTGGTGGTCAGTTGTATCACTTTGAATGCTTGGAAGTGAATATTGTCATCTGCTATTTTCTCAAAACTGTGTTAATTGTCAGCAAAAACAGCCCGTTATGTGCAATAATGATGTCAGTTATTTTCCTTATTTTTTTTTAATTTGAAACAAAAATAGCTTGCGAAGTATTAGCACAGTTTATGCAATAAACAAACACAGTTGTCTGTTCTAACAGCTAGTGCCATATTAACAATTTGAATGTGATAAACATATGGCATTGCTGTTGAATGAACATAAAGCCCAATTATTCAATTAATTAAAACTGTTTCAATTCTCGACATAAATAGCTGGTGCAGTTTTTGTCGCGCCCGCTTGCGGACAGCGCGATATAGTCACACGTTGGCGGGTTTAAGTCTAGTAACACTTAATTCGCTAAACAAATATTGTCGTCTGCTGTTAAACAAACCAACAAAAATATCAGCAGACTGCAAAATTCAAAATTTAATTCCATGTTTAGAAGCAGCTTACCATGATGGGCCTCATAAATTGGCAGTGAAAATATTGAAATTAATTTCTTTGTTCAGTGGCTGTCTGTTCCTGTCTGATCAGTTTGCACTTGATGTTGGAAGTATTTGACAAATGGCTGGCAACTCTGCCTGGGGCATTGTCAATATTTAAAGGCGGGAACATAACTGTTGTATGTATAATTGTCTTATTTCTCGAATTTGCTACGCTTTCATCAGCCTTTAATCTGTTAATATCAAGCTCCATTACATTTGCAATACATTTTTGTTTGTATGAACATTTTGAAACATTTTCTTTACAATTTTCTTATTTCTCAATAAAAGTTTATGTTGTGACCACTCATTTGTTAATTGAGCCAGTTTAAATGGTTTTCACAATTATATACATCTGATGAGAAATAATAGTAAAATGTTTACAATTTTCCATCAGTCTCGGCTAATCAAACTGCATGAATCAAGTACAAATTTGTAGAATGTACCCAGAGTTTCATAACTGCATGGATATGTCCCCAGGTTCTTGGAAGAACAGTTCATATTTAGGTGTTTTATGGGTTATTTCGGTGGTTTGGGTGCATTGTTACCAACATACAATTTACGCCACCTTCCGCGAAGTACAGATATAACTAGAAGTACAAAGGTGTGAAACAGATTCTACCCGTGAACATTTTTTATGCCACTGATCTAGGAGTTTCTCAATTACATGTATGTCATAACTTCTATATTGCTTGAACACAGTATACCTGTGGACAAATGCCACACATCCATGTTGCCCTTAATATGACCATGACCTTTTGACCTTTACAACTTTGAACTTTTTCACACATTAAAGTTGCCAGAGTTTCTCGATTATATCATAATTTCTATATCCCTTGATGGATTACTTTAATATTTCAATGCATCATACTTGTGGACAAATGCCACACATTCATGCTGCCCTTAATATGACCTTGACCGTGACCTTTTGACCTTCATAACTGTGCTTATGAATACTTAGTATTTTTGCTCACAGTTTCTCCAATCTGCCACCGGGGGGGGGGGGGGCGCTTACGTGTTCTGACAAGCCACATTTATTGTAACCAATAAAACCATTATTTGTTAACGGATAACAATAAAACAGGTCCCAAACTGTTTGTTGAGATTCATGCAAGTCAAACATTTATATATTGTCTGAAAATCGTAAAATATTCTCGGATAGATTAGGGAGCTCTTTGAGCAGAGAAATTGATTTCAGTGCGGCATTCATTGGCTGACACACATGTATCATCTAATAATAGCGTGATGGGGGGATGTCGTTAGAAAATCTTGCAATTGTATGGCTTTAATGTCTTAAATTTAGGAACAGATAAATGCAGTTCACATATTCTATCTGTATCAGCAGATTGACATATGTCTCCTTAATCGATAGAACCCGAATTTGGAATTTGCGGTGGAAAATTGATGATATAATCGGTCTGAAAGAAACGCATGTTGGAAATTTTATTGGGCAAATATTGGAAAAGCTTTCATTCCTTGATATTTTGACAGTATAAAAGGGGCCGGAAAGTTCGGAACGGTGTATGTGTAGATAATTGGCGATTTCTGTCGTGTGTAATGTTTGAGCATTAGTAGTTGCACAACACTATGTAAATTACGCAAAACCAACAAAAGATCTACCCAAATCCACCAAAATACCCATATGACATCAACATACTCACCATATGTTCAAACACCTGTAGTTATGTCCTGATGTTTAGTAAGATTAGTGCTAATCCTATTACTTTTAGGGGTGAGACTAAGCGACTCTGATGTGGTGCAGACCTGGTCCCAGATCAGGTTATTCTAAATTCAGGGCTGAATATATATTTTCTATTAATATTCAATTCTGATTTTCTCCCCATCCGTACAGGTGAAATAGGGAATTCGACCCCAATCACCTGGCCTAAAATGTAGCTGTTGACAGGCCGTTAAACGCCACATTTAATCCCACAGGCCTCTAACCCAATCTTTGCAAACACTAGATCCAGATGAGCCATCTCGTCATGATCTGTCTCATCATGATCTGCACTGTTGGTGTTTATAAAATCACAGTTTCAAATTCCATTCCAGTTAGTTAGGATTGATAGTTAATTAACACTTTCAACACCACAGATTTGTATAGTGGTACATGTATTGGCAAAAAGAAATGACGAGCCATCTCATCAGTTTCTGCACTTTTTGCAAGTAATTTTCATATTTTTTACAGTAAAACACCCTCTTTTCATATATGGACTAGTCTGAAAATCTTTTTGTGACAATTGAATTGGATGTAAAATTAACATATCAGACTCCATTCCAGTTACTTAGGGGTGAAAGGATTAAACATTAAAACTTATATCCTGATGGTGTGCAAGTTCCCATTGTTGAACACCCAAGCTACAGTTCTCATAATTTACTTCTAATCAACCGCAATATTCTGTTGTTGTGTTGCTATGGCGATCTATTCATGCCAACAGCATGAATGGAAAGTTACCTGGGTGTACCTGAGATAAGTCATGGCCACCTGTCTGCTTGGTTGAGCTGGGTACTATTGTTAACCCTTAGAAGGCGGGAAACGAAAATTGTAGTCTGCTCTTGTTTTATATTTTGTCTTATTTCACAATTAAAGCATGGTTTTACAGCAATTTAGAATTGGAAATGATTCTAAAGTGCTGTTAAACCATATTGTGATCAATTTTTTTAAATTTAGAACACAAAGAGCAGACGACAAAATTTAATTCAGTAATGAAAGGGTTACATGGCAGGAACAGGCAACCAGTCACTGCTGTCTGTTGTGTTTTCTTTGTATTTATTATATTTAAAGGTGGGGGGGGGGGGGAAACAACTAATTTGTTGTCTGTTTTATTGTCGCGCCAGCTTGCTGACAGCGCGATATAGTCGGCACAATGGCATACGCACGTACGTACATCCGAGTTTAAAGTTTTTGGTTAAAGTGTTTTTTATTGGTTAAAGTTTTTCGGTGTACTATCAAAGCCTCAGCGGGCGCGACATGCGGGCCGCGTCCATCTATAGGTCCGCCACTTTGTGCTGATTTTTAAATGCCAGATCGCTGCAGATGCGATTTCCTGATACATAGGCCACAAAAAAAGTCATCCAACTATTCGAGTATTGCAGATTATCTTCTTTTTTTTTTTTTTTGCCGGGAGCAGGTTGGGGGGGTCCAGACCCCTTGGACCCCCCTCCCCTGTATCCGCACCTGCTTTATTATTGTAAATATTATTGTAAACAAAGGCTATTTTTAAAAATCAACATTCTTCATCACATGGCGTTTGTTATTGTTATAATACCATGCTGACAACGTCACAAGTGCATAAACATAAAACAAAGAAATGTAAATATAGGGCCCACTAGTATAATGGGTACACATTCCGCCTTTTATACAGCCGGTTCCGAGTTCCATTCCCACATCAGCAAATTGTGTTTTATTTTCTTTTTATAACATTTAATAAAAATAGCAAAGAAATCTGTGGACTCTTCGAAATTTTGATTATTAAAATGGTGCATAATCTTGAAATGCACTCGGACATTTAGCTACATGTCCAATTTTACATATCAGTTGTGTCTTACCTCATAACCCATAAGGAGCCACACACCAACTATCTAGTCTCCAGCAGTTAAGGTTTACTAGTTTTACTTCTCACAAGAAACGTGACAGACAGACTTACAGATGTAAGAACGAACAGACACCAGCGACAAAAATAATAACAATATGTTTTTTTTTCTTCAAAAAGTAGGTACCGTATAAAACTATATACGCGAGTTGTGGGATTCGAACCTGGGATAACTTATTCAGTGACAGAAGGTGCTTACCAATTGCGCTACGGAAAGATCTGACAACTTGTATCGATAATAAATATTTGAACAGACGTGGGAAATCCCAAAGGAATTCCCTTTATTATTTATAAATGATTGTTATGTAAACAAAAGCATGTAATCAACGCCATGACAAAGTGGTATTATTATAGTATGGTATATATGACCTTGCTGTTGAATGGACGTAAAATCAGTCAATCAGTGTCATAAAAAAAATGTTTTATGCCCCTGGTCTCGGCAGACACAGTTTCTCAATTAAGTCATAACTTCTATATTCCTTGAAATTACTTAAATATTTCAACGTAGCATACTTGTGGACAAATGCCACACATCCATGCTGCCCTTAACATGACTTTGACCTTTTGACATTTTCACACATCAAGAAGTTTACCGGAGTTTCTCAATTCTGTCATATCTTCTATAGCCCTTGAAGGATTACTTTAATATTTCTATACATCATACTTGTGCACAAATGTCACATAATCATGACTTTCACCTTTTGACCTTCATAACTTTGCTTATGAATACTTATCACTTTTGGTTAATACATTTTGCCACAGTTTTTACGACTGTTTTGAAAAACCGGTACGTATTATGTTTTACCGCGGGTGGGCGGGCGGGCGGCGGACAGAAAAAGTGCATAGTTTGTGTACACAACTTCTCTGAAACCGTTCTGTCAATTGATCTGAAACTATACACACGTCTTATACACATATTGAAGA
The DNA here is from genome assembly GCA_029237695.1 of Conchocele bisecta. Classification (NCBI taxonomy): domain Eukaryota; kingdom Metazoa; phylum Mollusca; class Bivalvia; order Lucinida; family Thyasiridae; genus Conchocele; species Conchocele bisecta. Next base: position 11,422,768 of record CM055273.1, read on the forward strand.
TGTACACCTTGGTGTTTTTATGTCGAACAAATATTTTTTAACAAAAATATCACCTTTTTAACTAGCCATTTTTTCTACATTTTTCTATACAATTCTATATAGGGTACAGAGTTTGTGTACACAACCCCTCTGAAACTGTTCAGTCAATCGATCTGAAACTATACACACGTCTTCTACACATATTGAAGATGTGCACCTTGGTGTTTTTATGCCGAAAAAGTATTTTTTAACAAAAATACCACCTTTTTAACTTAGACATTTTTTCTACATTTTTCTATGCAATTCTATATAGGGTACAGAGTTTGTGTACACAACTCCTCTGAAACCCTTCAGTCAATTGATCTGAAACTATACACACGTCTTCTACACATATTGAAGATGTGCACCTTGGTGTTGTTAATTATGCCGAAAAACAAAAATATCACCTTTTAAACTTGGCCATTTTTTTCCACATTTTTGTATCCTATTCTATATAATTTCTACTTTACGCATCTCTACCTAAATTAGTATACCTGTTTAGCACAACGAGAGGAAGAAATAATGCTGTAGAGTTTCAAATTATCATTAATGTTTCTTGCCTTGGTGACAGCTTCACATTTCTGCATATTCGTTGTCTGGCCCTTCTTCGACGGGCGGCCCCGTGCAGGCACCGGGGCGAGATCAACTGATCCTGAGACTAGTGCTGCAGTAGCCATTGCTTGTCGTAAAAGGCGACTAAACTGGCTTAACGATTGGGTTCATACTTTCCGGAACCCACTATACCGGATTTGGCCCTCATGTACATTTTTGGCTTTCTTGTATGTGAGAGTTGAGTCGGGCTATGCCCCATATATAAAAGTAAGATTAGTGCTAATCCTATTACTTTTAGGGGATGGGATAAATGATGCTGGTGTGGCGAGGGCCTGGCACCAGATCAGGTTGTTCTAATTTCAGGACTGAATATATATTTTGATTGTAAATATTGAGTTCTGAAGTTGGGATTTACCACCCTTGGACAGGTGGATACGGGACTCGACCCCGTTGACCCGTCTGCGTGTAGACTCCCTGAGGCTTGTACCTCTATGTCAGAAAAGCGGACGTTAAACCCTATTCACTCACTCTTCGACGGGCGTATATTGTGACTTACGGCACTCTTGTTCCAATCTGCCACCTGGGTAATTTTACTACATCAGGCAATTTTATTAATGAAACGTCGATGAGATGGTTCAAATGGTGGTCACACCATATACTTTTGTATAAATCCGAAAATTGGTATATCTAAAATTTAACATGGAATAGATTATGCCAGTTACTGAGGGGTGACAGGGGCGGATCTGGGGCCCATTTCACTAAACTTCTTACGCTATGAACTTTCTTACATCTACGATACTTTTCGGATGAACTTCTTGCGAAATTCTTACGTGCGTTTCACTAACATGTTCGTGCGAAATTTCTTAAGTTAGGAACTTCTTTTGAACTCTTCAGTATTGGAAATCCATCAAGCCCTTTGAATGTAAACTTCTGGTCCGACTTTGACAACCAGACGACAGCTTGCAACTTCCTTAGTCCAGCATGCTGCAAACCAGGAAAATGAATTGGACTGACACTGAGTGTCCCATCCACGGCGCCCAGGATGTTCAGAATCCTGGCCACACTTGTTCCTTGGTGGGAAAACTGTTGTTGTCCAGTCGATTATTGATGGCGGAGACAACATCATTAATACACTGAGTAACTGAACTCCCAGAGACACCGTGGATGTCGCCAGCCTCGGAGTAGAACTCACCCTTCGCCAGGTAGCGCAGGGTAACCAATGTCTGCAAAGTTTCAAGTGCTTGAGTCTTTGACGATGTCAAATGTGATTTTTATTTGCTTTAACTTTGTTACTGTACACTATACGGGGCATGGAGTTGCTATATTGGCCATCTTAGTGTATGCAATCCATCAGTTACGTTTACCTCTTGTGGCATTTGACACATACCACAAATAATTTGACATACCCATAAATACAAGTTTGTGCAATGTCCTATTGGTTGTTTTCATCACACTTATATACAAAGTCCTATTACTTTTAGGGGAAGGGGCCAAGTGGCTTTGGTGTGGTATGGACCTGGAACCAGGTCGGGTTATTCTAATTTCAGGGCTGAATATATATATTTTTTCGATGTAAATATTCCGTTCTGATTTTAGGATCCCCCCCCCCCCAATGCAGCAGGTTGAATACGGGATCGAACCAGTTGGCCAGGCCTTACATGACCTTAACCTGTTGTATAGCTTTCTGGCATAATATTTATAGCACGATGCTGTCGTATCTGTCTATAATGTATTGCACCACATTGTAATACTTTTTCTGTCATATTATTTTCTGTATGTGTCAAACGGTCGAAGTGATGAAACTGTAAGATGGCTGTACATACAAGATGGCGGAGATGGCAACTGGATGTACCATATAGTATACATGCAGTAACAAAAAAAGGTTGTTTTCTGAAAAATTTCTGGAAATGGCTACGAACATTAGACGGACATGGGTAATATTCCTAATATGACAACACATTACATATATTACTTTTGAAAGTTATTTGATTTGTGTTTTCATCCATTTCACCCCTACACCACACTACAATTATAGTCCTTAAACCACATTATATCAGGCTGCATTTGCTGGCTAACTGATCAGAAGATAAAATTATAGTGAGTAACTACGAGTGTATATCAAAATCCCCTCCGTTCATAATCCCCTCTACTGAAAAATGATAGGGGCTATCATAATCCCCTCTGTCGTTTTGCAGTGGCTATCATAATCCCGTCTATGATTTTAACAAAGGTATCATAATCCCCTCTGTGGAAATGACAGAGCTATCATAATCCCCTCTGTTGAAATGGAATTAGTAAGGTCATATCAAAAGGTCTTTGTAATCCAATTAAAACTGGAATTAAATAAGTATTGTTTGTACATGTACATGTTGGTCACTGTTTGTCATTTCTTTTTGATCATTTAATGGTGTGAAATGGCTTTATATCTTTTCTGCTAAATAAATTGTGTGCTAGAGTCTCCAGTGTGCTATACGAGCCGTGCTATACTATATGTCTTAGACTGTGTGAACGTTGACAAAGTGTGAAGTGCTTTTCACATGTTGTGAATGGCTGGCGTTTTAGGAGTTAACGACTATACATGTACTAGATGTACTAGCATGAAAACAGTGAGTGTGTGAAGTGTTAAATAATGATTAAATAAAATGATTGAAATTGTTACTTTGTCATAGTCTTCATTTTGTTTATTTTATACTAATTGTATTTTTTTTATGCCCCCGCCACCGAATGGTGAGGGGGGCATATAGTGTTACCGGCGTCCGTACGTCTGTCCGTCCCGAAACCTTAACGCTCGGGTAAATGTCTTATAATTTATGTTTCCTTCCTCGGATCTGCTTCACATTTCACACACGCAATGCTCCAATGTTCCTCTACCGCCCTGTGACAAATCCACATTCATCCCGCCCCCGCTAAGCACAGGGTCAAGGTCACATACTTGGTGCGTTTGAAACCTTAACGCTTGGGTAAATGGCTTATAATTTCTGTTTTCATGTTTTCAAATGTGTCTCGTTTTCTTTGGCTACCAGCGGGGGCATACGTGTGCCGACAGGCCACATTTCTAGTTTAATAATCATATTAACATGAAAAGTATCAGACTAGCATGATGATTGACGAGTCATAACATTTACTTTTCCTATTAATTGGATTACTAAAATCATTGACAATTTCATTGAGGGGATTATGATAGCCCTGTCATTTCCACAGAGGGGATTATGAAACCCCTATTAAAATCACAGAGGGGATTATGATACCCCTGTTAAAATCATAGAGGGGATTATGATAGCCCCTGCCAAACGACAGAGGGGATTATGATAGCCCCTGTCATTTTTCAGCAGAGGGGATTATGAACGGAGGGGATTTTGAGTGTCTCCCAGTAACTACTCCATAAGCCACGTTATATCAGGCTGCATTTGTTGGGATAACTGATAAGCATCTACAATTATAAGCCACGTTATATCAGGCTGCATTTGTTGGGCTAACTGATCAACAGCTACAATTATAGTAAGTAACTACTCCATAAGCCACGTTATATATCAGGCTGAATTTGTTGGGCTAACTGATTAATATGCTGCATATGCTGGCTAACTGATCAGCAGGTACAAGTATAGTGAGTCACTATTCTATAAGCCACGTTATATCAGGCTGCATTTGCTGGACTAACTGATCAACAGCTACAAGTATAGTGAGTCACTACGCTATAAGCCACGTTATATCTGGGTTGCATTTGCTGGATAACTGATAAGCAGCTAAAGCTAGATAATCCGGTCTGTCTACGCACTTATAAGTGCTTTGAGAAACTTACAAAATCTTCCAAAAAATAAACACACGAACAGACAGACGGACAGACAAAAACTTTAAAATAAAACCAGATGAACAGACGTACGATCAGTAGTGAGGGTAATTGTATTAATGCGGAAAGCTGTATCGTTATTAAGTAATGCCAAAAATAAACAGAAAGACAGACAGACGGAAGGATAGGGCGAAATATGCACCGCCGATTTGACGGCGATGTTATTCATGGAATACATGTATGACGACCGTGACACTTGTGCTAAAAAATCTTCGTACGACAGCCCAATACCTATCGTAGACTTATGAGGAAAGTTACGAACTTCGCAAGAAAGTTTGCACGAAAGTGACGTTAGTGAAACGGTAAAATGCGCCTAAGAAGTGTGTAAGACGTTTAGTGAAACGGGCCCCTGGAGGGGGGGGGGGGTTCCAGGGTTGCGATCCCCCGTTCAGCCACGGAGTTTACATAGATCACAGTTTACCACCAATTGGAGTCTGAATTTAATGCCGTAATACACAGGAAAGTGCATTTCTGGACATCTACATTTCAAAATTTGTCCTGGGGTGCATGCCCCCGGAATCCCCTAGCATACTCGCTTCACTCTATGGAGCTCGAAAATAGAACCCCCCACAAAAAAAACTATGGAATATCAAATTATATAGGGAGTTGGGTAATAATTTTGACTATTCCACAGGCACACGTTGGAAGTTCGGAACTATTGCACTGGCACTCGGAACTATTGCCCAGACACTCGGAACTATTGCCCAGACACACAGAACTATTGCACAGGCACATCCAAACCCAGGGAAGTAGTCAAAACTATGGAATATCAAATTATATAGGGAGTTGGGTAATAATAGCACATGACTATTTTCCTTTCATGCAGTCTAAGAGTTTAGGGAGAACCACACAGTTCTTTGGTTGGTGAAATGTTATAGGTAACAGGGATGAAGCCACAGATAATCCATCCTAGGTGTGGTACACAGTGTCCATTTAACCACATTGTGTGGGAGATATCTCATGAAGGGAAAGTCCAAGTCAGCAGCACACAAAGGGTTCTTTGTTGTGTGGGAGGGCTGGTTGGGGTTGGTTGGTCAGGAAGTTAGGTAACAGGTAGGGAACCAATGAAGCCAGACATGAATGGGGGTCATGAACTGGTAATGAAAACTTTCAATGAGGCCCTGCTCAGGGTGGGTAATGCTTGTCATGCAAACACACTATTCATGCACCCCACGCACCCACCTCGCCCACCCACAATGCAAGCCTATAATAAACAAGCTATGTGATTTTGTACCTAAGAAGATGTGCGATATTATTTATGCTAAAATTATTTACAAAATTTACAATTTTTTCCGTAAATGACATTGAAAGTTGATGAAATTTTCATAGTAATTTTGCATTTACATTTGAGTGATTATGCTGAAATTATGAACATTTATAATATACATGTAGCTGCAAACATTGTAGGCAAATGTGTGAAATTGTTAACCCTTAGTGTGTGGGAAACGTAAATTGTCGTCTGCTGTTATTCTTCGTTTTCGATAAAAACATGGTTTGACATCACTTTAGAATCATTTTCAATGGAAATGATTCTAAATTGTTGTCAAATCATGTTTTTGATGAGAAAAATGTAAACTAAAAAATAAACAGCAGACAACAATTTTTTGTGGAGCCCGCTTGCGGAAAGCGAGACATAGTGATCACAATGACGTCCGGGTGTCCGTGCGTCCATGCGTGCGTACAAAAGTACCCAACAAATGCTCATCTGCGTGTTGGGCAAACGTACGGGGATCTTCTTGGGTAGGGTTAGGGTAGTGTTGGATACTTTTGTTGGGTACTTTTATATAGTAAAAACCCAACAAGTATCCATTCGTAGGAACGTCCGTGTGTGTGTCCTATGTTTACGAGAGGGCATATGTTGGGTACTTTGTGGGTGAAAATGGCACATGTTGGGTACTTTTTCTCTTGTTGGGTATTTTTTCTCCTATTGGGTATACCCAATAACCCCGATTCGTAATTTTTGGGTATTTTATTATCAGATGTGAAAGTATCCAACAATTATTTTGGAATTGATTTGTCCACAAAAAATGTCCATAACATCATAAATATTTAATTTAATATCCAACAATAACAACCGATGTTCACCAAAGTTACCGGATTTTGCGTGATGCTGATGATACGCGCCATAATATGAGCGGTTATTCGTCCATTTATTATGAAATTATAGGCAATTGACGAGAAGGTCAACACTTTTTCATACCCAATAATGTTTGAATAGTACCCAACAAGAGAACCCAATTAAGGTTTGGACAACAGAGCCAATATGTGCCCATTTGTAGGTCCGTCCGTCCGTCTGTCCGTCCGAAATCTGCGTTAAAGTATTTAAATACCTTATATCTCTGCAGTACTAAGTCACATTGACTTGAAACTTCATATGCTTATTAGTCATCATCCATATAAGTTTTCAGATACCTACTATCTCTGTAACCGTAAGTCATATTTGCTTGAAACTTTGTATGCTTATTGGTCATCATCCAAATATTCATTCTGTGTCTCACTCATGCGACCACTGTGCCCCAAGGTCATGGTCAAATGACTTAGAAGTTTGCTTTAAAGTTTCTGTCAAAATTTGTGTTAAAGTTTTCACATACCTACTATCTCTGTAACTGTCTTGTCTGTCAGATTTGCTTGAAACTTTGTATGCTTATTGGGCATCATCCATTTATTCATTCTGTGTCCCACTCATGCGGCCCCTATGCCCCAAGGTCAAGGCAAAATGACTTAGAAGTTTGCGTTATTATAAAATCTGCATTCATGTTTTTACATACCTTATATCTCCACAATTGTTACTCCAATTTACTTCCAACTTCCAATACTTCCTTTTCCTCATCCATATTTTCATTCCATAGCCTGTCCATGTGGTCCATATGCCCACGGTCAAGGTCAAGGTCAAATGACTGAAATTTGTGTTAACGTTTGTACATACCTTATATCTCCACAACACTTACTCCGATTTACTTCCAACATCCAATACTTCTTATTCATCATCCATATTTTCATTCTATAGCCTGCCCATATGGTCCACATGCCCAAGGTCAAGGTCAAATGACTTTGAAATTTGTGTTAAAGTTTTTAGCTCGACTATTCGAAAAATAAGTAGAGCTTATGTTGTCACCCCGGCGTCGGCGTCGGCATCGGCGTCGGCATCACCGTCACGCCTTGGTTAAGGTTTTTAGTCAAGTTTGTATATGGAATACTACTGGCCCTACACCCACCATACTTGGACAACTTCATCTCCTAGTGATGTACATCAATAACCCCTGATCTATATTTGACCTTGACCTACATTTCCTCTTGAATTACTTGGTTAATTCCCCTTGGTTAAGGTTTTTAGTCAACCTTGGTTAAGGTTTTTAGTCAAGCTTGTATATGCAATACTACTGGCCCTACACCCACCATACTTGGACAACTTCATCTGCTAGTGATGCACATCAATAACCCCTCATCTATATTTCACCTTGACCTACATTTCCTCTTGAATTACTTACTTAATTCCCCTTGGTTAAGGTTTTTAGTCAACCTTGGTTAAGGTTTTTTTCAAGCTTGTACATTGAATACTATTGTGCATCCAGACACCATACTTCGACAACCTTTTCTCATAGGTATGTACATCAATAACCCCTGATCTATATTTGACCTTGACCTACATTTCCTCTTGAATTACTTGGTTAATTCCCCTTGGTTAAGGTTTTTAGTCAACCTTGGTTAAGGTTTTTAGTCAAGCTTGTATATGCAATACTACTGGCCCTACACCCACCATACTTGGACAACTTCATCTGCTAGTGATGCACATCAATAACCCCTCATCTATATTTCACCTTGACCTACATTTCCTCTTGAATTACTTACTTAATTCCCCTTGGTTAAGGTTTTTAGTCAACCTTGGTTAAGGTTTTTTTTCAAGCTTGTACATTGAATACTATTGTGCATCCAGACACCATACTTCGACAACCTTTTCTCATAGGTATGTACATCAATAACCCCTGATCTATATTTGACCTTGACCTACATTTCCTCTTCAATTACTTACTTAATTCCTTTTGGTTAAGGTTTTTAGTCAACCTTCTGTATGGAATACTACTGGCCCTACACCCACCATACTTGGACAACTTCATCTCCTAGTGATGTACATCAACAACCCCTGACCTATATTTGACCTTCACCTACATTTCCTCTTGAATTACTTACTTAATTCCCCTTAGTTAATGTTTTTACTCGACCTTGGTTAAGCTTTTTACTCAAGCTTGTACATGGAATACTATTGTGCATACAGACACCATACTTGGACAACCTTTTCTCATAGTGATGTACATCAATAACCCCTGATCTATATTTGACCTTGACCTACATTTCCTCTTGAATTACTTACTTAATTCTCTTTGGTTAAGGTTTTTAGTCAAGCTTGTAGATGGAATACTCATGGCCCTACACCAACCATACTTGGACAACTTCATCTCCTAGTGATGTACATCAACAACCCCTGACCTATATTTGACCTTGACCTACATTTAACCTTAAATTACTTACTTAATTCCCCTTGGTTAATGTTTTTACTCAACCTTGGTTAAGGTTTTTAGTCAAGCTTGTAGATGGAATACTATTGTGCATACAGACACCATACTTGGATAACTTTTTCTCATAGGGATGTACATCAATAACCCCTGACCTATATTTTACCTTCACCTACATTTAACCTTGAATTACTTGGTTAATGTTTGTAGTCAAGCTTGTATATGGAATACACCTGGGCCTACATCAACCATACTTGGACAACTTCATCTCCTAGTGATGTACATCAATAATCCCTGACCTATATTTGACCTTGACCTACTTTTATCCTTGGATTACTTAGTTATTTCCCCTTGGTTAAGGTTTTTAGTCAAGCTTGTATATGGAATACTCCTGGGCCTACAGCAACCATACTTGGAAAACTTCATCTCCTAGTGATGTACATCAATAACCCCTGACCTATATCTGTCATTGACCTACATTTAACCTTGAATTACTTACTTAATTTCCCTTGGTTAAGTTTTTTAGTCAACCTTGGTTAAGGTTTTTATGCAGGCCGCAGCCACCTTGTTTGTCAAGCTATGTGTACATCGACAACCCTCGTAGTCGAGCTATGCTGTTCTCCTACAGCTCTTGTTAGAATTGGACTAGATAGCCTAAATCTGTCACTAACCAGACATATACCTGATCCGGTGTCAATCAATGCCTTTGCATCACAGCCATCTAATGAAATACTACAAATGTTTGATGATGAAACCCCTGACGAGCTCAAGGCTGACACATGGGGTGCAGTGTCAGCCTTTAGAAGTTTAAAGATGAGTCCGGTGGATTTTCATATCCCCGGCCGAGACCGCGAGTTCTACCTCTCGGTGCATCACGCCAACTACGCGACCGACCACCACGACCGCGATAACAATCTCAAGCAAAATGTCCGACATGCCCACATGAAAAACATCTCAGATCTTTCTTTGATCTAGTTGCATTCAGACTAGCAACTGTTGTTTTTAGTTCCTCAAGTTGCAGTCGCATTTGTTCCATCTCAGTGGAACTTGTGTCATTGGCGCTCGGCACGACTACTGCAGCTACCGTATGCTCATGTTCCATTTTCGCAACGTCGCGACGCCATCTCAAGGGCATCATCAATAGTTTTGGGATATTTGTGACGAATTCGTTTTCCAATTTCACCAGTACCTGATAAAAAACGTGTAAGAACAACGTCATCAAGGGCTTCCTTGCAAGACACATACTTTGGATATGCTCGGCGAGCTAACCGTTTTAATTCGCCAATGTAAACTGCTAAATTTTCACCCTCCTGTCTATTTCTCACAGAGAGTTCTGATCGAAATGCCTCAACAAGTGCATTTGATGAATATGCTTTGATAAATTCCTCAATCACGCATGCATAATCATTTTCTTTTGTGTTTTGCTCTAACTTGCGATAAATAGAAAACGCCAAATTTCCTAACAAAGTTGGAAAAAATGCCAACTTGTCTTTCTCTTCTGGTGCATGAATTTTACACCATGCGTCAAAACGTTCGAGCCATGTTTCAAAGTCATCCCCCTGCCCACCTTCAAATCTGGGAGGGGGTGCAGCCAAGGAGAGTAATTTTGCCTCTGCCATATCCACCTTGCACTGGCTGCGGGTTCAAGACTCGTAATCAGCCAGCGAATGTTTCACTTACCGCTGAGAAATGAAACCGCAGGAGTGACACAAATGGATTAATACTTTTCCTTTGTACTAACTAATTACTGCATTTAGTTTCTGTTGTGACAGATTTTCTGCCTCTTCCAGAAATTGTACAATGGCTCACTGTTTGACTCGGAGTCCAAAACTGACACAGTATCAGAATAACTTGACGCGGATGAACTTAAATGACAATCTACAATCTGTGACTGATTTAATTCTCTTTCAAACACAAGACACAATGAACGGAACCATTTGCGCTTTATATGAGACTTCACGTGCAGCCCATCATATAACCGACTAAAATGGTACGAGTCGATAATGCATCTAGCTTTGCGTGATCTACCAGATCTCTGACTATGTCGGTGCAAAATTTCTTTATGCCATTGAACTGACAATGGCCGTCACAAGTCACCTATATCAGAAATATTCTCATTGACTATAAAATTATTTATGGAATTTACTGTGTTATTTATAGTCTTTTGAAAATTGGACAAATCGGAGTCTGAAAATTTTGATTTGTGCAGTTTACGTTGTGCAATTGAGAACTCAATATATTGTTGAAAATAAAAATGTGGAATTGTAATAAATCCGAACAGCGAGTTTGGCCTCTTTCCTTTAATCGCGTTTTTAAACTGTCTTAAACGAGCGCAAATAACTTCGACAGACACATTTTCAAGTGTTAGTTCTCTGCCATTGTCATGTTGAACCTTGCGGAGTAAATCATTGATGCCAACACAAACTTTAATGCTTAATTTCTCTTCAACTGTTGTTTTTGATACAAGGAAATTTTCAGTAAGTTTTTGCAAAGAACTAATGGTAGCCCCCTCCTTATAACATAGTCTATAGGAAAATCTGGCTGTGGGTAATGTTCAAAATTGTTTGCCCTCGAATCTGCAGACAGAATGCTTCTGATCATGTGGCTACATGTAGATCTACATAAATTAATTTGTGATAATTATTGAAATATTCTCATAACACGTTTTGTTTGTTGTTGTTGTTGGTAGAACAAAAGTTCAAGTGCGTTGTCAATTGAAAATAGAAATCGTGAATTGCAAGATGTCTTGCAGACAGCGATAGTTTTCACTAAACCGCTTTAAACTAGGGACCAATAACAGACAAATCGCAATGGGGACAATATAGAACACCGCTGTCACCAATGTTAGCTTACCAAACACCAGGTGTCTCCTTCTTATGACTTCGTTTATTTGCCGTCTCGCGTTTACATTCTCGCGGTCTCTCAGCTTCTCCCGGAACCACGAGGCTGCTGCAATTTCATTGGCTAGTCGGTGGAGAGTAATAAGGGAGGTAATAGAGGGGACCGGTCCTTATTTCAAATTGACATCTTACACAGGTAACACATACAAAATGGCGCTCATGACAATGCCAGGCTGAGAGAATACATATTTTGTCCTCAGAAATCGTCTTTCCGCCGCAAAATAGTTGTGCGAACAGATAATTTGCTTGCAAAGTCATGTGTGAACAAATGTACTCTTGCTACTATTACTGACAAACATGCTCAGTTGGTACAACTGGAGATAATACACCACAACCATATGGATGATCAATAGAAAACACAGAACGAGCTACACTTCAAAAGCCAGTTTATTTGACACGTAATAATTTGTCAAATCTTTTAGCACAGTCGATGTCCTGAAAGTGCAAGCTACCTGCTGGTGAATGAGATGAAACTGTTAGTAATATGGAGAAATAAACAAATTACAATCCCGTAACTAATTCACCGCTTTTAAAAACTATAAGTGCCACTTGTCCACATAGTATTAATACATTCATTCAAACCTGTTGACCTTATGCACGTCGGTGTTCTATGCTAATGAGGCAGTGACTTTTAAAAGTAATAAATCTATAACAAAGTACATGTATGATCATTGCACAGGTAAAAAGTAAATATAGCGGATATATACATTGTTTCCTGTAACGTTTTATAGGCGCCAATAATACCCTTTAATTATACACATATTATGCAACTGAAAGCATATCAGTACCTCCGATATTGGAATATGAATGGTCATTATGGGTATACATGTTATATCTAAAGCAAATAGCCAGAAAAGAATAGGTTTCTCTGAAGCAAGCTGCAATATGGTGTCCTGGAGTGTAGACTTAATGTAGCTACATCATAGACATAAACTCATATGTTATCCTCTAAATGGCGGCCATCTTGACTTTGTAAATATTTTCTTATAAATATACATGGTACTTATAATAAATACAGTATGAAAGACAACAAGATAACATGATCCGGTACACTCTGCTATGTTTTGCATGTGATCTAAGTCACATGGGAATGTTAATGTGATTTTCATAAAACATGGACTGTCAGCTATTAATTCTATATTTACAAATATGTGCTACGAATTGTGTAAGACGTCCTCTCTTGATTGATTTAATGCACACATCCACATTGGCTATATGTATCGACAACTGCCCATCACTTCTGTTTCACTTGACAAATAAATGGAAATAAAATAGTAATTATATGTTTAGCTCACCTGAGCGAAGCTCATGTGAGCTATTGTTACCGCAATGTGTCCGCCGTCCGTGAACATTTTCAAACGTCTTCTCCTCGGTAACCATTGGACCTATAGTCACCAAACTTCATGGTCATGGTCCTTAGGTAGGGGATTACAAAATTGTTAAAATGACGTCATTACGTAATCCAGGATGGCCGCTGTCTGAAAATAGCACAAATTCTTCAAAAATCTTCTTCTCAAGAACCTCGAACCGGATTTCGACAAAACTTGGTAGGAATGATCGATGTACACTATTCTTTCAAAGATGTTAAAATAGTGACCCTGGGGTAAAAAATGAGCGTGGCCCGTGGGGTCAGATTGGGGTCAAATTTTATTTTTGACCGAATATGGTCATGTCATATATCAAATCAAAGGTATCAACGAGACGAACACTCTGGTGCATTTTTTTGTCGAAATTGATGGTTATGTCATCCAAGATGGCCGCCGAAAGGTCAAAAGGTTCTTTTATTAGAGATTTCAAAATTCTTCTTCACATGAACCGCTTGGCCCATGGTAGGCAAACTTAAAAGTTATGGTCCATGGGTGAAGCCTTTTCAGATTTGTTAAAATGGAGGTCATCGCTAATCCAAGATGGCCGCCGTCTAAAAATAGCATAAATTCTTAAAAAATCTTCTCATGAACCGCTAGCCGGATTTCAACGAAACTTGGTAGGAATGATCGATGTACAATGCTCTTTCAAAGTTGTTAAAATGGTGACCCCGGGGTCAAAAATGGGCGTGGCCCATGGGGTCAATTTGGGGTCAAATTTTATTTTTGACCGAATATGGTCATGTCTATATCAAATCGAAGGTATCAAAGAGGCGATCGCTCTGGTACATTATTTGTCAGAATTGGATGGTCATGTCATCCAACATGGCCGCCGAAACGTCAAAAGGTTGTTCTTTTATTACTTCACAGTTATGGTCCATGGGTGAAGCCTTTTCAGATTTGTTAAAACGGAGGTCGTCGCTAATCCAAGATGGCTGCCGTCTAAAATTAGCACAAATTCTTTAAAAAAATCTCCTCATGAACCGCCAGCCGGATTTCGACGAAACTTGGTAGGAATGATCGATGTACTATGCTCTTTCAAAGTTGTTAAAATGGTGACCCCGGGGTCAAAAATTGGCGTGGCCCGTGGGGTCAAATTGGGGTCAAATTTTATTTTTGACCGAATATGGTCATGTCTATATCTAATCGAATGTATCAAAGAGGCGATCGCTCTGGTACATTTTTTTGTCGAAATTGATGGTTATGTCATCCAAGATGGCCGCCGAAAGGTCAAAAGGTTGTTATTTTATTAGAGATTTCAAAATTCTTCTTCACATGAACCGCTTGGCCCATGGTAGTCAAACTTAAAAGTTATGGTCCATGGGTGAAGCCTTTTCAGATTTGTTAAAACGGAGGTCGTCACTAATCCAAGATGGTCGCCGTCTAAAAATATCACAAATTCTTAAAAAATCTTCTTCTCATGAACCGCCAGCCGGATTTCGACGAAACTTGGTAGGAATGATTGACGTAGAATGCTCTTTCAAAGGTGTTAAAATGGTGACCCCGGGGTAAAAAATGGGCGTGGCCTGTGGGGTCAAATTTTATTTTTGACCAATTATGCTCATGTCATGTATCAACTTGAAGGTATCGATGAGGCGATTACTCTGGTGCAATATTTGTCGGAATCGGATGATTATGTCATCCATGATGGCCTCCAAATGTCAATTTATTCAAGATTTTAGAACGTCTTTTTCTCAGGAACTACATGGCCGATGCTGGCCAAACTTCATAGTAAGTTAAGATCTTTGGGTGAAGCATTTTCAGATTTGGTAAAATGAGAGTCATCGCTTAATCCAAGATGACCGCCATCTAAAAATATCACAATTTTTTTAAAACACATGAACTCAATGTCACATTCTCCTCTGGTGTTCATGAAATCAGGTGAGCGAATTAGGGCCATCATGGCCCTCTTGTTTACATAATTTTTTGGCGGCCATCTTGAATTTTCATATAATGTCATAGGACTGAATTCCCTAGTATAAAACGATATTGTTGACCCTAACATGTTGTTTAAACCTTAAAACATGTGATGTGAAAGATAATACGATTTTGATATAGTATCGAATGGTGGCCATCTTGGATTCCATATTCCTGATGTTGAGCAAAAAATTGAGAGGGTTATACCTGCTTATTTTCATTATATGGTTTTGATGAAGACATCCACATGGTCAAACCAAAAATAGCACGCCGATCACCTCAGACCTACTTGGCGCCGCGGGGGCAACTATGCATATCTTAAAGTAGAAATGCAACATCATTTTTCTGGTTTATTATTAAGAATGATAGCAAATGGTAAACTGAACATAATGATGAAAACCTTATATAACAAGAAATGCGTCTGTCGAACGCGGATGCCACCTGCAGCATATTTGAGAAACTGTGACAAAGTGGTTAACCGAAAAGTGTGACGGACAGACGGACGGACGTTCAAACATTTGGGAGTTATGAGGCACCGCTATATAAAAGATCAAAGGGTTAGCTCCTAAATATCAAAGAGTTAGCTCCTAAATTTACGAGGCACCGACAATATCAAAGAGATCAAAGGTACTAACCCTTACCCTAAGCTCCTAAACCCCCGATGTTGGCCCGGACGGACGGACGGACGGACGGACGACGGACGGACGGACGGACGGACAGACAGACGGACGGTCCAAACACTATATGCCACCCGTTTCTTCGAAACCCGGTGGCATAAAAATACAAAGTAAGTAAAAAGTTACAAAGGTTTACATTTTTAATTAGCAAAAAGCATGCATGAACAAGAAATGCGTCTGTCGAACGCGGATGCCACCTGCAGCATATTTGAGAAACTGTGACAAATTGGTTAACCGAAAAGTGTGACGGATGGACGGACGGACGGGCGCGGGCAGGGGCGGGCGGGCGGTGGGCGGGCGGGCGGGCGGACGGACGGTCCAAACACTATATGCCACCCGTTTCTTCGAAACCCGGTGGCATAAAAAAGGCAGGACTTCGATGCAATCAAAGAGGTAACTGCATACACATTGTTTTAAACTTATTTATATAAAAATTGAATATCATTTTTTGGAATAATTTGTATATGAAAACCAATAATATTTGTCTACAATAGTAATTACATGTATTTTATTCTAGTTTTAAGAATATTTCTATTGTTAATTAGGCAAAAGATCTCTTATGATGTCAGAGGAAATTGCATATTACAAACTTATTAATTATGCCACCGGGTTTCGATAAGTATCCATTTGTAAGAACGTCCGTCTGTCCGTCTGTCCGGGCCAACATCGGGGGTTTAGGAGCTTAGGGTAAGGGTTAGTAACAAAGGATTCCTTTGTTATAGTCGGTAAGCTCGTAATTCCATTGATCTTTAGGAGCTAATCCTTTGATCTTTTAAAGAACAAAAAGCTCATAACTCCCAAATGTTTGAACGTCCGTCCGTCTGTCCATCACACTTTTCGGTGAACCACTTTGTCACAATTTCTCAAATATGCTGCAGGTGGCATCCACGTTCGACAGACGCATTTCTTGTTTTATATTAAATTGAGTTTCAAATGTCTTCATATTTTTTATGCCACTGGTCTCGAAGAGCCGGGTGGCATATTGTTTTTGGACCGTCCGTCTGTCCGTCCGTCCGGGCACACATTAGGGTACTTATGTGGCTAGCCCCACAGGGTTATGGACTTAGTAAAGGATAGGGTTGGTTACAATTAGCCACCTAAAAAATCGTTTAACATGTGATAAGCCACATAAGTATCCATTTGTAAGAACGTCCGTCTGTCTGTCCGTCCGTCCGTCCGCCGTCCGTCCGTCCGTCACACTTTTCGGTTAACCACTTTGTCACAGTTTCTCAAACTGGCCATAGCATCTACATAAGTTGCTTAATCGCTTCAATACTTCAACACTTCATTCATTGGTATGTGTGCCACACCTGCCTTTTCATAATTTATATGACCTTCGCCTTTTGACCTTCACCAGCTTACTTAAATGACTTAACAATTTTGGTTAACCAGTTCGTCACAGTTTCTCAAAATGGCCATATCATCTACATAAGTTGCTTAATCGCTTCAATACTTCAACACTTCATTCATTGGTATGTGTGCCACACCTGCCTTTTCATAATTTATATGATCTTCGCCTTTTGACCTTCACCAGGTTACTTAAATGACTTAACAATTTTGGTTAACCAGTTCGTCACAGTTTCTCAAACTGGCCATATCATCTACATAAGTTGGTTAATCGCTTCAATACTTCAACACTTCATTCATTGGTATGTGTGCCACACCTACCTTTTCATAATTTATATGACCTTCGCCTTTTCACCTTCACCAGCTTACTTAAATGACTTAACAATTTTGGTTAACCAGTTCGTCACAGTTTCTCAAACTGGCCATATCATCTACATAAGTTGCTTAATCTCTTCAATACTTCAACACTTCATTCATTGGTATGTGTGCCACACCTGCCTTTTCATAATTTATATGACCTTCGCCTTTTGACCTTCACCAGGTTACTTAAATGACTTAACCACTTTGTCACAGTTTCTCAAATATGCTGCAGGTGGCATCAGCGTTCGACAGACGCAGTTCTTGTTATTATAATTATATTATATTCATTTCTTAGCGGTGAATCTTACTGCGATTCACACCTAGGGCCAAATGATCTGGTGTATTAAGGGTGCCTGACACCGGATCAGGACAATCAGTGCTGAAAGGTTTAATTGTAATTTCAGTGCTGAACGTACGCTACTTTCCTCATATGGGTGCATTCCTAAGTGTGTATGACTTTGCTGTCAATCAATTGATTAATTGATTGATTGTTGTTCTGTATGTTGTACCCCTGTCAATCAATATCTTCATTGCCAGATGGTTGGAGGGGTGATTTGATAGTCTAGTGGCAGCACATTGGGCTTCAATTCTGTGAAGGCCGTGGGTTCAATCCTGCCAGACTGGAAAAAATACTTTCATACTATTTCCATGCCACTTGTCTGTCAGATATATATATGACCCTACTCTGTACTCTGGTTGCAAAACCATGAGCCTCATTTCTCCGGTCTCAGCCACATACGTCTTCTGCCAATGAGTGGAGTAAGGGACAATGGGGATTACAAAGTGATGGTCTAATTCCCGCGTGTTACAATTAAATTGTTGTCTAATTCATTGCAGTGGAATGTGAGCAACATTTTCCATCAGATCTAGCTTGAGGTTTTCCCAATCAATCGGGTAACCAATATCATTATCTGTATATTGCAGGCGCCATCAAAAGATGTTGTCATGCGAACATGTCAGGAGGCATTTCTCTACCAACATCGACACAATGTCCCCGACACAGTCACCACCAACATAGCCACAGTGTATGGTATACCTACCTCCGACGCCAAAAAGGTAGGTCACCAATCAGACGACACAAAGTCACCGACACAGTCACCACCAACATAGCCACTGTATATGGTTTTCCCACCACCGACACCAAAAAGGTAAGTCATCAATCAGACGACACAAAGTCCCGACACAGTCACCACCAACATAGCCACTGTGTATGGTATACCTGCCACTGACGCCAAAACGGTAGGTCCCCAATCAGACGACACAAAGTCCCCGACACAGTCACCACCAACATAGCCACTGTGTATGGTATACCTACCACTGACACCAAAAAGGTAAGTCACCAATCAGACGACACAAAGTCGCTGACACAGTCACCACCAACATAGCCACTGTGTATGGTATACCTGCCACCGACACCAAAAAGGTAAGTACATGAAGAGTTTCATCACCATATCTCTACATGAAGTTACATCACCATACCAGTACATGAAGGGTTAAATCACCATACCAGTACATGAAGGGTTATCACATCATGGGGGGTTAAATCACCATACCAGTACATGAAGGGTTACATCACCATACCTCTACATGAAGGGTTAAATCACCATACCGGTACATGAAGGGTTACATCACCATACCGGTATATGAAGGGTTATATCACCATACCAGTACATGAAGGGTTACATCACCATACCTCTACATGAAGGGTTACATCACTATATCAGTACATGAAGGGTTAAATCACCATACCAGTACATGAAGGGTTAAATCACCATACCAGTACATGAAGGGTTAAATCACCATACCAGTACATGAAGGGTTAAATCACCATACCAGTACATGAAGGGTTAAATTACCATACCAGTACATGAAGGGTTAAATCACCATACCAGTACATGAAGGGTTACATCACCATACTAGTACATGAAGAGTTAAATCACCATACCGGTACATGAATAGTTAAATCACCATATAGTAGGAAATGCTGTGTTGATATATACTATTCCCGTCGGATTATTTTAGTAGAAACCATTTTTTTTTCTAATTTTGTTTTTCAGGTCATTCTGAGCTGAAACAAATTTGGTGCCATTTTTTCCGCCGCCATCTTGGATATATGGCGGCCATTTTGAAATTTCCCGTACTTTCTACATACCTGTCATAATAAATGCTAATGGTACACATAAAAGTACCAAATTTTTACACTTTCTGTCATTGTAATGCTGGCAAAATGATGTTTGCTTGGAATATGGTCCATATATTGCAATAACAAGCCAATTAAGTCTAATAAAAACAAAAAGGCCGCCAAATTAGAAAATATTTGTTACCAAAAGAACAGTTTAGAGCTCCAGTTATCAACGTGATTCTTATTTACTCCAGTTACAGCCCACATTTTTACTCTTAACTGTTTAGGTATGTGGATCAGGGATCGCTAAACCCCGCACTAACTCCCCCATCCATCACCGACCCCAGCCACAATCCGCTCTTCGTGAAATATATGACCTATATACACTAAAGTATAACTACAAATGTATATGCTAAACGGTATAACTATAACAGTGTAAAAATTCTACATATTCAATAACAGATCACCAATTATAACGACAATGGCACTTTTGTGCCACCATACATAAAATATGTTGTTGTTGTTTTCCTAACCAGAGGTGTTTTCATTCTCA
Source organism: Conchocele bisecta (assembly GCA_029237695.1). NCBI lineage: Eukaryota > Metazoa > Mollusca > Bivalvia > Lucinida > Thyasiridae > Conchocele > Conchocele bisecta. The sequence goes on from CM055273.1 coordinate 11,442,936, forward strand.
AATTAGTGTTTTTTTGCTGTTACCAGTCCTGACGAAAATGTTCCAGCATCAATAGGTATGTAAAACATCAGTACATAATGTATATCATTATGCATCGCCATATAATGCGGATTCTATGAGTTATTAACGTGAAGCTAAGCTGCCAATATATAGCAGACGAAGCGTCCTGTGTCCTGGGTTTTTGTGATTTGCAACTTAGAGCGAATAGCCGACAATATATAACTATTTATGTCAAGAAGTGTACATATTATTAGAAAATGCTGCTAATATCACGGCAAGTATTAGAGAACATTGTGGTGGCAACCCATTTGCAGAATCTACAGATCTGTTGAATGTGGTATCATCCATGGTAGTTCCAGCAGAAGCCAAAGACGACATTCTTCTCCGCGATGAGAAAGGTGGTGAACTATTCAAAACATTTGTATCTGAGCGAATGGTAACCGATTCAGCAGAGAAATCTATTTGGGACCCAGTGAAGAAAGCAAAGCTAAAAACATTTTCTTCGTACCAGAAGAAAACCAAATGCAAGATCGGAGACAAACTAGTAAAGCTGCGAGAAGATAGAAAACTGTTGGCAAGATTTCTAGTCATCCAGCAGTCCCGTCCAACCCTTGTGTCTTCACTCGGCGAGTTTTCCGTTATCCCAAGATCACTATTCTCATCCGATGGACTGCTTCTGATACCAACCGACAAGAGTTTGTTCATTCATGTGATTGAACATTATCCCTCAGAGAACAAGGTTTCAACTGCAGATCAGACAGTTTTCTCAGGCCAAGAAACAGTTGAAGGAGAACCAATGAGCCAATGCGTAGTGGAAACATATACTGACCCATCTACAACTCCTTGTAATGACAAGGTGTGCATCATTGATGCAATGACTGTCGTCCAAAGTATTAAGAAGGGATCCAACATGTGTACCTGTAGTGACTTCGCAGCAGCTTTTCTCCAGCGAATAACGATGATACTGAAGCCATATACATAAGGCCAGGTTATATTTGACAGGTATATAGAAGGATCACTTAAGACACACACGCGACAGAAGAGGGCTGGTGTTGAAGACCCAGTAAAGTTTAAGATTAATGATGCCACGAATATCAAAATGGTGCCGCTAAAAACTCTACTTTCACATACAGAAACAAAGGCTCAACTGACGGAGTATTTGGGAAAAGCCCTGCTCAGCGAGTTTGCAGACAATGATAAGAACCTTGTTGTGGTGTATGACACAACTGCGCATTGCAATAAGGCAGATATCATCGAACCCGATATCGCACATCATTCACACGAAGAAGCCGACACGTTGATCCCTCTTCACGTAATTGATGCTGCTACACACGGAGGAGGAAAGCGCGAGATAGACGTTATCTCACCGGACACAGATGTGCTTGTGTTGCTGATGGACATGTACTCTCGCGCTCATCAGCTCAATCTTATTACTGGGCGAGGAAAGGACAGGCGCGTTATTGATGTCAGGGAACGGTGTTTAGCAAGGACTTCTCGGACTGCATAATTTTTCAGGTGCAGATTGGGGTGAAAAATTTGTCGGTATATCAAAGAAACGATGGATAATGTAATATCTAACACATGACCCAAACAGCGATGTTATCGCAGCATTCACAAATTTCGGTGATGTGTCACTGAATCTGTCATCAACTAGGGATGTACTCGAAGGGTTCGTTTGCAGCGTATATTCAAAGACCACGAAATGTCAGAAGATTGATGATTTGCGTTGGGAACATGGAAGGCGAAAAACTACCACCAACAGTCGCAGCACTGACGCCGCATCTGCAAAGAGCAAACTACATCACACGGATCGGTAGGAGCTACAAACATGCAACACCTACGATTACATCTACAGTAGAACTTCGATAACTAGAACAGGTCTGGCTCGAACACCATGGAAAACTCGAACTGGTTCGACAGTCCCGGCAAATTTCCTATATAATTCATGTAATAAAACACCTTAAACTCGAACTATGAATTACTCGAACAGTCGAACCTGTGGATTAGTCCCGTGGACGGTCAAACAGTGGTAATTACCGCTAATAACTCGAACAGGTAAGTCTGTGATCAGCTGTTTGTCTAACGAGGTGCGAATTCCACCATTGCGGGCGGTCGCGTTGAGTAGTTTCCCTTGACGCGGGATGACATTAAATCACGAATCGCAAACAATAGCGGCGTGAATTACGAGCATTAAAAGTGAAAAGGACTTGAATGCGTTATGTGTCATGAACAAACGTTTACTTAAATTTAACTTTGACAGAAGATGTGCCAATACCAAAAAAAACGAGATCATGGAATTCTTCAGGCGTTAATTTATAGTGTTTATAATTGTATACTGACATTGTTTCGTTTATATTTTCCGTTTGTATATTTGTTCCAACCACTGTGCTATGTGCTATTTTTAGACACTGGGAATACCAGTATTATGTATAGACGCAAAGCGGAACATAGCGGTTTATTTACATGTAAATATTGAATAAAACAGCAATTTTACAATAGTATTTGTTATTTTTCATTTCTCCCTCCAAATGTAATGCATATACAATGGCATGTCACATCGGTCATCTCATATATTCACATAAGTGATTTTATTGACTGAATGTGACAGTACATTTTTGAAACTTCATTCCCTCGAACTATGCATCGCTCGAACTCAAACTCGATTCCGTTGCCGGTTCGAGCGATCGAAGTTCTACTGTATATTGGATCACGGATGGGAGCGGTCCGTTGATGGAGACATAATTCCAGTGAAAAGTTTGGAATTGCCGGCTCCAGAAGCTGTACTGGAACTCATTAAGTGTGGTTGTAGGACACAGTGTTCTCGCGATTGCTCTTGTGTTAAAAATGTACTCCTTTGTACTGCTCTGTCCAAGTTTAGCGATTGCGAGAACACTGTGGACTACAACATTTCAGATGACCAGGATTCCCACGAGGATTAAGTGATGACATTCGAATCAGCGACGCGAATAACATATCCATGTAAATTTTAATAAATGTGGAAAATATGTTTTATGTACTTTGGCCGCCATTTTGTTTCTGTCGACCATCTTGAACGGTAGAATCGCATGGGTCTATACTATTTAAATGGCAATTTATCAACAATAAGTACTGACCGAAATCCGTTTATATGTGTGATAGATTCGAGAAATAGGTTGTAATGGATATATTAGTGTGTATTTATGACAATCTAAGATGGCCGCCAATGGTTCAAAATGGCTGCCAGAATAAAATGACAGCAATTATTTATTTGGAATCCAAAGTAAAATAAGTTACACAACATATTACACAAACATCTAGCTGTTCTGAAGGTAATGGAACTCAACATCGTGGTTGAATAAAGAAAAAACCTATTTTTGGCGGCCATTTTGTTTTTTACGTGATATATTTGGAGGCCCAGTGCAATATATCGGATTAGATTGTATACGTAGGTCATTATCCGAACGGTTTAAGTCAAGAAACTACAAACATCATGTAGCACAACCCAATTTATACTTGCTTTATATCTTTGGATAAGGAGGAAACGTCACTAAATTTAAGATGGCCGCCAAATATCCAAGATGGTGGCGAAAAAAATGGCACCAAATTTTGTTCAGCTCAGTGTGCCCTAAATAACAAAGTGAGACCATAAAATTGTTTGTACTAAAATAATCCGACGGAATACACAGGGGTCCCTACTAATACCAGTACATGAAGGGTTAAATCACCATACCGGTACATGAAGGGTTAAATCACCATACCGGTACATGAAGAGTTACATCACCATACCGGTACATGAAGGATTAAATCACCATACCAGTACATGAAGGATTAAATCACCATACCAGTACATGAAGGGTTAAATCACCATACCAGTACATGAAGGGTTAAATCACCATACGGGTACATGAAGAGTTACATCACCATACCGGTACATGAAGTGTTACATCACCATACCAGTACATGTACATGAAGAGTTAAATCACCATACCGGTACATGAAGGGTTAAATCACCATACCGGTGTCACAGGAAATTCTCCCCCCCCCCCTGGAAATCTTCCCCCACCCAAATGTTTGTGTTTGAATGCTACAAAGCAGAATATTATTTCCCACCAAACATGTGCACATAGGCACAATGTATGTCATTTGGTAGTATAAGAAAGGGGAACATAAAAAATCACCTCCCTCACACCCCCACCCCAATCTACCATATGCATAGTGTAAGTCCCTTGATAGACAAGAATATCACAAGATTGGGGGAAGATTTCTGATCAAGTGAAAATGTTTGTGTAGAACAGTTAGCATGTGACGCATATTGGCAGGGGGGGGGGAGATTTTCCTAGGAAATGCCCCCCCAACCATCTACCATATGCATAGCGGATGTGAATGTCTCTTTATAGACAAGAATACCCCCCCCCCTCCCTCATGATGAAATAATGTATGTTGGTGTAGAACAGATAGCATTTGGCATGTATTGAGGGAGGGGGGGGAGATTTTCATAGGTAATATCCCCCCCCCCCACCCCCACCTACCATATGCATAGTGGATCTGAATGTCTCTTTGTAGAGAAGAATAGCATGAGTTTGGGGGAGTATTTTTTGATGAAATGAAGTACTTTATGTCTGTATAGAAAGTAAGTATGTGGCACATGTCAGGGGTGGGGGAGATTTTCATAGGAAATATCCCCCCACCATATGCATAGTGTAAGTATCTTGGTAGAGAAGAATAATTGGATATTGGGGGAAGTATCTCTTCGATTAAATGAAGTAATGTATGTCTGTTGGTGATGGGGGGACCTTTCAGTATACTAGCCAAATTAAGGTGGGGGGGTGGGAGTGGGAGGGGGTTTGTCCTAGTATAGGACGGGCTGCTGAAACATGTTTTATTAATTGAAATAAAGACAGTTTTGATAATGAGCATTCTAAGAGTTAATGTACATTTCACAATTATTGTTACTTTCAAATTTAGGTAGTGAATTGTTTTTTTAGCTCACCTGAGCGAAGCTCATGTGAGCAATTGTTACCGCAATGTGTCCGTCGTCCGTCGTCCGTCGTCGTCGTCGTCCGTGAACATTTTCAAACGTCTTCTCGTCGGTATCCATTGGGCCTATAGTCACCAAACTTCATGGTCATGGTCCTTAGGTAGGGGGATTACAAAATTGTTAAAATGACGTCATTACGTAATCCAAGATGGCCGCCATCTAAAAATAGCACAAATTCTTCAAAAATCTTCTTCTCAAGAACCACCAACCGGATTTCGACAAAACTTGGTAGGACTGATCGATGTACAATGCTCTTTCAAAGTTGTTAAAATGGTGACCCCGGGGTCAAAAATGAGCGTGGCCCGTGGGGTCAAATTAGGGTCAAATTTTATTTTTGACCGAATATGGTCTTGTCAGGTGCATTTTGTGTCGAAATCGGATGGTTAGGTCATCCAAGATGGCCGCCGAAAGGTCAAAAGGTCGTTCTTTTATTAGAGATTTCAAAATTCTTCTTCACATGAACCGCTTGGCCCATGGTAGCCAAACTTAAGAGTTATGGTTCATGGGTGAAGCCTTTTCAGATTTGTTAAAATGGAGGTCATCGCTAATCCAAGATGGCCGCCATCTAAAAATAGCATAAATTATTAAAAAATCTTCTTCTCATGAACCGCTAGCTGGGTTTCGACAAAACTTGGTAGGAATGATTGATGTACAATGCTCTTTCAAAGTTGTTAAAATGGTGACCCCGGGGTCGAAAATGGGCGTGGCCCGTGGGGTCAAATTGGGGTCAAATTTTATTTTTGACAGAATATGGTCATGTCATACATCAAATTGAAGGTATCAACGAGGCGATCACTCTGGTGCATTTTTTGTCGAAATCGGATGGTTAAGTCATCCAAGATGGCCGCCGAAAGGTCAAAAGGTCGTTCTTTTATTAGAGATTTCAAAATTCTTCTTCACATGAACCGCTTGGCCCATGGTAGCCAAACTTAAGAGTTATGGTCCATGGGTGAAGCCTTTTCAGATTTGTTAAAATGGAGGTCATCGCTAATCCAAGATGGCTGCCGTCTAAAAATAGCATAAATTCTTAAAAAATCTTCTTCTCATGAACCGCTAGCTGGATTTCGACGAAACTTTGTAGGAATGATCGATGTACAATGCTCTTTCAAAGTTGTTAAAATGGTTACCCCGGGGTCAAAAATGGGCGTGGCCCGTGGGGTAAAATTTTATTTTTGACCAAATATGGTCATGTTATATATCAAATCGAAGGTATCAATGAGGCAATCACTCTGGTGCATTTATTGTCGAAATTGGATGGTTATGTCATCCAAGATGGCCTTGTTCTTTTATTAGAGATTTCAAAATTCTTCTTCACATGAACCGCTTGGCCCATGGTGGCCAAACTTAAAGGTCATGGTCCATGGGTGAAGCCTTTTCAGATTTGTTAAAATGGAGGTCATCGTTAATCCAAGATGGCCGCCGTCTAAAAATAGCACAAATTCTTAAATCTTCTTCTTCTCATGAACCGCTGGCCAGATTTCGATGAAACTTGGTAGGAATGATCGATGTACAATGCTCTTTCAAAGTTGTTAAAATGGTGACCCCGGGGTCGAAAATGGGCGTGGCCCGTGGGGTCAAATTGGTGTCAAATTTTAGGCGATCACTCTGGTGCATTTATTGTCGAAATCGGATGGTTATGTCATCCAAGGTGGCCGCCGAAAGGTCAAAAGATTGTTCTTTTATTAGAGATTTCAAAATTCTTCTTCACATGAACCGCTTGGCTCATGGTGGCCAAACTTAAAATTGTATGGTTCATTGGTGAAGCCTTTTCAGATTTGTTAAAATGGAGGTCGTCGCTAATCCAAGATGGCCGCCGTCTAAAAATAGCACAAATTCTTAAATCTTCTTCTCATGAACCGCTGGCCGGATTTCGATGAAACTTTGTAGGAATGATTGATATACAATGCTCTTTCAAATTTGTGAAAATGGTGACCCCGGGGTCAAAAATGGGCGTGGCCCGTGGGGTCAAATTTTATTTTTGACCGAATATGCTAATGTCATATCAAATTGAAGGTATCGATGAGGCGATTGCTCTTGTGCAATATTTGTCGGAATCGGATGATTATGTCATCCATGATGGCCACCAAAAGGTCCATTTATTTGAGATTTTGAACGTCTTTTTCTCAGGAACCACATGGCCGATGCTGGCCAAACTTCATAGTAAGTTAAGATCCTTGGGTGAAGCATTTTCAGATTTGGTAAAATGAGTCATTGCTTAATCCAAGATGACCGCCATCTAAAAATAGCGCAATTTTTTTAAAACACATGAACTCAATGTCACATTCTCCTCTGGTGTTCATGGAGTCAGGTGAGCGAATTAGGGCCCTCTTGTTTTATATTGTCCTAGCATGGGACGGGGCCGTTAAACATTTATAATAATCAAAATAAAGAAAATATTGATAATCAGCAGATGATGAATTTCTTTATTAGGGTTAATGTATATTTCCCAAGTTGTTATTTTCAAAGTTTGGTACAGAAACTGGGATGGTGTATACGTGTAAATTAGCTGATTTGGATGATAATAAGGGCTTGTTCGTCATCTACCAGCTCCCTAAATTTTATTACCTATTTTAGTGCTTTATGACACCCCAATTAAAGTGTAATATGGTATTCTGTGTATATCATTGTAACAACAAACTTTCACAGGTGTTCTGCACAGGAAACTGGACATGCCATTGGAATTTAGTTGCTTTACGGCTCCCTAATTAGCGTGATAATATGGCATGCTGTATATTGTGTTGTAACAACAAACTTTTACAGGTAATTCCTCCAGGGTATGTTTTTATGGATTGATAATGGTGTATGGACATAATCCCCCCACCCGGACATAATCCCCCCTGCTTTTTTTGGGAAATCTCCCCCCCCCACCACCAATACATGGCACATGCTGTCTGTTCTACACCAACATACATTATTTTGTTTCATCAGAAATACTCCCCCAATCGTGGGCTATTCTTGTCTACAAAGAGACGCCCATGTCCACTATGCATATGGTAGATGGTGGCGGGGGGGGGGGGATCTCCCCCCCCCCCACCAATACATGCCACATGCTATCTCTTCACCAACTTTCATTTCATCAGAAATGTCTACAAAGAGACGTCCACATCCACTATGCATATGGTAGATGGTGGCGGGGGGGATATTTTCTAGGAAAATCTCCCCCCCCCCCCCCCCACCAATGGTGTACGGACATAATCTCCCCGGACATAATCCCCCCTGCTTTTTTTGACCAGGGCGGACAAAATCCCCTCCGGACATAATCCCCCCTGTGTAAAATTACTGCTAGGACATAATCCCCCCCGGACATAATCCCCCTTGACATAATCCCCCCTATGACAAAATCCCCCCTATGACAAAATCCCCCCCTGACATAATCCCCCTCACCCAGGAGAAATTGGAGATTTTGATCCTAATGTGCTGACAAAACATGTTTTCATTGAGAAATGAGTGATATATCTGTATGCTTATATGTATACATGATGATATATTGTATTAACTTGTATATTTCCACTACCAGATCAGTACCAAACTACAGGTGGAGCAGATGCCTCACCATTCATAGTGTACGACAATGCCTCAGACACCAACCGCATCATCCTCTTTGGGACAGTCGCAGGGCTAAAACTACTGGCGGAAAATGACACATGGTTTATGGATGGTACATTCGGCACTGCACCACCACAATTCGAACAGCTGTTTGTTATTCGCGTACATCTGACCGATACTGCTGTGTCCGCAGTTTACGCATTACTTCTAAGTGTCAGTCAGTGTATGAGGAATGTTTCAGTGGTTGACTTGATGCCTGTCTTCTGCGAGATATACGCCCCACACCATCAACGATAGTAACGGACTTTGAGTTGGGCATTCACAATGCGGCGAAATCCATGTTCGGTGATATACAGATAAGGGGGTGCTTCTACCACTTAACGCAGAGCACGTGGAGAAAGGTACAAGCTGATGGGTTGTCTACACAGTATGCCACGGATGACGAGCTTAAGCAGTTTGTGGGCATGGTGGATGGTCTAGCCTTTCTACCTGTCGTACATCTGACCGATACTGCTGTGTCCGCAGTTTACGCATTACTTCTAAGTGTCAGTCAGTGTATGAGGAATGTTTCAGTGGTTGACTTGATGCCTGTCTTCTGCGAGATATACGCCCCACACCATCAACGATAGTAACGGACTTTGAGTTGGGCATTCACAATGCGGCGAAATCCATGTTCGGTGATATACAGATAAGGGGGTGCTTCTACCACTTAACGCAGAGCACGTGGAGAAAGGTACAAGCTGATGGGTTGTCTACACAGTATGCCACGGATGACGAGCTTAAGCAGTTTGTGGGCATGGTGGATGGTCTAGCCTTTCTACCTGTTGACACTGTGATTGAAGGGATGAATGCCTTGAAGGAAATTGCTCCGGACTGTCTTGAGTCAGTGTTAGATTATTTTGATTCGACTTATGTCAGTGGTGCGTACAAGTCGGTTAGGGCCCCAAACGGCGCCATACGCATGCGAAGGACGCAGCCACGATTTCCGCCACCGACATGGAACGTACATGATGTGACCATCAACGATGGCGACCGAACTAACAACATTTGTGAAAGTTGGAACAATTCATTTAAGCACTTAGTAGGACATAGTAACCCATCCTTATGGACAGTGATCGCATGCCTCCAGAAGGACCAGACCATGGTTGAGACTGACTTGGAGCGGATACGAATTGGACAGCCGTCGGTCAAGCGAGCTAGGAAGCAGAGTGCTGACCTCCAGAAGAGATTGAAGAAGTTGTGTATACAGTACAGGGACTCTAGCAGGCCGTTGGCGAGCTTCATGTACGCCATTGGCGAGAGTATTCGGTTTTAGCTTGATTTCATAGGACACTTGTTTCATCTGACACTGATGTATAAATTATGCGCTATATGTCATATGTGCTCTTCGTAATAGTTCTTTAATTTATCATACACTGATTGTTCCAACATGTTTTGAGAATCATCTCCAATGGAAATAGTAATGTTTAAAATGTTTAGTAATAAGCAGTCATTATAAAAATGACAAAAACATCACAAAAATCAAGTTGTGATTATGCTGCATAAAATATTCTGCCATATAAAGATTAACAATTATTTTGTTGGATTAAATATTGTCATAAACTGTTAAATATTGTCATAAACTGAAAATCTGCCCCCCCCCCCCCCCCGCCCTAAGAAAATCTCCCCCCCCCCCCCCAACCCCCCCCCCCATCTCCCCCCCCCCCCCCACCAATACATGCCACATGCTATCTCTTCACCAACTTTCATTTCATTTCATTTCATCAGAAATACTCCCCCAATCACCTGCTATTCTTCTCCTCTACAACTCTACAAAGAGACATTCACATCCACTTTGCATATGGTAGATGGTAGATGGTGGAGGGGGGGGGGAATATTTCCTAGGAAAATCTCCCCCCCCCCCCCCTCCACCAATACATGCCACATGCTGTCTGTTCTACACCAACATACATACATTTTGTTTCTTCAGAAATACTCCCCCAATCGTGGGCTATTCTTGTCTACAAAGAGACGTCCACATCCACTATGCATATGGTAGATGGTGGTGGGGGGGGGGGGGGGGGGGGGGGGGGGCGGGGGTATTTCCTAGGAAAATCTCCCCCCCCCCCACCAATACATACCACATTGTTTCATTTCATCAGAAATACTCCCCCAATCGTGGGCTATTCTTGTCTACAAAGAGACGTCCATATCCACTATGCATATGGTAGATGGTGGCGGGGGGGGGGGGGGATATTTCCTAGGAAAATCTCCCCCCCTCCACCAATACATGCCACATGCTTGCTGTTCTACACAGATATACTGTTTTTATTTTCTAGACCCACCCCCACCATGTGCTATACATTTATACCAATCATATGCAGCTATGGTAGAGATTTAACCTAGAGAACTCTCTACCAGCCAACATATATAATAGTTATGGTACGGTAATGGGGAATTATTGCATATACTGGTAAATAGAATCTCTACCGCCCCACCACCACTATATTGTCTATGTATAGATATTATACTAAATTTGATAGCTCTTTTATAGAAAATGCTGCCTCGCCTATTTACATACTTCTCCACAAGCAGACATACATTATGACTATATTAGTTGGGTATACATGTAGGGATATTACGTCCTCTGTTACCAACAGACTGGTTCTAGCATGTGCATTTTGTATGCTCCTGAGCACAATATCAACAATGTATATGAAAATACATTAAAAGTTTTGTGGACAGTGTCTGTGAAAGGTGGTGATGGGTGGGGGGGGGGGAGATTTGAAAATTTCCAGGCGGGGGGCAATATTTCCTAGGCTTAAGCCTGAAAATCTTCCCCCCTGAGGGGGGGGGGGGAGATTTCCAGGCGGGGGGAGGGAAGATTTCCTGTTACACCGGTACAGGAAGGGTTAAATCACCATACCGGTACATGAAGGGTTAAATCGGGAGACACTCAAAATCCCCTCCGTTCATAATCCCCTCTGCTGAAAAATGACAGGGGCTATCATAATCCCCTCTGTCGTTTTGCGGGGGCTATCATAATCCCCTCTGTCATTTTAACAGGGGTATCATAATCCTCTCTGTGGAAATGACAGGGCTATCATAATCCCCTCAATGTTTTTAGTAATCCAATTAATAGGAAAAGTAAATGTTATGACTTGTCAATCATCATGCTAGTCTGATACTTTTCATGTTAATTTGATTATTAAACTAGAAATGTGGCCTGTCGGCACACAAATGCCCCCGCTGGCAGCCAAAGAAAACGAGACACATTTGAAAACATGGAAACAGAAATTATGAGCCATTTACCCAAGCGTTAAGGTTTCAAACGCACCAAGTATGTGACCTTGAACCTGGGCTTAGCGGGGGCGGGATGAATGTGGATTTGTCACAGGGCGATAGAGGAACATTGGAGCAATGCGTGTGTGAAATGTGAAGCAGTTCCTAGGAAGGAAACATAAATTGTAAGCCATTTACCCGAGCGTTAAGGTTTCGGGACGGACGTACGGGCGGACGTATGGACACCGGTAACACTATATGCCCCCCTCACCATTCGGTGGCGGGGCATACAATTAGTATAAAATAAACAAAATGAAGACTATGACAAAGTAACAATTGTAATCATTTATTTAATCATTATTTAACACTTCACACACTAAGTGTTTTCATGCTAGCACATCTAGTACATGTATAGTCGTTAACTCCTAAAACGCCAGCCATTCACCACATGTGAAAAGCACTTAACACTTTGTCAACGTTCACACAGTCTAAGACATATAGTATAGCACGGCTCGTATAGCACACTGGAGACTCAATTTATTTAGCAGAAAAGATCTAAAGCCATTTCACACCATTAAATGATCAAAAAGAAACAACAAACAGTGACCAACATGTACATGTACAAACAATATTTATTTAATTCCAGGTTTAATTGGATTACAAAGACTTTTTTGATATGACCTTACTAATTCCATTTCAACAGAGGGGATTATGATAGCCCTGTCATTTCCACAGAGGGGATTATGATACCTCTATGATAGCCACTGCAAAACGACAGAGGGGATTATGCAACTGTGATTTTTCAGTAGATGGGATTATGAACGGAGGGGATTTTGATATACACTCGGTTAAATCACCATACCGGTACATGAAGGGTTAATCACCATACCGGTACATGAAGGGTTAAATCACCATACTGGTACATGAAGGGTTAAATCACCATACCGGTACATGAAGGGTTAAATGTCATACCAGTACATTAAGAGTTAAATCACCATACTGGTACATGAAGGGTTAAATCACCATACTGGTACATGAAGGGTTAAATCACCATACCGGTACATGAAGGGTTAAATCACCATACTGGTACATGAAGGGTTAAATCACCATACTGGTACATGAAGGGTTAAATGTCATACCAGTACATTAAGAGTTAAATCACCATACTGGTACATGAAGGGTTAAATCACCATACTGGTACATGAAGGGTTAAATCACCATACCGGTATATGAAGGGTTAAATCACCATACCGGTATATGAAGGGTTAAATCACCATACTGGTACATGAAGGGTTAAATGTCATACCAGTACATTAAGAGTTAAATCACCATACCGGTACATGAAGGGTTGAATCACCATACCAGTACTTGAAGGGTTAAATCACCATACCTCTACATGAAGGGTTAAATCACCATACCGGTACAGGAAGGGTTAAATCTGAGTGTAGGACAAAATCCCCCCCCCCCGCCATAATCCCCTCCCCCCCCCACCATGATTTTTGACACTGGAGGACAAAATCCCCCCCCCCCGTCTAAAATCACAGGTAGGACATAATCCCCCCCCCCCCCCATCATCAAAATCAAGGTAGGACAAAGTCCTCCCCGTCCATCAAGTTCAAGTTTAAATCATATTCAGTACTTTTATTTGCACAATAAACATCAAAGATCAAGCACATTTAATGAAGTATTTTTAGTTGCACAATCAAACAAGCTCATCTAATGAAGTATTTTCAGTTGCACAATAAACGTCAAACAAGAATATGTATGTATCGTTTGTACATTTGTATACTGATGTTGGTCCCAAACCATATTGTTTTTTTAATTTTGATGGGGGATTATGTCCTACCTGTGATTTTGGACGGGGGGGGGGGGAGGATTTTGTCCTACCTGCATTTTAGACGGGAATTTTGTCCTCATGTGTCAAAAATCATGGGGGGGATTATGTCCGGAAGGGGGGGGGGGGATTTTGTCCGTATCCTGTTAAATCACCATACCGGTATGTGAAGGGTTAAATCATCATACATCTAAAGGAAGGGTTAAATCACCATACCGGTAGATGGATGGTTAAATCACCATACCGGTAGATGGATGGTTAAATCACCATACCGGTAGATGGATGGTTAAATCACCATACCGGTAGATGGATGGTTAAATCACCATACTGATACATGAAGGGTTAAATCACTATACCGGTACAGGCAGGGTTAACTCACCATACTGGTACATGAAGGGTTAAATCACCATACCGGTACATGAAGGGTTAATTCACCATGCCAGTACATGAAGGGTTAAACCACCATACCAGTACATGAAGGGTTAAATCACCATACCGTTACAGGAAGGGTTAAATCACCATACCGGTACATGAAGGGTTACATCACCATACCCGTACATGAAGGGTTACATCACCATACCAGTTCATGAAGGGTTAAATCACCATATCGTTACATGAAGGTGTAAATCACCATACCGGTACATGAAGGGTTAATCACCATACCATTACATGAAGGGTTGAATCACCATACCGATACATGGAGGGTTAAATCACCATACCGGTACACGAAGGGTTAAATCACTATACCTCTACATATGGAGTTAAATCACCATACCGGTACATGAAGGGTTAAATTACCATACCCCTACATAAAGGGATACATCACCATACTGGTACATGGAGGGTTAGATCACCATACCTCTACATGAAGGGTTAAATTACCATACCGGTACATAAAGGGTTACATCACCATACCTCTACATGAAGGGTTAAATTACCATACCCCTACATAAAGGGTTACATCACCATACCGGTACATGGAGGGTTAAATCACCATACCGGTGTCACAGGAAATTCTCCCCCCTGGAAATCTCCCCCCCCGCGGGGGAAGATTTCCAGGGTCGAGCCTGGAAATATTCCCCCCGGGGGGGGGGAATATTTCCAGGCTCGACCCTAGGAAATTCTCCCCCCCCACCCTGGAAATTCTCCCCCCCCCCCTCCACCAAAAGTTTGTGTTTGAATGCTACAAAGCAGAATTATTTCCCACCAAACATGTGCACATAGGCACGCACAATGTATGCCATTTGGTAGTATAAGAAAGGGGAACATAAGAAATCACCTCTATCACACCCCACCCCAATCTACCATATGCATAGTGTAAGTCCCTTGATAGACAAGAATATCACAAGATTGAGGGAAGATTTCTGATCAAGTGAAAATGTTTGTGTAGAACAGTTAGCATGTGACGCATATTGGCTGGGGGAGAGAGGTGGGGTGGGGGGGGGGAGTTTTTCCTAGGAAATATCCCCCCCCAACCATCTACCGTATGCATAGCGGATGTGAATGCCTCTTTGTAGACAAGAATAACCCCCCCTCCCTCATGATGAAATAATGTATGTTGGTGTGTTCGAGACAGATTGAGGGAGGGGGGGGGGGGCAGATTTTCCTAGGAAATATCCCCCCCCCCAACCAACTACCATATGCATAGCGGATGTGGATGTCTCTTTGTAGACAAGAATAACCAACGATTGGGGGAGTATTTCTGATGAAATAATGATGTTGTTGGTAGAACAGATAGCATTTGGCATGTATTGAGGGAGGGGGGTGGGGGGAGATTTTCCTAGGAAATATCCCACCCCCCCAACCAACTACCATATGCATATCGGGGGTGATGAAAAAATGGATGTTCTCTATGTAGACAAGAATATTCCCCCCCCCCCACGATTGGGGGGGAGTATCTGATGAAATAATGTATGTTGGTGTAGAACAGATAGCATTTGGCATTTATTGAGGGAGGGGGGTGGGGGGAGATTTTACTAGGAAATATTCCCCCCCCCCCCAACCAACTACCATATGCATAGCGGATGTGGATGTCTCTTTGTAGACAAGAATAACCCACGATTGGGGGAGTATTGTTGATGAAATAATGTATGTTGGTGTAGAACAGATAGCATTTGGCATGTATTGAGGGAGGGGGGGGGGGGCAGATTTTCCTAGGAAATATCCCCCCCCACCAACAACCTACCATATGCATAGCGGATGTGGATGTCTCTTTGTAAGACAAGAATAACAACGATTGAGTATTTCTGATGAAATAATGTATGTTGGTGTAGAAAACAGATAGCATTTGGCATGTATTGAGGGAGGGGGGTGGGGGAGATTTTCTAGGAAATATCCCACCCCCCCAACCAACTACCATATGCATAGCGGATGTGGATGTCTCTATGTAGACAGCGGAATAACTACGATTGGGGGGGAGTATGTCTGATGATAATGTATGTAAGGTGTAGAACAGGATAGCATTTGGCATTTATTGAGGGAGGGGGGTGGAGATTTTACTAGGAAATATCCCCCCCCCCCAATCAACATAACCATATGCATAGCGGATGTGGATGTCTCTTTGTAGACAAGAATAACCCACGATTGGGGGAGTATTGTTGATGAAATAATGTATGTTGGTGTAGAACAGATAGCATTTGGCATGTATGAGGGAGGGGGGGGGGGATTTTCCTAGGAAATATCCCCCCCCAACCAACTACCATATGCATAGCGGATGTGGATGTCTCTTTGTAGACAAGAATAACCCATGATTGGGGGAGTATTTCTGATGAAATAATGTATCTTGGTGTAGAACAGATAGCATGTGGCATGTATTGGTGGGGGGGGGGGGGGGGCGGGGGGGGGGGAGATTTTGCTAGGAAATATTCCCCCCCCCCAACCATCTACCATATGCATAGAAGATGTGAATGTCTCTTTGTATACAAGAATACCCCCCCCCTCCCTCATGATGAAATAATGTATGTTAGTGTAGAACAGATAGCATTTGGCATGTATTGAGGGAGGGGGAGGGGGGGGGGGGAAGATTTTCCCAGGAAATATCCCCCTCTAACTAACTACCATATGCATAGCGGATGTGCATGTCTCTTTGTAGACAAGAATAACCCACGATTGGGGGAGTATTTCTGATGAAATAATGTATCTTGGTGTAGAACAGATAGCATGTTGCATGTATTGAGGGAGGCGGGGGGGGGGATTTTCCTAGGAAATATCCCCCCCAACCATTATCCATATGCATAGCGGATGTGAATGTCTCTTTGTAGACAAGAATACCCCCCCCCCCACTCATGATGAAATAATGTATGTTTGGTGTATGAACAGATAGCATTTGGCATGTATTGAGGGAGGGGAGGGGAGATTTTATTTTCCTAGGGAATATTCCCCCCCCCCAACCAACTACCATATGCATAGCGGATTGTCTATGTCTCTTTGTAGACAAGAATAACCCACGATTAGGGGAGTATTTCTGATGAAATAATGTATGTTGGTGTAGAACAGTAGCATGTGGCATGTATTGGTGGGGGGGGGGGAGATTTTCCTAGGAAATATTCCCCGCCCCAACTACCATATGCATTCCCCCCCCCCCACCACCCCCTCCCCCTCCCCCCCCCCCCCCCCCCCCTACCCCCCCCCCCCCCCCCCCCCCCCCCCCCCCAAATACATGCCAAATGCTATTCTGTTCTACACCAACATACATTATTTCATCAGAAATACTCCCCCAATCGTGGGTTATTCTTGTCTACAAAGAGATATCCACATCCGCTATGCATATGGTAGTTGGTTGGGGGGGGGGGAGAATATTTCCTAGGAAAATCTCCCCCCCCCCCCTCAATACATGCCAAATGCTATCTGTTCTACACCAACATACATTTCATTTCATCAGAAATACTCCCACAATCACCTGCTATTCTTCTCTACAAAGAGACAATCACATCCACTTTGCATATGGTAGATGGTGGGGGGATATTTCCTAGGAAAATCTCCCCTCCCCCACCAATACATGGCACATGCTGTCTGTTCTACAACAACATACATTATTTTGTTTCATCAGAAATACTCCCCCAATCGTGGGCTATTCTTGTCTACAAAGAGATGTCCACGTCCACTATGCATATGGAAGATGGTGGCGGGGGGGGGGATATTTCCTAGGAAAATCTCCCCCCCCCCCACCAATACAACATGCTGTCTGTTCTACACCAACATACATTATTTTGTTCATCAGAAATACTCCCCCAATCGGTGGGCTCTTCTTGTATTCTTGTCTACAAAGAGACGTCCATATCCACTATGCATATGGTAGATGGTGGTGGGGGGGGGGATATTTCCTAGGGGATATTCCCCCCCCCCACACATACATGCCACATGCTATCTCTTCACCAACTTTCATTTCATTTCATCAGAAATACTCTCCCAATCACATGCTATTCTTCTCCTTCTCTACAAAGAGACATTCACATCCACTTTGCATATGGTAGATGGTGGTGGGGGGGATATTTCCTAGGAAAATCCCCCCCCCCACCAATACATGGCACATGCTGTCTGTTCTACACCAACATATATTATTTTGTTTCTTCAGAAATACTCTCCCAATCGTGAGCTATTATTGTCTACAAAGAGACAATCACATCCACTATGCATAGGGTAGATGGTGGCGGGGGGAATATTTCCTAGGAAAATCTCCCCCCCCCCTCCCCCCCACTAATACATGCCACATGCTATCTGTTCTACACCAACATACATTCTTTCATTTCATCAGAAATACTCCCCCAATCGTGGGCTGTTCTTGTCTACAAAGAGACGTCCATATCCACTATGCATATGGTACATGGTGGCGGGGGGGGGGGGGGGGGGGGGGGGGGGGTGGGGGGGGGGGGGGGGGGGGGGGGGAATATTTCCTAGGAAAATCTCCCCCCCCCCACCACCAATACATGCCACATGCTTGCTGTTCTACACAGATATACTGTTTTTATTTTCTAGACCCAACCCCACCATTGTGCTATACATTTATACCAATCATATGCAGCTATGGTAGAGATTTAACCTAGAGAACTCTCTACCAGCCAACATGCATAATAGTTATGGTACGGTAATGGGGAATTATTGCATATACCGGTAAATAGAATCTCTACCGCCCCACCACCCCACTATATTGTCTATGTATAGATATTATACTAAATTGGAGAGCTCTTTTATAGAAAATACTGCCTCGCCTATTCACATACTTCTCCACAAGCAGACATACATTATGACTATGTTTAGTTGGGTATCATGTAGGGATATTACGTCCTCTGTTACCAACAGACTGGTTCTAGCATGTGCATTTTGTGTGCTCCTGAGCACAATATCAACAATGTATATGAAAATACATTAAAAGTTTTGTGGACTTGTGTATGTGAAGGTGGTTGATGGTGGGGGGGGGGGGGAATTTCCAGGTGGGGGGGTGGATATTTACTAGGCTTAAGCCTGGAAATCTTCCCCCCCGGGGGGGAATATTTCCAGGGGGGGGGGGATATTTTCTGTTACACCGGTAAATGAAGGGTTAGTCACCATACCAGTACATAAAGGGTTACATCACCATACCAGTACATAAAGGGTTACATCACAATACCAGTACATAAAGGGTTACATCACCATACCGGTACATAAAGGGTTACATCACCATACCAGTACATGAAGGGTTAGTCACCATACCAGTACATAAAGGGTTACATCACCATACCAGTACAGAAAGGGTTACATCACCATACCGGTACATAAAGGGTTACATCACCATACCAGTACATGAAGGGTTACATCACCATACCAGTACATGAAGGGTTAGTCACCATACCAGTACATAAAGTTTTACATCACCATACCAGTACATGAAGGGTTACATCACCTTACCAGTACATGAAGGGTTAAATCACCATACCAGTACATGAAGGGTTAAATCACCATACCAGTAGGTTAAATCACCATACCGGTACATGAAGGGTTAAATCACCATACCGGTACATGAAGGGTTACATCACCATACCAGTACATGAAGGGTTACATCACCATACCAGTACATGAAGGGTTACATCACCATACCAGTACATGAAGGGTTAAATCACCATACCAGTACATGAAGGGTTACATCACCATACCGGTACATGAAGGATTAAATCACCATACCAGTACATGAAGGGTTAAATCACCATACCAGTACATGAAGGGTTAAATCACCATACCAGTACATGAAGGGTTAGTCACCATACCAGTACATAAAGTTTTACATCACCATACCAGTACATGAAGGGTTACATCACCATACCAGTACATGAAGGGTTACATCACCATACCAGTACATGAAGGGTTAGTCACCATACCAGTACATAAAGTTTTACATCACCATACCAGTACATGAAGGGTTACATCACCTTACCAGTACATGAAGGGTTAAATCACCATACCAGTACATGAAGGGTTAAATCACCATACCAGTAGGTTAAATCACCATACCGGTACATGAAGGGTTAAATCACCATACCGGTACATGAAGGGTTACATCACCATACCGGTACATGAAGGATTAAATCACCATACCAGTACATGAAGGATTAAATCACCATACCAGTACATGAAGGGTTAAATCACCATACCAGTACATGAAGGGTTACATCACCATACCGGTACATGAAGGATTAAATCACCATACCAGTACATGAAGGGTTAAATCACCATACCAGTACATGAAGGGTTAAATCACCATACCAGTACATGAAGGGTTAAATCACCATACCAGTACATGAAGGGTTACATCAGCATACCGGTACATGAAGGATTAAATCACCATACCGGTACATGAAGGGTTAAATCACCCAGGTTACGGTGGCCACAGACTCTGAAAGGCAGGGAAAAAATGCCAAAAACAAGGAAAATCTGGGAATATTTTTTTTTTTTGCCAGTGATTAAAATTTTAAAAAGCTTTCTTATGAAATTATATGACATTTTTATATCAATACAATCAATTGTACATTTGCCAGTTACAAAAATATAATCAGGGAAAATTATGACGAATTAGTGAAATATCAGGGATTTTGTTTTTAGCTCACCTGAGCTCATGTGAGCTATTGTTACCGCAATGTGTCCGTCGTCCGTCGTCCGTCGTCGTCCGTGAACATTTTCAAACGTCTTCTCCTCGGTAACCATTGGGCCTAGAGTCACCCAACTTCATGGTCATGGTCCTTAGGTAGGGGGATTATAAAATTGTTAAAATGACATCATTACGTAATCCAAGATGGCCGCCGTCTAAAAATAGCACAAATTCTTCAAAAATCTTCTCAAGAACCGCCAAGCGGATTTCGACAAAACTTGGTAGGAATGATCGATGTACAATGCTCTTTCAAAGTTGTTAAAATGGTGACCCCAGGGTCAAAAATGGGCGTGGCCCGTGGGGTCAATTTGGGGTCAAATTTTATTTTTGACCGAATATGGTCATGTCATATATAAAATCGAAGGTATCAACGAGGCGATCACTCTGGTGCATTTTGTGTCGAAATCGGATGGTTATGTCATCCAAGATGGCCGTCGAAATTTCAAAAGGTCGTTCTTTTATTAGAGATTTCAAAATTCTTCTTCACATGAACCGCTTGACCCATGGTAGCCAAACTTAAAAGTTATGGTCCATGGGTGAAGCCTTTTCAGATTTGTTAAAATGGAGGTCATCGCTAATCCAAGCTGGCCGCCGTCTAAAAATAGCATAAATTCTTAAAAAATCTTCTTCTCATGAACCGCTAGCTGGATTTCGACGAAACTTGCTAGTGATGATCGATGTACAATGCTCTTTCAAAGTTGCTAAAATGGTGACCCCGGGGTCAAAAATGGGCGTGGCCCGTGAGGTCAAATTGTGGTCAAATTTTATTTTTGACCGAATATGGTGGTGTTATATATCAAATCGAAGGTATCAACGAGGCACTCTGGTGCATTTTGTGTCGAAATCGGATTGTTATGTCATCCAAGATGGCAACCGAAATGTCAAAAGGTCGTTCTTTTATTAGAGATTTCAAGATTCTTCTTCACATGAACCGCTTGGCCCATGGTAGCCAAACTTCAGAGTTATGGTCCATGGGTGAAGCATTTTCAGATTTGTTTAAATGGAGGTCATCGCTAATCCAAGATGGCCGCCGTCTAAAAATAGCACAAATTCTTAAAAAATCTTCTTCTCATGAACCGCTAGGCGGATTTCGACGAAAACTTGTTAGGAATGATCGATGTACAATGCTCTTTCAAAGATGTTAAAATGGTGACCCCGGGGTCAAAAATGGGTGTGGCCCGTGGGGTCAAATTTTATTTTTGACCGAATATGGTCATGTCTATATCAAATCGAAGGTATCAAAGAGGCGATCGCTCTGGTATATTGTTGGTCGAAATTGGATGGTCATGTCATCCAAGATGGCCGCCAAAAGGTCAAAAGATCGTTCTTTTATTAGAGATTCAAAATTCTTCTTCACACAAACCGCTTGGCCCATGGTGGCCAGACTTCACAGTTATGGTCCATGGGTGAAGCCTTTTCATATTTGTTAAAACAGAGGTCGTCGCTATTCCAAGATGGCTGCCATCTAAAAATAGCACAAATTCTTAAAAAATCTTCTTCTCATGAACCGCCAGCCGGATTTAGACGAAACTTGGTAGGAATGATCGATGTAGAATGCTCTTTCAAAGGTGTTAAAATGGTTACCCCGAGGCCAAAAATGGGCGTGGCCCGTGGGGTCAAATTTTATTTTTGACCGAATATGCTCATGTCGTATATCAAATTGAAGGTATCGATGAGGCGATTGCTCTGGTGCAATATTTGTCGGAATCGGATGATTATGTCATCCATGATGGCCGCCAAAAGGTCCATTTATTCAAGATTTTGAATGTCTTTTTCTCAGGAACCAAATGGCCAATGCTGGCCAAACTTCATAGTAAGTTAAGATCCTTGGGTGAAGCATTTTCAGATTTGGTAAAATGAGAGTCATCGCTTAATCCAAGATGACCGCCATCTAAAAATAGCACAATTTTTTTAAAACACATATGAACTCAATGTCACATTCTCCTCTGGTGTTCATGGAGTCAGGTGAGCGAATTAGGGCCATCATGGCCCTCTTGTTTCAAAATTCTGTCACTACCCTGACTCGTATGTAGTTGTGACTGATGAAGTGAGGCTTACAGGTTTTGCGACCAGTGTAGATCCATATCAGCCTGTGCATCTGCACTGTCTGATCAGGATCTGCACTGTTCACCATTCCACCAATGGCACAAACGTCATGCTTCTAACATGCAACATAGATCGTCATCAGGCTACAGGAGGGTGCTATTTGATCAGGAGCTACACAGGTCACAAATCCCATAAGCCACATTTCTCCAGTCAATGCCACATGCATGTTCTGTATATATTTCCAGTTACTGACATCCCTGGGCTTGCTCCTGAAGGCCGCCGTGTTCCAGGGGACAACTCAGCCCGCACATGTACTTCAACTCTTCCCAGGTACGTCACAGTGTTTTTACCACGTTCATTAGTAAACTAAAGCAAAGTTGATGGCACGCCATCGCAAAATACCCATTTTTCCTCTGCCAATAGACAGTGAATTTGTAGATCATAAATTAGGTAGATATAATCAATACCCGAGAGGTTGAATTAAAATTGGAATATCACGTGCATCTACACACCATAAGGAAGGCACACACCAAGTTTCAAGTCCCTACCTATTACGGTTAAAAAGTTGTACTTCTTACAAGGCAAAATTGGCGAATTCTAAGTCGAAAAGGGGGAGATAATCCATGACCGGGGGTTGAATCAAAAATCGAAATTCACTTTGCACATCTCCACACCATCAGAAAGGCACACACGAAGTTTGAAGTCCCTATACCTATTACGGTAAAAAAGTGTTACTTCTTACAAGAAACGTGGCGGGCGGGCGGGCAGGCGCCTGTGACAAAAACAATATACCCATTTTTTTCCCCAAAAATGGGTATAACAACACAGCTCAAGGTGCGTATTGGCGTATTTTACGCACTTATTTTAGTAGAATACACATTGATTATCAAAAGTGGCAGTTCAAAATACTCACAGCAATGTGAAAATATGCATGGATTTTCAAATGGAGTAGTGAAAATACTGTAATAAAGTTGAAATTTACTTAGTTTAGCTGCAAAAAGCAAGTGTTTTCTTTTTGCATTCCAAATAAGTGAATTTCTTTTTTTTATCATTTGTTCCCTATTTATTAAGAAAATCAATAACACATTTGTGAAAGTAAAATATGCATTGAATTTGAAATATGCATTGAATTTGAAATATGCATTGAATTTGAAATTTGAAATATGGGGGTATGCATGTACTACTCTTTAGATACAAAACTTATCTGAAGCTGTGAAACTTGTCTGAAAGCCTGGACAATACAATAGATGTGCCAGTGCACCCAGCTGTATCACACTTAGAGGTGTCATTGATTGAAACTAGAATATCCCACCTCGACCCGCTCCGAATTGCCGATTCGGTGTGTCCTTGGGCAAGACAACTTCGTACTAGCCTGGTCCTGTCGGATGGGGACTTAAATAGTCAGTCCTGACATGCAAGGTCATCGAGCCAGTGCCGTCGTTAAATCAAAGCATTTACATTTACTAGAATATCAACAATACATTGATATATCGATTGTTAGATACAAATATGTATGTGGATGATTTAACATGATCAAATATAATTCATATAGTATACATGTACAAAATATTCAAACATTTAGTACCACCATACTTACATTTTATATTAGGCCCTGGGCGCGATAGGGTTGTCGGTACCATCCGAGCGCACCAAAGATTTCTGGTGCCAATGTGTTTAGACACATATACTGTATATATTTCCGCATGATA
This sequence comes from Conchocele bisecta, assembly GCA_029237695.1. NCBI lineage: Eukaryota > Metazoa > Mollusca > Bivalvia > Lucinida > Thyasiridae > Conchocele > Conchocele bisecta. The sequence continues at coordinate 11,467,466 of CM055273.1, forward strand.
GACTTTTCAAAGTAGTAGCTTAAGACCAGTAATTTGCCGCCAGTGAAAAAAGCATCAGCTACCGTAGGATATATATATTACATTGTGGAACCAATATTAGAAGGGTCATATTGGCGCCTCTTAATTTATTTAATATATAACAATCGATATAAGCCTGAACCGAGCTTGTGAAAATCCAAGATGGCCGCCATTTTACAGGAATTTCATAAAATATGTAAATAAATTGATAAAGACGAGCTATCAATGTGGGTATCCAGCACTAGTTCTGAAGTAATATGGCCACAAGTCGTTCAGATATATGTATCCTGAACATTACATGTGTTAGAAACATCATGGCGGTCATGCACACTTGTTAAGTTCCACAAACAAGATGGCAGTAATTGTTAAAATTACATATATTTTATAGATTTTTCTCTAGATGTATCGTACATGCATACACATAGAGAATGTGTCAACCAACTTCGGATAATTAATAAATATAATGTATCCACCTGTTTACCAGGCTATTTTGTGATATCTACATGTTCAATAAATCCAAGATGGCCACCATTTTATTTGAATTGTGTTGATTATGCGAATCAGTTGGCACACACTACCTGTCATCATCAGCTTCGGTACCAAGTAACATAGACAGGCTCACCAGATGATTAGACACAATTGTGATAACAATGGCATATGTCAGAAGATAATTAACATTTATATATATATTAGAAAGGGTGGCGGCCAGTGTTCATCTACTAACAGAAATTGAATCATTGTGTACCAGTAATACCAGAAGGAAATGATAACAATTTCTGACACGTACGAGGTGACACATTGCAAAATATTTACTTCTCATATATTTAAAGGAATACATGTATAATTATAATTTGTATCAATCAAAGATGGCCGCTATTTTACAGGCTTTTCGTCAAGTATGTACATGTACATAAATTGGCATACTCATTATATCTGGGTCAACTATTAACTTTTAATTGATAGGCCCTGACTATATTAACGAGTACATCATGTTCCAGTCTGAAACTAAACGTTGCAATGCTGTTTAGACTGCTATGTCCTAATCATATACGTCGGAAGTATTAGTTGTAAATATATTACATTACTGTCAGCCCGTCTTTAAAATTATTGTATGATATTCGTTAATAATTATAACTTGTGTACATCAAGAAAAGTCAGGTTTGTAATACACCATTTGTTAATCGAGTTGATCTGTAGGAAACAGCTACTGTTTGTATTGGTAATATATGACTGTTAAAACACGGTTGTTACCTACATATTGTATTGTTTAATATTTAAAATATGTGTACAGCCGTTGTGTTTTCACAAGTACGCTATGTACATAGATATGTGTAGACTAATGGTGCCTATATGGAGACCGACCCACACATTCGGATATTAATATTTTGCCGAAAAGAATATTTAATACAAATTTCATTGAATCAGTATCTGCTATATATGCATGCACAATGGTCCGGTTATTTAACGTGTTTATTCCGAAATCAAGTACTAATTTGAATTATCCTATCACAAGTATACCAGCCATCCTCGTTTAACGGTAATTTCTCGTTCAGCCAATGTTAACTAAAAGTATGCTATCGTAATAGGAATACAGTAGACATCAACTTGGTGTATGTGTTGTATATTTATGGAAATGTACTTTGCAAATAAACAATATAAAACTAATATTCTGACACCAATGGATAACCCGGCCGCCAATTGGATTAACGGATAATATAGTAACGCAAATTGTGCCAGAAGCTTTAGCGCAAACGTCATTTGACTTTGACTATTGGCCTTGGGGCAGCTATAGAATGAAAGCATGTATCGCAAATATGCAAACAGTATGTCATGGTTAACAGAAAATACAACACATTTACAAACTATTACAATTTATCATGTTTATGTTATCGGCGGAAGTATGAAAATAAGCAAAGGAACGAAAAGGAGATTGTTTTACCCATTGGCATGCTGCACATACTGGGCGGATATTATATTACAATCAAAATAGTTTTGTTTTGGTTTTAGTAGTATTAATGCGCACTGTCAGTACTTGCTGCATCCTGGTTGGGGCATCGAACATAGAGTGGAACATATAATACTTCTACTTTCTTCCTGTCCAAAGTTAGCCGCTGTACTGCTTGTTTTATTCAGAATATTGATAATATACTGAAATGAGACCACATATACTAGACCACCGTACATTGGTAATAACAGAAAAGAGGTGCACTGTATGGCAAGCTGTGTGTGGAAAACCAAAGCATGGTGATACATTCTATCTACCACACTTCAACATCCACCAGAATGTATCATGAGAAATTAGTCGAAACACATACGTCAACATAGTGGTTCATCCAGCATCATTATTCAGTTTGCCTATAAGTCTTCATGTTTCATTATCCAAGTGTATACGTGTATTCCTAGTTCTATTTGTTATCTTTTCAGATATGATGAACAACACATGCGAATAAATTATTTCTGTGGCCGTTTCATAAATGTGTTTCATAAATGTTTCGTTGTTGTCATATGTCATTCTCGTTGTGCATGCTATTGAGAATATATAACAAGATATCCAAAGGAGAAACATGAACCTATGTATAGAAGAAACGTAATACATCAGGCTAAACACACAACACGCACATAGCGGCGGAGCTTTCAACATGGCACAAACATGCATTCCACGATCAGCATTTGGAGTACTGATTTAATTGTATCCCCCGGACTCCGTCGGGTGATACTATGGATTTGACAGCGGGCCGCGTCCGTGTCTGCGTCCGCGTCCGCCGCAGACACTTCTTGTCCGGAGCATAACTCAAACACCCTTTGGAATATTTTCATGAAACTTCACACATGCATAGACCACGACCCGAAGGTGTGTCGCACACAAGAATGACAACTCTTGCATAGCTAATTTTTCAGTTATCTCCCTTTTTAGCTCACCTGAGCGAAGCTCATGTGAGCTATTGTTACCGCAATGTGTCCGTCGTCGTCCGTCGTCGTCCGTGAACATTTTCAAATGTCTTCTCCTCGGTAACCATTGGGCCTATAGTCACCAAACTTCATGGTCATGGTACTTAGGTAGGGGGATTACAAAATTGTTAAAATGACGTCATTACGTAATCCAAGATGGCCGCCGTCTAAAAATAGCACAAATTCTTAAACAATCTTCTTCTCAAGAACCGCCAACCGGATTTCGACAAAACTTGGTAGGAATGATCGATGTACATTGCTCTTTCAAAGTTGTTAAAATGGTGACCCCGGGGTCAAAAATGGGCGTGGCCCGTGGGGTCAAATTGGGGTCAAATTTTATTTTTGACCGAATATGGTCATGTCATATACCAAATTGAAGGTATCAATGAGGCGATCACTCTGGTGCATTTCTTGTCGAAATTGGATGGTTATGTCATCCAAGATGGCCGCCGAAATATCAAAAGGTCGTTCTTTTATTAGAGATTTCAAAATTCTTCTTCACATGGACCGCTTGGTCCATGGTAGCCAAACTTAAAAGTTATGGTTCATGGGTGAAGCCTTTTCAGATTTGTTAAAATGGAGGTCATCGCTAATCCAAGATGGCCGCCGTCTAAAAATAGCATAAATTCTTAAAAATCTTCTTCTCATGAACTGCTAGCCGGATTTCGATGAGACTTGGTAGGAATGATCGATGTACAAAGCTCTTTCAGAGTTGTTAAAATGGTGACCTCGGGGTCAAAAATGGGCGTGGCCCGTGGAGTCAAATTGGCGTCAAATTTTATTTTTGACCGATTATGGTCATGTTATATATCAAATCGAAGGTATCAATGAGGCGACCACTCTGGTACATTTTTTGTTGAAGTCGGATTGTTATGTCGTCCAAGATGGCCGCCGAAATGTCAAAAGGTCGTTCTTTTATTAGAGATTTCAAAATTCTTCTTCTCATGAACCGCTTGGCCCATGGTTGCCAAACTTAAAAGTTATGGTCCATGGGTGAAGCCTTTTCAGATTTGTTAAAATGGAGGTCATCGCTAATCCAAGATGGCCGCCGTCTACAAATAGCATAAATTCTTAAAAAATCTTCTTCTCATGAACCGCTAGCCGGATTTTGACGAAACTTGGTAGGAATGATTGATGTACAATGCTCTTTCAAAGTTGTTAAAATGGTGACCCCGGGGTCAAAAATGGGCATGGCCCGTGGGGTCAAATTTTATTTTTGACCGAATATGGTCATGTTATATATCAAATCGAAGGTATCAATAAGGCGATCACTCTGGTACATTTTTTGTCGAAATCGGATTGTTATGTCATCCAAGATGGCCGCCAAAATGTCAAAAGGTCGTTCTTTTATGAGAGATTTCAAAGTTCTTCTTCACATGAACCGCTTGACCCATGGTAGCCAAACTTAAGAGTTATGGTCCATGGGTGAAGCCTTTTCAGATTTGTTAAAATGGAGGTCATCGCTAATCCAAGATGGCCGCCGTCTAAAAATAGCATATATTCTTAAAAAATCTTCTTCTCATGAACCGCTAGCCGGATTTCGACTAAGCTTGGTAGGAATGATCGATTTACAATGCACTTTCAAAGTTATGAAAATGGTGACCCCGGGGTCAACAATGGGCATGGCCCGTGGTGTCAAATTTTATTTTTGACCGAATATGCTCATGTCATATATCAAATTGAAGGTATCGATGAGGCGATTGCTCTGGTGCAATATTTGTCGGAATCGAATGATTATGTCATTCAAGATGGCCACCAAAAGGTCCATTTATTCAAGATTTTGAACGACTTTTTCTCAGGAACCACATGGCCGATGCTGGACAAACTTCATAGGAAGTTAAGATCTTTGGGTGAAGCATTTTCAAATTTGGTAAAATGAGAGTCATCCCTTAATCCAAGATGACCGCCATCTAAAAATAGCACAATTTGTTTAAAACACATGAACTCAATGTCACATTCTGGTGTTCATGGAGTCAGGTGAGCGAATTAGGGCCATCATGGCCCTCTTGTTTGTTTCTCACACTGATTTCGTGTCCAGAGCATAACTCCACCACCCTTTGGAATATTTTCATGAAACTTCACACATGCATAGACCACGACCCGAAGGTGTGTCGCGCACAAGAATGACAACTCTTGCATAGCTAATTTTTTAGTTATCTCCCTTTTTTGTTTCGCGCACTGATTGACCATAACTCGACCACCCTTTGGAATATTTTTATGAAACTTCACACATTCAATTAGACCACGAACCGAAGGTGTGTCGTGCACAAGAATGACAACTCTTGCATAGCTAATTTTTTAGTTATCTCCCTTTTTTGTTTTTGCGCACTGATTTCCTGTCCGGAGCATAACTCGACCACCCTTTGGAATATTTTCATGAAACTTCACACATGCATAGACCACGACCCGGAGGTGTGTCGCGCAAAAGAATGACAACTCTTGCGTAGCTAATTTTTGAGTTATCTCCCTTTTTTGTTTTGCACACTCTACAAACTGGACAATAATGCATGAAGACCCGTTTTCTCGTCTGCTCTGTACACCTTTTCTCGTGTGCTCTGTACACCTTACCTGTAGAGAGAACAATAGAGACTGGGAGAACCATTCACCTGTGCATGTGCTAGCATGTGCAAATGTCCAGTGTTGACCAGTCTTGACCAGTCTTGACCACTGTTGACCACAGGTAATTTATACAGGTAAATGACTACATTGGATATTACATTTCCGTAAACTGTGTTGAAAATATTGTGGCATTATGTGGACCTGTGCAGATATATGTAGATAAATATAGGACTATTAAAAAAAAATTCTGGGCCCCAGTAGCAAGCATTATTATTTTTAACTTTTTAAACTTTTTTTTCCATTTTTTTTTTCAAATTCTTTTTAAATTTTTGTCTAGTAGCATAAGGTCGTAAGTGCTATATACAGACTATTCACCTGTGCATGTGCTAGCATGTGCAACTGACCACTGACCACTTACAGGTAATTTATACAGATAAATGATTATATTACATTTCCGTAAACTGTGTTGAAAATATTGTGGCAATATGTGGACCTGTGCATATATGATATGTAGATAAATATAGGACTATTAAAAAACATTCTGGGCTCCAGTAGGGAGCATTATTTTTTTTTTTTTTTTTAAATTTAATATTTTTTTTCCATTTTTTTTTTTTACATTCTTTTTCAATTTTTTAACTGACCACTAACTTATTACAGGTAATTTATACATTTCCGTAAACTGTGTTGACAATATTGTGGCAGTATGTGGACCTGCGCAGATATATGTAGATAAATATAGGACTATTAACAAAAATTCTGGGCTCCAGTAGCGAGCATTATTGTTTTATTTTTTTTTTGTATATTACATTTCCGTAAACTGTGTTGAAAATATTGTGGTATTATGTGGACCTGTGCAGATATATGTAGACTATTAAAAAACAATTCTGGGCTCAATTCTGGGCTCCAGTAGCAAGCATTATTATTTTTAATTTTTTAAACTTTTTTTTTCCTTTTTTTTTTCATTATTTTTTCAAATTCTTTTTCAATTTTTGTCTAGTAGCATGAGGTCGTAAGTGCTATATACAGACTATTATCATATAATAAAACAATTATTGACTAGTGAGCCATAGAATATAATCTGATATTCCTTGGCTCACTAGTCAATAATTGTATAATATGTTCGGGCCAGTGAAAATTGCTTTCGGGCCCAGGCTCGAGGCCAAGGCGGGACAAGTCGAGGCATTTGATTCCGGGAATTCTTGTTTACTTATCTCCCTTTGTTGGTTCATGCTGATTTCGTATCCAGAGCATAACTCGAACACCCTTTGGAATATTTTTATGCCCACCACGATTGTGGAGGGGGCATTTAGTGTTACCCTTGTCCGTCCGTCCGTCCGTCCGTCCGTCCGTCCGTCCGTCCGTCCGTCCGTACGTCCGTCCGTCCGGGCACACATTAGGGTACTTATGTGGCTAGCCCCACAGGGTTATGGACTTAGTAAAGGATAGGGTTGGTTACAATTAGCCACATAAAAAATCCTTTTATGTGGCTAAAAATCCTTTTATGTGGCTAATATTTAACATGTGATAAGCCACATAAGTACCCTAATGTAAGAACGTCCGCCGTCCGTCCGTCCGTCCGTCCGTCCGTCCGTCCCGTCCGTCCGTCCGTCCGTCCGTCCGTCCATCCGGGCACACATTAGGGTACTTATGTGGCTAGCCCCACAGGGTTATGGACTTGTTAAAGGATAGGGTTGGTTACAATTAGCCACCTAAAAAATCGTTTCATGTGGCTAAAAATCGTTTTATGTGGCTAATATTTAACATGTGATAAGCCACATAAGTACCCTAATGTAAGAACGTCCGTCCGTCCGTCCGTCCGTCCGTCCGTCCCGTCCGTCCGGGCCAACATCGGGGGTTTAGGAGCTTAGGGTAAGGGTTAGTAACAAAGGATTCCTTTGTTATAGTCGGTAAGCTCGTAATTCCATTGATCTTTAGGAGCTAATCCTTTGATCTTTTAAAGAACAAAAAGCTCATAACTCCCAAATGTTTGAACGTCCGTCCGTCCGTCCGGTCCGTCCGTCCGTCCGGGCCAACATCGGGGGTTTAGGAGCTTAGGGTAAGGGTTAGTAACAAAGGATTCCTTTGTTATAGTCGGTTAGCTCATAATTCCATTGATCTTTAGGAGCTAATCCTTTGATCTTTTAAAGAACAAATAGCTCATAACTCCCAAATGTTTGAACGTCCGTCCGTCCGTCCGTCCGTCCGTCCGTCCGGGCACACATTAGGGTACTTATGTGGCTAGCCCCACAGGGTTATGGACTTGTTAAAGGATAGGGTTGGTTACAATTAGCCACCTAAAAAATCGTTTTATGTGGCTAAAAATCGTTTTATGTGGCTAATATTTAACATGTGATAAGCCACATAAGTACCCTAATGTAAGAACGTCCGTCCGTCCGTCCGTCCGTCCGTCCGGGCCAACATCGGGGGTTTAGGAGCTTAGGGTAAGGGTTAGTACCTTTGATCTCTTTGATATTGTCGGTGCCTCATAAATTTAGGAGCTAACTCTTTGATATTTATGAGCTAACCCTTTGATCTTTTATATAGCGGTGCCTCATAACTCCCAAATGTTTGAACGTCCGTCCGTCCGTCCGTCCGTCCGTCCATCCGTCCGCACACCCGTCCGCACACACGTTGTAAGCATACAGGGATCTTATTGGGTAGGGTTAGGATAGTGTTGGGTACTCTTGTTGGGTATTTTTATACAGTAAAAATCCAACAAGTATTCATTTGTAGGAACGTGCGTCCCGTCGTCCCGTCCTCCCGTCCGTCACAAAACTTTAACACTCGGGTAAATCTCTCATAATTTCTTCATCCTTCGACCGATCTGCTTCATATTTCATATACACATTGCTCTGATGGTTCACGTTCGTCCTGCCCCCGCCAAGCCCAGGGTCAAGGTTACATACTTGGTGCTTCAAAAACTTTGACGCTCAGGTAAATATCTTATAATTTCTGTTTTCTTTCACGGATCAGCTTCATATTTCATATACGCATTGCTCTAATGGTCCTCTACCGCCCTGTGCAAAATCCACGTTCGTCCTGCCCCCGCCAAGCCCAGGGTCAAGGTCACATACTTAGTGCTTCAAAAACTTTAACGCTCGGGTAAATATCTTATAATTTCTGTTTTCTTTCATGGATCATCTTCATATTTCATATACACATTGCTCTAATGGTCCTCTACCGCCCTGTGCCAAATCCACGTTCGTCCTGCCCCCGCCAAGCCCAGGGCCAAGGTCACATACTTGGTGCTTCAAAAACTTTAACGCTCAGGTAAATATCTTATAATTTTTCTTTCCATTCACGGACCAACTTCATATTTCATATACGCGTTGCTCTAATGGTCCTCTACCGCCCTGTGCCAAATCCACGTTTGTCCTGCCCCCAACCAGCCCAGGTAGGGTTAACATCACATACTTAGTGCTTCAAAAACTTTAACGCTCGGGTAAATATCTTATAATTTCTGTTTTCTTTCACGGATCAGCTTCATATTTCATATATGCATTGCTCTAATGGTCTTCTACCGCCCTGTGCCAAATCCACGTTTGTCCTGCCCCCGCCAAGCCCAGGGTTAACATCACATACTTAGTGCTTCAAAAACTTTAACGCTCGGGTAAATATCTTATAATTTCTGTTTTCTTTCACGGATCATCTTCATATTTCATATACGCATTGCTCTAATGGTCCTCTACCGCCCTGTCAAAAACTTTAACGCTCGGGTAAATATCTTTTTTGACTTGGAATTTGGCCTCATTTATTATCAAAGCGATATGTGGGACATCCGTGTTCTATGAACACATTTTCTAGTTTATTAAACTTCACACATGCATAGAAGACGACCCAAAGGTGTGTCGCACGTAAGAATGACAACTCTTGCGTCGTTAATTTCTTAGTTATCTCCCTTTGTTGTTTCGTGCACTGATTTCGTGTCCGGAGCATAACTCGAACACCCTTTGGAATATTTTCATGAAACTTCACACATGCGTATTGGGTTGTAATTATTAATAGCCCATCTGCACTAAAACTAAGACATATATTGATTGATCCACTTAAGTTCAGTTAAGCATGCACGTGCATGAGAAATAGAAAATAATACATCGGATAGACCGAACACCACTTCCTGGCCTGCAAAATAAGGATAATGTACCAAATACACGCAGGTAGGTCGAGTATTGAATGGGCACTAAAATGGCTTCCATGATTAGCGGTACACGGTCCTACCAATAAACACTCAGGCAATCAACTAGAAATAGAACGTGAACCGCTTAGTATACGTTGTTTTGATAGTCGTATTCGGTGATAGTCGTGAGTATCTTGTCATTGTTTGTAATGTTACCGATCAAAACACACATGATAACCATCTTGCTTGCTTTGCCGTCATGTTTCCCTGAGGTCAGTAATCAACATAAAGTAAGCACTGAGTAAGGACAAACTATTAAATGAATGAAGTGATCTAATGTTCGCTACATGTTCAAATAGGTATGTCAGACTCATATACAGTGCGACCCCGTTAGTACACGCTTCACTATAACACGAATTCGGTTAGTACACGGTTGTGCCTTGGCTCCCGAATTTTTTTCCTATTTGTATATCAAAATCGTGTTAAATTTGTAACACGACTATTGTCAGAAATCGTGTTAAATTTGCGATTCTTTCCCAAATTCGACCCAAAATGGACGATTTTTTTTTTATGGGCGCATAGCCTCCTATTATCTCACCGATGTGAATGTGCAGCTGATCACGTTTGCACATTTCGTAAATTAATCCGAGCAAACTGGGAATAAGATCAGTAAGACCAGTAACAAAGCAGTGCTAATTGTTATGTGCTCGATTTCATTTTTCCGGCATGCGTTCGCGCTCACCATTGGTGGAATATTAATTAGGTGTAAAGGCTGACCAATCGGAGATCGCGTATCAGTCGCGCAGATTAACTCGACCCAGATTAACTAAATTCTTACAGCATTGCCCACGCCCCCGGCGCATGTACACAAATGTGTACGTGACAACTGGCCTTGTTTCGCTACGTCATAATTGAGCCAGTGCATGAGATAATCAACTTTATTATATACGGTAACTGAGATTTTCGCCGAGAATGATTTGACTATTTTCTGCTAATATATCGGAAAGTTGATAACATTTTCAGAGCAAATGCGTAATAATTACTAATTTAATATTCGTCAACATTCGATATCGTTTACATAAAATGTACACTATTATCAGATTCATCTTCGTCGAAAATCTCGCGTGATAAGCCTGATTACCTCATGAACTGGCGCAATATTATAACACGTCTGGCAAAACATGTCTAGACAGGTCTGTACTCAAACCCACAGGTGGAATAGTCGGACGTGTGACACAAAAGAAAATGACCATTACAAAAATATACATTACCCCACCCACTTGATCTCGTTCTATTATTAACGTCATGTACAGTACGATACCAGGTGGGTGGGATAATGGGATTTTTTTAATAGGCATTTATTTTGGTGTCGTAGGTCCGTGTCTTCCACCTGTGCTCACCATATGAGTAAACACAGATTGCAACGCACGAGCTTGTCCGTGATGTTGCAGCTGATGGAACAGGATATCGGTCATTGGGTCATTGCGTCATCATTACTACACTTTTTTCTACACGCGTTTACAATAATGGATTGCACGGACCTGCGTAGATCTACATTCTACAATGAACATGATGAATAAATAAAACATGACGTTAACAATTCTTGGATTCAATATATTTATTATATGCGAAGATAACAGTGAAAACTTATGGCATATTATAGGCATTGGCGACGTCGTTCATTCGCAGTCACAGTGTACAGTGTACATGTATTTGTTGTTGACATTATGATGCGTCTTGGGCGAGAACAGATATAGCACGGTTCGGATAAGCAACACGGAAGGTTGTATGTCGCCGGACTTCCGTGTACTAACGGGGTCGCACTGTACTTTATGATATTCATATCTATTGTTGGTTGCATGGACTGTCATCTATATTACATGTTTACATACACAAAGTGGTAATAACAGGACAGTGTACTACAACAGTTTAGTCTTATTTGGCCGTAATTTTGCGTATGGATTAAAAGAGCATGCATGATTTCGCTTAAATTTGATTTTGTCATATGAATTGTGTTAATTTTGTTACTCATATAGACGTTTCTTCTTGCACAGTATGCTGTGCATGGTAATGCATGAGACAAAATACAAAATGGAATAACACATGATACAATATGTTCCAATGTTACGACAGATATATTATTACTAATGAGCGTTGGTAGAGGATATTACATTTTAAAATCAAACAAACTCCTGTACAGTCGCCAAATCGTATGATAAGCACAAATTACACTGTTTTGCAAATGTAAAACAGGTATGTATTACGGCTTCTAGTTCTACTAAAACTGATATACAATGTATAATATAAAAATATAATTTTATTCAGCTGCTACCGATATAATGTATATGGGGGTTTAGTTTCATTGCTACACATATTGTACGAAATGGCGGCCATTTTGAAAGTATGCAAATCATATTTACCTCAAACGATATGTCTGATATGTTTTGTGTAATACGTGAACTGAATTCCAGAAATTGCTGTTCCAATTTTACAGTGATGGATATCTTAAATATGCAAATTAATATGTCTATGTTCCTTTTCGTGCTTTTAGTAAGCTGTAGATCAACGACACGGCACTTGCCTGATATTCTCTATCCAGGTCCATTCAGACTTAACCCATTGAAGTACAATGTACATGGCTACGATACTTTTTGTTGAGCCTGCTTACGGAAACCGAGACATTAGTGATCACAATGACGTCCAGATGTCCGTGCGTGCGTCCGTCTGTCCGAAATCTGCGTTCAAGTTTTTAAATACCTTATATCTCTGCAGTCCTAAGTCACATTAACTTGAAACTTCATATGCTTATTAGTCATCATTAGTCATCATCCATATAGTCATGCTGTATGCCACTTATGTGGCCCCTGTGCCCAAGGTCAAGGATAAAGTTTGCAATAAATTTTTTGTCAAAATTTGCATTTAAATTTTCAGGTACTTACTTTCTCTGTAACCGTAACCTTTATACGCTTATTAGTCATCATCCATATATTCATTCTCTGTCCCATGCATGCAGCCACTGTGCCCAAGGTCAAGGTCAGCTGAGTTAGAAGTTCACCTTGTTTGTAAGGCAAAAATGTTAAAAAAAAAAATTGTTCAATAACTCATCAACACAATGCGTGTCTAGGGATGGTGCTTTGTTTTGCATACGACCCACGTCCGACCGCGCAAGGTCAAGGTCATTGAGGACTTGATATTTTTAGCTCACCTGAGCGAAGCTCGTGAGCTATTGTTACCGCAATGTGTCCGTCGTCCGTCGTCGTCATCCGTCGTCGTCCGTCGTCCGTGAACATTTTCAAACATCTTCTCCTCGGTAACCATTGGGCCTATAGTCACCAAACTTCATGGTCATGGTCCTTAGTTAGGGGGATTACAAAAATTGTTAAAATGACGTCATTACGTAATCCAAGATGGTCGCCATCTAAAAATAGCACAAATTCTTCAAAAATCTTCTCAAGAACCGCCAACCGGATTTCGACAAAACTTGGTAGGAATGATTGATGTACAATGCTCTTTCAAAGTTGTTAAAATGGTGACCCCGAGGTCAAAATTGGGCATGGCCCATGGGGTCAAATTGGGGTCAAATTTTATTTTTGACCGAATATGGTCATGTTATATATCAAATCGAAGGTATCAACGAGGCGATCACTCTGGTGCAATTGTTGTTGAAATCGGATGGTTATGTCATCCAAGATGGCCACCAAAAGGTCGTCCTTTTATTACAGATTTCAAAATTCCTCTTCACATGAACCGCTTGGCCCATGGTAGTCAAACTTAAAAGTTATGGTCCATGGGTGAAGCCTTTTCAGATTTGTTAAAATGGAGGTCATCGCTAATCCAAGATGGCCGCCGTCTAAAAATAGCATAAATTCTTAAAAAATCTTCTTTTCTTGAACCGCTAGCCGGATTTCGACAAAACTTGGTAGGAATGATCGATGTACAATGCTCTTTCAAAGATGTTAAAATGGTGATCCCGGGGTCAAAAATGGGCGTGGCCCGTGAGGTCAAATTTTATTTTTGACCAAATATGATCATGTCTATATCAAATCGAAGGTATCAAAGAGGCGATCGCTCTGGTACACTTTTTGTTGAAATTGGATGGTCATGTCATCCAAGATGGCCGCCAAAAGGTTCTTTTATTAGAGATTTCAAAATTCTTCTTCACACGAACCGCTTGGCCCATGGTGGCCAAACTTCAGAGTTATGGTCCATGGGTGAAGCATTTTCAGATTTGTTAAAACGGAGGTCGTCACTAATCCAAGGTGGCCGCCATCTAAAAATAGCACAAATCCTTAAAAAATCTTTGTTTCATGAACCGCCAGCCGGATTTCGACAAAACTTGGTAGCAATGATCGATGTACAATGCTCTTTCGAAGTTGTTAGAATGGTGACCCCTGGGTCAAAAATGGGCGTGGCCCGTGGGGTCAAATTGGGGTCAAATTTTATTTTTGACCGAATATGGTCATGTCTATATCAAATCGAAGGTATCAAAGAGGCGATCGCGCTGGTACATTTTTGTCGAAATTGGATGGTTATGTCATCCAAGATGGCCGCCAAAACTTCAATAGGTCGTTCTTTTATTAGAGATTTCAAAATTCTTCTTCACACGAACCGCTTGGTCCATGGTGGCCAAACTTCACAGTTATGGTCCATGGGTGAAGCCTTTTCAGATATGTTAAAACGGATGTCGTCGCTAATCCAAGATGGCCGCCGTCTAAAAATAGCACAAATTCTTAAAAAATCTTCTTCTCATGAACCGCCAGCCGGATTTCGACGAAACTTGGTAAGAATGACCGATGTAGTGAATGGTGACCCCGGGATCAAAAATGGGCGTGGCCTGTAGGGTCAAATTGGGGTCAAATTCTATTTTTGACCGAATATGCTCATGTCCTATATCAAATTGAAGGTATCGATGAGGCGATTGCTCTGGTGCAATATTTGTCGGAATCGGATGATTATGTCATCCATGATGGTCACCAGAAGGTCCATTTATTCAAGATTTTGAACGTCTTTTTCTCAAGAACCACATGGCCAATGCTGGCCAAACTTCATAGTAAGTTAAGATCCTTGGGTGAAGCATTTTCAGATTTGGTTAAATGAGAGTCATCGCTTAATCCAAGATGACCGCCATCTAAAAATAGCACAATTTTTTTAAAACATATGAACTCAATGTCACATTCTCCTCTGGTGTTCATGGAGTCAGGTGAGCGAATTAGGGCCATCATGGCCCTCTTGTTTATTATCAAGGCTGGCAGCAAGGGTATTAGCTTCTTTTAACGATGCCAGTTCTTGTTTTTCAATGTATCTTACCCTGAGATCACCAGATACCTTGGCGAGCTGGACATGCAGGCCGCGGCCATCTGGTTATTGAAAAAAATCTGATTATTTTGTTTGTTTCTCCATAAAAGTATATTATATTTTGCTGAATGGTAACAACATATACTTTCAAACAGACATAGAGAAAATAGTGATTTTTTTTTTAATACTACTGTAATTACGAGGTGTAGTCATAAAGTTCTTGGACTTTCTTGATAAAAGGTTTACTATAACTGTCCCATTGTTCATCTTTATATGACATTTATACATGGCCAAATTGTTTTGAAAATAAAAGCAAACCGTCCGTACGTAGTGCATCTATAACTATAGCAACGAAAAAACGTCAGTATGGGGCCGGACTCCATCTGTATTGCTCTTTCCACCACAGAAATGTATGTGCTATGCATCGGCCCAGTTTCCACTTTCATTTGAAAACAATCATATTATGCGAAATAGATGCAGGTATTGCAGGAAATTCAAAGTCAATTATTATGACGTAACGTCAATGGACAGAGCAACGTTTGGTAGATGCCTGTGAATAATTGAATACTGTACAAAATTATATGATTTACTTCATGGCACCGATATGTTATTGTCGGCAGAATTGAACCGGCTTTCTAATGACACATTTCGCAACTGATTTGACCGAACGGTTCTGAAGATATAAACACAGTCCAAGAACTTTATGACTGCACCTCGTATAACCGACCTTTAATGGGTAAATTGTACAGTACATTAGAACAATATGTTTCAGCATATTCAATCCAACTTTCATGTCTGCTTTCAAGTACATGCTCAGAAGGTTTTCAGGAATACTAAATAAGAACCAACAGCAAATGACAATTTTAGTTCCCACCGTTTATGGGTTAATACCTAAAACCCTGTGACCTTGACCTACTGTTTTCATGGGTGAGACATTACCCGGTGATCATCTTGTATGGGCATCAAGTTTATGAACATTCCACAGCTGATTATGCTGATAGTGAATCCGTAAAAACAAGGGCACCGCTATCAAAAAGCTAATCACCCCTTGCTGGCAGCCTTAATAATAAATAACAAGGTGAACATAAACACCCAGTGACCTTGATCTTGGGTGTTCAGACGTGGGGTGTATGCAAAAAAAAGCACCATCCCTAGATTCACATTGTGGCCAAAATTGGAGAAGTGGTTCATAAGTTATTAAGAAATGGAAGGTGTTAATACCATTTGCTCATAACAGACTATCGCTATATCCCCGGCTGCCTATCGGCGTTATTGGCATCTAGTTGAGGGAGGTTCCACTGTATTTGCCAGGTGACTTCCACAAGAACCTGCGCGACCTGCTTGCCAAGATCATCATAGACAACATGGCGGTGTGGCGGGGCCAGGCCGTCAATAACCAAGGTGAGCCTGACCAGTGACTCCCTGCAGTACCAGGATTTCTAGTCACAGTCTTTGATGACCTTACCCGAGTGATGATTCAATATGGTAGTTATTAAGCGAGTTTACTGATGTCATAAGAAACAAGGCTATGCTATGTCATATTTCTTATGAAATCAGTTAATCAGTTTAATAAATATTAATTAAATAAATTCAGTGGTAAGATTCCATTTATTATACCCTGATATACGAAGTATGTCCAGGGGTCTATAGTTTTCGTAATTCCGTCCGTCCACGTTAAAGTTTTTGGGTACCCATTGTCTCTGTAACGATAAGTCGCATTGACTTCAAACCTCATATACTTCCTTATCATCATCCATATTTTCATTCCATACCACATCCATGCGGCCTTCATGTCCAAGGTCAAGGTCAAATTACTTGTGTTAAAAAAATTATTTGTCGGTCCAGGCAGCGGCCGGGGGTATACGGCCCCTGCTCATAGTTTAATAGATAAGAGCCATACACTACCAGAGTAGTTAATAACAAAATAATTATTACAAGGCTTATTTGCATATGAATACTATGTTTAATTTCAAAAAGGCTGCCAAATAAACATGTGTGCTATATCTCTGCACAATAGAAAAGTATATGTTATTTTTTTAATTATTATTTCAGTAAAATCTATGCCGAAAACCCACCCCAAACAACGGTTTCAACATGCTGTAACATGTATAGGCGAGTAAAAACATACGAAGGCACTTTCTTACAATGGTGACAAATGCCAGTTTAGTACCTTTCATAATTACATAATCTTCAGACCCGGGCGCATTTGACTTGTTTTGTACATTGTTTAGAAAGGTGTTTCATGTATATACAAACAATAATTGACCATCCAAGACACGCTAGAATCACCTGTGGTACTAGGTAATTACACTTTGTTCACAAGCTTAGATAAAACATCAGTAGCTTAAATTTACTATTTTTGTCGAATTGTATTCACGATAATAACATTTATTCCGTATGTGCCCTATCTGGGTATGGATTTCTATTGTTTGCATAGGTCTAGATAATGTTCATTGATACCCATTCATTCTGTTTACATGTTTTAAACATGGTTAGGTTTGTTTCACAAAGAATGATGACTAATATTCATGTATCCAAGCACCATACATAATACTCCCGTACCACTACGTAATTAAAAGTAGTCCTCATCAAATAATCGTCGTGTCGACATGAGAAGAGGGGTGTAACGATTAGGTTTTCATTTCCACCATGCGACTGGTCTGCAATAACACTAAAATAATACATTTGTAATAATATCCACACAGGTAGGTATATATCTTTCTGAGTAAAAATATGTGAATCAATGAATGGAAACCTTTCTCTATTTCTTTTCGGTGGGTTATTGGGTTGTTTTTTCTCACACTGATTATATTTGACGTCTATGAACGATATTGGGAGCTGGTTTGATATTACCAATATGATCAATACGATCTCTGGTACTCTGGGAATGTAGTGTGTTATTACATTTTCTAGATTATTAGCAATACCATTTCAAAGAAGTTAACCTCTGTTTCATAGGAAGAAATGTAAGTCATATTGAACTAACAAGGGTTCAGTGATTTTTACCACAATTGGTACCAAATGGCGTTGTACGTGATGTACAACATTGCAAATTTATTCGCACACAGCAGTTTAATTCACATGGTAATCAAATATTTATATAGCAAAACATTACCATTTACCTATCGAACCCTATGTCGTTGTTGTAGAGTACATGTAGTAACAGTCATAGAAGGTGTTGCCTTGGTACATGTCACTGACCGATCACTGTCCACTGTTATTAATACATGAATCTCAGCATAATGTGAAAAAAACATGGCATGTAAATGTGGCAACTATTCACGGGGAATCTAGTAAGTAAGGTGGTTGGATGCATGTAATTGGATTTTGCCTACAAGGAGAAGAGCTTGAAAGCCCTGCAATGCCAGACAATATTGTGGAATTCCCAGTAACTTAGGGTATCTGGCATCACAGTCGTTCCCCGAAACTCAACAAATATGCCTCAAGGCAACTCATGTAACACAATAATGCAATCAAATCCAGTAAAAGTCATACGGACAAGCTGCTACATAGCCATCCACGGTGAGAAATTTGTGTCATTATGGCAGATGGATGAGTTATTAATCATTGAGAAGACAAAAAGCCAATGCCGGTATCGTGCATCACATGCTGGTCATCATTCAGTGATATCAACAGTCTCATCATGCAGCATATACTAAAGCTTTGATAAAATATATATTAAAACAGACATTCGCCTACATTGATGGTTGCAGCAGTAAGTATATTCCTGCACATACACTGGTAGGATCTGGGATAGGGTTGGCTATTCGCATATGATGTATCGCGATGTGATATATGCATATTCGTCCAATGCGCGGTATCTAATACATGTACTATGTCCGAAGGAAATTGAACCATACTTCGCGCAGATGTAGGAGAGGAATTTCTTATATAGTGATGCCTGTATATAAATATCTATTCGCTTCCAACTACATATTCGTCCAATGCGCGGTATCTAATACTATGTCCGAAGGAAATTGAACCATACTTCGCGCAGATGTAGGAGAGGAATTTCTTATATAGTGATGCCTGTATGTAAATATCTATTCGCTTCCAACTACATAATTCACAGCCAAAGCACAACAAAATCATGTTAAAAGAGCCGCTTACCATACCAAGCTAGTCATTGCTACAAGCATGTCTTTTTCCTAAATCCAAATTCCTGATGAGTAGTGTTGACTGAAAAAGAATCATGACAGCTACTCAGTCTTGTGGAAAACTCTCCACGTGAAGTGTACAGCGAGCGTATAAGGATCAGTTATAGACATAGGCTGGATTAGCGTGTATGCATGTTCTGAGGCAAGACATGTACACAGTTATGGTTATGTGTATAGAATTTACTACACACTGTTTAATATATCTTTCTTCTTCTTCCGCGTGGATGTTTGATGATCAGCTACACTCCATCACATTCAAACCAAATAAGCTGGGTGTTTTTATCCCATATTATACGCGATATTATGGTGGCCATTTTGAAAGTAAAGCTTGTTTTCCCCAGTCAAATTTACAATGTTGGAAGTTGTATCGGTTATCTTGTAATGATTAGTGATTAGTAACATGTGTTCAAACATTGGCCTATGCGATTCTCACTCATGCCGGTATATATCTAAACCATGTAAATAGGCGGCCATCTTGAAATTAAAAGAAGGATATAACATTTAAATGGTATATTTAAAGTTATTATTGCCTCACTGGCCTGACCCTGGCATATATAGGTGCGGGGAATTATAGTATTGTACTGGGAAGAGTTTCAATCATCGAAGCATGGTGAAAAGCTGATTCAAATGGCGGCCATTTTGAAATTTAATGTGACATCATCGGCAATGTTGTATTATTACAATTGTCTTATGCTTTCTGGCTATGAAAGCATTGTATGTGCACTAAAATTGCATGCAAATGAGTAGTATGTATCGATAGAGGGCCTAATGTACGTTTACATGGCGGCCATTTTTAAATACGCAATTTTAAGATGGAAGGAAGCATATTTTCGATCGTCTCCTTGACTTATTTTGTTTAGCATACTTGAAAACCCCTGTGTACCAAAGTTCATGCTTTCTGCCGGAAGTGCACTACTTTTGCACTTATCGACCGCACTATCACTTGCTCAAGTGATTTTAATACACTGTCTTATTACACTGTGAAAGCTCATTTTATCAATAATCAACTTTACTAGTACCTGTTTTAAACAGTGAAATGGTAACCAAAATCTTTTTGATAAATTTCTTCCTACACTATAGCAAATACATTTGTAAAATTTCCAACAGGAATTTGCCATGTTGTTGTTCAAGGAATGTGAACACAGTGGTGAGAATTTGCCATGTTGTTATTCAAGGAATGTGAACACAGTGGCAGGAATTTGCCATGTTGTTGTTCAAGGAATGTGAACACAGTGGCGGGAATTTGCCATGTTGTTGTTCAAGGAATGTGAACACAGTGGCGGGAATTTGCCATGTTGTTGTTCAAGGAATGTGAACACAGTGGCGGGAATTTGCCATGTTGTTGTTCAAGAAATGTGAACACAGTGGCGGGAATTTGCCATGTTGTTGTTCAAGGAATGTGAACACTGGTGGGAATTTGCCATGTGGTTGTGTGAACACAGTGGCGGGAATTTGCCATGTTGTTGTTCAAGGAATGTGAACACAGTGGCGGGAATTTGCCATGTTGTCGTTCAAGGAATGTGAACACTGGTGGGAATTTGCCATGTTGTTGTTTAAGGAATGTGAACACAGTGGCGGGAATTTGCCATGTTGTTATTCAAGGAATGTGAACACAGTGGTGGGAATTTGCCATGTTGTTGTTCAAGGAATGTGAACACAGTGGCGGGAATTTGCCATGTTGTTGTGTGAACATAGTGGCAGGAATTTGCCATGTTGTTGTTCAAGGAATGTGAACACAGTGGCAGGAATTTGCCATGTTGTTGTTCAAGGAATGTGAACACAGTGGCGGAATTTGCCATGGTGTTGTTCAAGGAATGTGAACACAGTGGCGGGAATTTGCCATGTTTTTATGTGAACACAGTGGCGGGAATTTGCCATGTTGTTCAAGGAATGTGAACACAGTGGTGGGAATTTGCCATGTCGTCATTCAAGGAATGTGAACACTGGTGGGAATTTGCCATGTTGTTGTTCAAGGAATGTGAACACAGTGGCGGGAATTTGCCATGTTGTTGTTCAAGGAATGTGAACACAGTGGCGGGAATTTGCCATGTTGTTGTTCAAGGAATGTGAACACAGTGGCGGGAATTTGCCATGTTGTCGTTCAAGGAATGTGAACACTGGTGGGAATTTGCCATGTTGTTGTTCAAGGAATGTGAACACAGTGGTTGGAATTTTCCATGTTGTTGTTCAAGGAATGTGAACACAGTGGCAGGAATTTGCCATGTTGTTGTTCAAGGAATGTGAACACAGTGGCGGGAATTTGCCATGTTGTCGTTCAAGGAATGTGAACACTGGTGGGAATTTGCCATGTTGTTGTTCAAGGAATGTGAACACAGTGGCGGGAATTTGCCATGTTGTCATTCAAGGAATGTGAACACTGGTGGGAATTTGCCATGTTGTTGTTCAAGGAATGTGAACACAGTGGCAGGAATTTGCCATGTTGTTGTTCAAGGAATGTGAACACTGGTGGGAATTTGCCATGTTGTTGTTCAAGGAATGTGAACACAGTGGCAGGAATTTGCCATGTTGTTGTTCAAGGAATGTGAACACTGGTGGGAATTTGCCATGTTGTTGTTCAAGGAATGTGAACACAGTGGCAGGAATTTGCCATGTTGTTGTTCAAGGAAAGTGAACACAGTGGTGGGAATTTGCCATGTTGTTGTTCAAGGAATGTGAACACAGTGGCGGGAATTTGCCATGTTGTTGTTCAAGGAATGTGAAAACAGTGGCGGGAATTTGCGATGTTGTTGTGTGAACACAGTGGCGGGAATTTGCCATGTTGTTGTTCAAGGAATGTGAACACGGAGGCTGATTTTGGGAGAGGACCCAGGTGGCTCGGCATTCAGTATTCCAGATTATCTTTTTTTGGCAATTGAGTTTTTGTTTGGTTCTGTAAGAAAATAGCAATCACTGTCAAATAAGGGTGATTTTATCAGATCAAGTTCCAGATAATATCAGTGAGCCCATTCAGAAATTATTATCACATGAGCATTATGGACTGACATTTGTTATGTAAATTTTTTCGTCACTTGTGAAAATATACTATTTGATGTTTGCCTGATGAAAAGTAAATCGATCTTGCAAAGGATGCAACAAACATCCTCACCTGTCATGTTAACCCTTTCAACCCTAAATAACTGAAATGGACTTCCATAATATGTTACTTTTCCTACCAATCCAATCATCACAAAATGATTTTCAGATGTACGCTGATCTTTTGCAAAATGTGCAGATCCTGATGAAACGACTCATTATGAGCAGGCTCATCTGGACCTACACTGTTTGCAAGCACCTATAGAGGTCTGTATGGTTGAAAGGATTAAATATAATAAACAAACAAACAAACATGTAAACCTACTGCCCTCAGACATGTAAACCTACTGCCCTCAGACATGTAAACATACTGCCCTCAGACATGTAAACATACTGCCCTCAGACATGTAAACATACTGCCCTCAGACATTTCTGTTCATTTCCAGTGTCATTGCCACGGATGGTGGACTTTAATTGGCGGGTTGACATCAAGACGTCGTCCGACTCGATCGCGCGGATGTCTGTGCCCACGTGTATACTACAGATGCAGGTAGATATTTATCACAAACTTGCCATTGGTTGAATACACGCTATGGGCCGTGGCCTGGGGGGACATGGCATTAAACTTCAATACTGGAGGTTGTGCGTTCAATCCTCACCATAGGTGTGAAAAATACTAACATGACTGCCGTTGTTTGACACCACTCACAGCCGTGCTCAAACGTACAGCCTGTGCTGTTTAACCATAGCTGTAGACAATGCTCAGTCTGGGGCCAAGCAAACACCTACGTAATTCGCATGTGTCTCATACCGTTACTGGAACATGCCATTATGTCACCAGACCAGTTCACAATGGTCGCACTGAAATTTGGAAATTTATGTGGTTGCATCACGCGACGTGTACTGTGGCCCCGGAATATGTATGTGCAAATCAGCTGTTTGAATGGAACAGATTATCGAAGTACCGTAAGTACTGCATATATTACACGATATTTCCAACGGAAATGTAACAATAACGTGCGACCATGTCCAGCCATGGGTAAACCTTTGCACACGGCTGGAAATGGTCGAACCTTATATTTCCATCCCACTGGTCTGTCAGATGAGACATTAAACTGTGATCCCATCTCTATATGACCTTAGCTGTTGCTGGGATGTTCAACCCATTCACTTGTGGGTGGCAGGTGGGAGCACGCGATGGGTAATTTAACAATCGTGGTTCATCCTTGCCGGAATCCCGACTGGAGACCTGGTTTGGCCCTCATATACGTCTTTGGCATTTTGTATGTGACAGTTGAATCTGGTCATACCCCTTATGTGAGTATTACGATATTCGTAATCCTATTTTAGGGGAAGGGGCCAAGTGACTGGTGTGGTATGGACCTGGCACCAGGTCGGGTTATTCTAATTTCAGGGCTGAATATATTTGTTCTGGATGTAAATATTCCGTTCTGATTTTGGAATTTTCCCATCAATGCAGCAGGTTAAAATGGGATCGAACCCGTTTGCCCGGCCTTACATGACCTTACCTGTTGATAGGCCGTTAAACACTAATAAACAAACAAACAAAACCCATTCACTTGCACTTTTCATTGGTCACCAGCTTGGCAGTGGTCAAATTGATAACGACTGATAACATTGGTTGTATCCTGCATTGACTAGGTACGTATACCTGGGTTACAACATATTCAGTACTGACATTTAATTGGTCGAACAATGTCACATGACGTAACTGAATGACGCCAGTGTATTGACGCAGCTTAACCCTTTCACTCCTAAGTAACTGGAATGGACACTCCCATGTCATTTTTAAGACAATTCCATTCATTAGAAAGGGGTATTGTTTTTAGAAATACGAAAATACCGTAAATATTCTAATAGACGCCCATGCTCTAATAGACGCCCACCCCCCACTTTTTACGTTGAAAATGACACAGTTTTTGGCCGATTTTCACGAAATTAGTGCCTCTATTAAACGCCCAGTACTAACTTGAAACAAAATCAGAGCTAATTGTCCAACTATATATTTTTTCTTTCCATTATTTCGAAAACAACTTCCTTTAAAATCGGGGAAAAAAACATAATTGCTACTTTCACTTTCAAAACGGAAGCGAAATTCGACTGTTTCCGGTGTCACAGTAAATTCCTCATCAGCAGTAGCTATTTTCACGGACACAGGGCGATCAGAATTTACACGGTTACGGAGACGCCATTTTCAAAGCATCTCAAACCGATCTCGTATAATATGGGTGAAATTTACATCATCTTGGATTTTGGCCGATATTTCCTAGGAGATAAAATAAATATGGCTTTTTTTGGACCAAAATGCTAATCGCACTGATTCGGACCCAAACGTCCACGGGCCGAAACGGCCATTATTTTAACATTTTTACCGACTGTACCATAATGACCAGAGTGGGCCGAAACGTTTTGGTCCAAAATGTATATAAACTGACAGACAGTACAATCAAGTCTGGCGTTTGAGAGTAACGTCCCTTTGTTATGTTTTTGTTCAGATAGCAGAACATTTTCCCTTTGTTGAATAACACTTGCCTCTATTAAACGCCCACCCAGGATTTCGGAGCCAGTGGTGATTCTAATAGACACCCGGGCGTCTATTCGAATCTTTACGGTATCTGCAATGGTGTAGATCCTGATGATCATCTGGATATACACTGTTTGCAAACATTATGATTGAGGCAGTGGTAAATGGGTTAAACAAGTCTGCGTTTTTTTCAGCGAAAATCACGTCATACATGTATTTGCTTAGTCTGTAACATAAAACATTACCTGATAAATAGAATACCGTACTACAGTAGAAGATCGATCTCTCGAACTGGTCTCTGTCGAACACTCCAGAAAATTCTAACTCGTCCTGTGGTCCCGACAATTTTCCCTATATAAATCATGTATTTTTCTACCTAAAACTCGAACTACGACAAAGTCAAACTCTCGAACCGAAGTCACGTCAGGTCGTACAGGTAAGTCTGTCGCCAGCTGATCTGTTTGCCTAACGAGGTGTGAATATCACAATTGATGGTCTGTTTGAGTAGTATAGGAGAGTCAAAATGATACAAGTTTATATGGAAGCCACCCACACGAAACTTGTTATCATTGTTGACTCTCCTATACTACAGTCAAACCTGTCTTAAGCAGCCACCCAAGGGAAGTGACAAAACTGGCTGCTTAACAGAGGTGACCTCTTAATAGAGGGTTGTGTTTTCAGGTACATTTCAGGTAAATTTTGAAAATTGAAATGAAGATAAAGATAACATAGACATGTATGTTGACTTGATAATACAAATGTAATAAATAATATTAATGATTAATTTAGAGTACCATATTGATTAAATATGTATGTTTGAATGCAATATAAATGTGTATCTTTATATTTATTTAATATTTTCAAAATTGAACCTGAACATGTAATGAGTGGATTATATCATTTAATGAAATAAAAAATCTGTCGTTTTTGTTGTTATTTTACAGCCTACTGCAACTGTTGATCTGCAAGATTCGTATTGTAGACAATTTATTGTACTAGATAATAGGGCATAATGTGGTATAATCGGAAATGGTGTGGGATAAGTTGTGTGATTTTTTATTTTTTTATTTATTTTTTTTTGTCGGGTATTGGTCAAGTCGAATTTGGATTCATTTCCAATTGTGTATGTAAATAATGCATAGGCGATGTCAGCAAAAGCAGTCAATAAGTGCGACATTCGGCTCATATTCGACATATGAGGCCATTTGCTTAAATTATATTTGAGCCGGTTATACTCGGTCCTGGGCAATACACACCAATTATATCAGCTATTCGTGTTTTGTCAATTTGGTAACTGGCAATGGGCTGTTCCTTTTTACAACATTTGTGTCAGTAACCTATAGAAATTATGAATCGACGGACAAGGGTGCAATAACCCGGATGCGATAGGCTGTTCTTTCAATAATGCGCCGACAATTCGAAGCAACACAATTTGCACCTGTGAAACACCCTCTCAATATCGCATACGCGGCGACATGTTAGGTGTTTTAATTACCCGCATTGACTGCTGACATCATTGTTAATTCGCGCTTCGGTAACGACCGCCGCAGGGTACATTGAAATCGAGATTAGAGGTGACCGTTTAATGAAATTGGATCACTAGTTTGGGACGATAAGTAATGACCGCTGGCCGCGTTAGACGAGTGACCATTGAATGAAAGCGTTTTATATAGCAAAAATGCGCGGGAGGAATTTGAAGTGGCCGCTTAACGGCGGTGACCGCTGATTAAAGGTGACCGCCCGAGCAGGTTCGACTGTACTTGGATTTTCCCCCACTGTTCGGTGGGTATGTATGAGAAGAATGGAACATATTTTTCATCAACCGCGAGACCATATATTTCTGGCATGAGAAGATACACCCTATTAGAGATAAGAATCCCTATGTTATACTCAGTATATATAATAACATAATGGTTCTAGTTAAGTGTGCATGGTTGAAGACAGGTAGTCACGAGAGATGTTTTCGTACCGGTATTTACGAGTATTGCAAACATCACCGGGCATGGATGAGAAGAGGGTCCGTTTCGCTTCGCCCATGTCGGCATTGTGGGGTAGGGACCAAATCCGAGTCACTGCTATGTCCACCATGTGGTGGCACTCAGGCTACTCATCGAATGGTTAACAAGGAAGTACGTGCTCGCAAGTATTATCGTTTAGTAATAATTGAAATCGGGAAGTCAGTTAGAAAGATAGAATCGATCTGATGTGTAGTTTTGATAAGTCACGGTGTTTCAACACATAAACGCCGTAAAAAAAACATTATCAAACTAAATTTATAAAATTGGAAATTGAACAGAAAAAACACTACAAATATTATTAGATAAAATGGATAATAAAATACAATGTGAATTGAAAGCTTATAATGACTGTGTTGAAGAAGTTTATGAAGAATACGGGGGTTATACATGAAATATCCGCGTAATTTATTACGCTCCGATAAAAACGTTGCATTTACAATATTATACCGACAATTATGCGAACTATACAAGAGGCAAATACAAACATTAAGACGGATAATGCGTATCGGATATGAAACTAAGGTGTATTATATAAAATTGTTAAAACCCAACGATTCGTTTACGAATATACATTTCTACGATATCGCTTATAAAGATATTGAAAAATTATTATTGAACTAAAAAAAACACTAATAATTAATTTATGTTGTAATCACAACACCGAGTTCGAGCCTCGGTGGGACCTAAAACTTTTTTTTTTTTTTTTTTTTTTTTTTTTTTTTTTTTTAAATTATTTAATAAAATATCACAATTTCGGGATGGTGGTGCTGTAACATTTCCTCCGACTTTATTTCCAAGTTTTACCCTAAATTTATCCCAATCAGTACTCCCAATCTTGGGCATGGTGGCGCGCGCTTTGATTCTAATATCATTTTTTAGCTTGACTATTCGAAGAATAAGTAGAGCTTATGTTGTCACCCCGGCGTCGGCGTTGGCGTCACAGTCACCGTCACCGTCACGCCTTGGTTAAGGTTTTTAGTCAACCTTGTATATGGAATACTACTGGCCCTACACCCACCATACTTGGACAACTTCATCTCCTAGTGATGTACATCAATAACCCCTGATCTATATTTGACCTTGACATACATTTCCTCTTGAATTACTTAGTTAATTCCCCTTGGTTAAGGTGTTTAGTCAACCTTGGTTAAGGTTTTTAGTCAAGCTTGTACATGGAATACTATTGTGCATACAGACACCATACTTGGACAACCTTTTCTCATAGGGATGTACATCAATAACCCCTGGTCTATATTTGACCTTGACCTACATTTCCTCTTCAATTACTTTGTTAATTCCCCTTGGTTAAGGTTTTTAGTCAAGCTTGTATATGGAATACTCCTGACCCTACACCCACCATACTTGGACAACTTCATCTCCTAGGGATGTACATCAGTAACCCCTGATCTATATTTGACCTTGACCTACATTTCCTCTTCAATTACTTAGTTAATTCTCTTTGGTTAAGGTATTTAGTCAACCTTGTAGATGGAATACTCCTGGCCCTACACCAACCATACTTGGACAACTTTATCTCCTAGTGATGTACATCAACAACCCCTGACCTATATTTCACCTTGACCTACTTTAACCTTGAATTACCTAGTTAATTCCCCTTGGTTAAGGTTTTTAGTCAACCTTGGTTAAGGTTTTTAGTCAAGCTTGTACATGGAATACTATTGTGCATACATACACCATACTTGGACAACCTTTTCTCATAGGGATGTACATCAATAACCCCTGATCTATATTTGACCTTGACCTACATTTTCTCTTCAATTACTTAGTTAATTCTCCTTGGTTAAGGTTTTTAGTCAAGCTTGTATATGGAATACTCCTGGCCCTACACCCACCATACTTGGACAACTTTATCTCCTAGTGATGTACATCAACAACCCCTGACCTATATTTGACTTTGACCTACATTTAACCTTGAATTACTTAGTTAATTCCCCTTGGTTAAGGTTTTTAGTCAACCTTGGTTAAGGTTTTTAGTCAAGCTTTCTACATGGAATACTAGTGTGCATACAGACACCATACTTGGACAACCTTTTCTCATAGCGATGTACATCAATAACCCCTGATCTGTATTTGACCTTCACCTACATTTCCTCTTGAATTACTTAGTTAATTCCCCTTGGTTAAGGTTTTTAGTCAAGCTTGATATGGAATACTACTGGCCCTACACCCACCATACTTGGACAACTTCATCTCCTAGTAATGTACATCAACATCCCCTGATATATATTTCACCTTGACCTATATTTCCTCTTCAATTACTTACTTAAGTCACCTTGGTTAAGGTTTTTAGTCAACCTTGGTTAAGGTTTTTACTCAAGCTTGTACATGGAATACTATTGTGCATACAGACACCATAGTTGGACAACCTTTTCTCATAGGGATGTACATCAATAACCCCTGATCTGTATTTGACCTTCACCTACATTTCCTCTTCAATTACTTAGTTAATTCTCTTTGGTTAAGGTTTTTAGTCAACCTTGTAGATGGAATACTCCTGGCCCTACACCAACATACTTGGACAACTTCATCTCCTAGTGATGTACATCAACAACCCTGACCTATATTTCACCTTGACCTACATTTAACCTTGAATTAATTAGTTAATCCCCCTTGGTTAAGGTTTTTAGTCAACCTTGGTTAAGGTTTTTAGTCAAGCTTGTATATGGAATACTATTGTGCATACAGACACCATACTTGGATAACTTTTTTGCATAGGGATGTACATCAATAACCCCTGACCTATATTTTACCTTCACCTACATTTAACCTTGAATTACTTGGTTAATGTTTATAGTCAAGCTTGTATATGGAATACTCCTGGGCCTACATCAACCATACTTGGACAACTTCATCTCCTAGTGATGTACATCAGTAATCCCTGACCTATATTTGACCTTGACCTACTTTTATCCTTGGTTACTTAGTTATTTCCCCTTGGTTAATGTTTTTAGTCAAGCTTGTATATGGAATACTCCTGGGCCTACAGCAACCATACTCCTAGTGATGTACATCAATAACCCCTGACCTATATCTGTCATTGACCTACATTTAACCTTGAATTACTTACTTAATTTCCCTTGGTTAAGTTTTTTAGTCAACCTTGGTTAAGGTTTTTATGCAGGCCGCAGCCACCTTGTTTGTCAAGCTATGTGTACATCGACAACCCTCGTAGTCGAGCTATGCTGTTCTCCTACAGCTCTTGTTAATTCTTCATATCTCCCCATTTCTTCCACCACGCATTCAAACTCTAAATTTGATATTTCATTATCGGTCAACGCTTTGGACACTATAACGTCGATGCTATTTTTCTTAGACCTGGCGAGAACGGATATTCTATCATGTTTTCTACATTTTTTCTCGAGTTTTCCACCCGACGCCCTAATTACCATACAAAGTATTCCAGATAAAACGGTAATTGCACTCAAAACCCCTGCAAGTGGAACCGTTACAATTGTAGATAGCGTTGCAGCAGTCCCCGCACCACTCATTACAGATAAACTTGCCAGAACCGTACTAGATGCTTCAGCTATATTCGCCGCGCGCTTATATTTTTTAGCGTTTCTTTTTCTATTTCTATGTTCTCTAACTAAAATTTCCTGCATAGCGACGATATTATCCAACCTAAAATCTAAACTTCTTTCGTGAATTGGATTGGTATTGACAATTGGAAGCGGTGATTCGTTCATGATTTTCAATATATTGGTATTTTACAAATTAAGTTCAATTAACAATGAGACAATAGTGGAAGAACTCGCTGGGTCAGCGATTTTCGTAACAAAGTTAATAACACTACCTTCGAAAAGTCTAATTAGATCATCACCGGCGAACAAAACCACCGACGAACTATCTCCAGCGAGTTTAGTGACTCCAATTGCCCGTTCTTCCCCATCCAGTACGAGATTTATCATGACCGCGCCCACAGGTTTACCATTAGCATTAACCGAGCGGACCGCCATTCGGAGAAGTGTACCTGGAGCTGTCATGGCGTATCCACCATATTTTTTACTCGCTTTGGCACCGAACGAATATTCAGAGAGCCCCTCAACCAATGGGCCCCGCTTCTCAGCCCAAACTGTATGACACGTTTTTGCGTTTTCATTGTTTTCAACAATCCGGCAAGCCCCCCCCGATAGAGGTATGGGCCTCAGCACGAATCTTTTCAGAGGCCTCCTCAAGCGCTTTGGTCGCGGCTCTAAGAGCATGTTTCAGTTTATCGGAAACTTCGGTTATTTTCCCGTCTAGTTCAGTAAGTGCCGCTTCTCTGATGAGAGAGTCCTCTGAGCGCAACACCCCATAAGCCTCCGTAATGGTCGCCTGGTGGTCTTCTAGGGCTTTTTCAACACCCAACCAGGCCTCTTTTTGAAATTCAGTTATTTTTCCGTCTAGTTCAGCAACCGCCGCTTCTCTGATGAGAGAGTCCTCTGAGCGCAACACCTCATACGCCTCCGCAAGGGCCGCCTTGTGGTCTTCTCGGACCCCCTCAACCCCCAACCGGGTCTCTTTCCGAAATTCGGTTATTTTTCCGTCTAGTTCAGTAAGTGCCGCTTCTCTGATGAGAGAGTCCTCTAAACGCAACACATCATAAGCCTCCGCAAGGGCCGCCTGGTGGTCTGCTCGGGCTTTCTCAACCCCCAACCGGGTCTCTTTTCGAAATTCGATTATTTTTCCGTCTGGTTCAGTAAGTGCCGCTTCTCTGATGAGAGAGTCCTCTAAGCGCAACACATCATAAGCCTCCGTAAGGGCCACCTGGTGGTCTTCTCGGACTCCCTCAATACCCAACCGGGCCTCTTTTCGAAATTTGGTTATTTTTCCGTCTAGTTCAGTAAGTGTTGCTTCTGTGATGAGAGAGTCCTCTGAACGCAACACCCCATACGCCTCCATAAGGTCCGCCTGGCGGTCTGCTCGGACTTTCTCAATACCCGTTCGGACTCCATCAAGATCCAACCGGGTCTCTTTCCGAAATTTGGTTATTTGTTTTCCTAGTTCGGTAAGTGCCGCTTCTCTGATGAGAAAGTCCTCTGAGCGCAACATATCTTGGGCTTTCTCAAGCCCCAACCGGGCCTCTTCCCGAAATGTGGTTATTTTTTCACCTAGTTCGTTTAGTTCTGTATGCGTTTCTTCACGACTTTGTGTATTCACAGCCAGCGCATATTCTCTAAGTTGTGATAGTAGACTCTTGTGAATCTCGTCCGTGGCCACCGATATAGTTCTATTGATCAAGGCCTTTGTTTTTTGGGTAGTTAAAAAGTCGCTCTCTGTCGGGATGAATCCCCCTTCTGTCGGTTCCAAATTCTTTGAATTTGTCACCCAATCGGTGACTTTCATCGCGGGGTGTGGGAAGTCTAAGGTCACAGTCTCCCCAAAGAAACAGTCGCTGGCGGGCACGGTTTTCAGTAATGTGCTGGGAGTGCCGTCTACCGTCTTGTACAATGTGTTCACCTGATCCAGGTGCACCCCGAGAGTTTTCGTGACGGCGAAGTTTACTGGGGTCGTGCCGACGTGCTCGCCCGGATCAAACACTCCATCATCATTGGCAGGGTGTGTTATTTTAAATCCTAACAGTGAGCCCAACCCCGGTGAGATCCTTAACTTTTTCTCAACGGTCAATGTCGCAAGCCCCGTGGCTTTCGAAACTGCGAGAGTGGCTACACCAGCAAGCTTCGGCGCGACAAAAGCTTGGAGTGCCCCGAAACTCCAAAGGCCATGAGGTACTATGAAACTTCCCCCTATGACTCTATCTATGTCCATGTCAATGAAAAACTCGAGCGTTTCAAGGTTTTTCCACCCAACCGTGAACGTGATCGATCTAAGGCCTACCCGGTGTTTTCCGCAGTAGTTGTCGATTGACTTTTGAAGTTCACAACTCTTTCGAACATTAGTGATAGTAGCAAACATAATAATATCTTTCAATGGATACCAAAGCATTTAGCTTTAATTATAATGCAAAGTACAAAGTTGGAGGTAAATACACACAAAAAGACGTTGTTAATCCCCTTGTACACCCAACTGTAACGGTTAGACCGGACAGTGGATTTGCCACCAACTTCCCCGACATCTTTGAACAATATAGGCTGCCCAAGATTACTACAATGGAGGCCGTGAACGGGTGGAAAGCAACACCGATGCAGTTTTGGCAGGACCAAATAAATTTCGCTGTATGGTGCGCAACAGCCGGGTGTGGAGTTTCACATAAATACCATCTGACATCCAAGAATGTCATGCTCCGAAGTGTCTACAACTTTCATGCGTATTATACTATTAGGAGGATTCTCAAAGAACTAGGTATTTCACTACTATGCCTGGGATCCCATTTCCAACGCATACGACCGTATGGCGTTTGAAAGACTGTGTAACGAATTTAACATTTCAAAAGACGCGGACTGGAGACAGAAAACATTTCCTACCAGCGCCGGCCTCGGGGACGTTCTCATTCGGGGCCAGTCCGGGAATTGGACGCAGACTGATTTTAGACACGATCACTCCGGCGACCACATTGTCAGTCGGAACGCCGGGAATTTTGACCCCGCGACGATGACCTTCGGGCCGGAAGTGTCTGGAGGTCGGCACTGTGGCGTGTTTTCTTGTAAAATGTTACCTCCGAAACGGTCTCACGTCGATTACATACAGCAGGCTGCTGAGGTTCAGGACGCGTGGGGTACATTTATGTTAGATACGGGTCTAGGGTTCACGCAGGCCGGGGTTACTCGCCTCAATGACTCCATTCGCACGTACGTCTGGGCCATCCTCGGCGCACAGAAGCAAACTCGCAATTCTATACTGGGCACGGGAACGGCGTTTGATGCACAAAAACAATTCTTGGCACTTGTAGAGGACGCCATCTCAGCTAGGGTGGACCTGGAGAAGGCGATCCAGAATTATCAAGACGTTTTGCAGAATGCCAGCACCCCAGTAGACTACGTATTTGGAATAGGTCTTTATATGGCGCCGAGCAATATGATACTACGAGACGACCCGGTTGACGGTTACAATAATCAGATCGTAATCGCCACCGTCAATCAAAAAATCGGCCACAACGGGAACGTGAACGCGGATATCATCAAACTCCCCCCCAAGACGGTCGGGAGCGGAGGTGGAAATTCAAATAAATTTGAAAAAGATTTCATAAAAACCCCATCAAGTTCATTTGAACCCAGTGTTTCACCGAGTTCCGCCGTTGTTCCACCCTCTGCAATAGGACCCCCAATTCACGAATTGAGAATTGGACGAACGCGATTGGATTGGAACAGGAGCGGAAACACCAATCGAGATTGGAAGCACAACACACGAGGAGGAGAAATTAGGGCTCGTCGTTGCCCTCGTGGCGATCGGACTACTCGCGCTTTGGTTTTAGGAACTCTCGAGAGAGTAAAAGTAGGAGACCGGCGATTGCCACGATTAAAGCCCAAGTATTTTTGGCGAGCCATCCGGCCGTTTTTGCTAATATAGATAGCAAGTAAGAAACGATACTTCCGATAAGTCCAGGTAGTGCGGCAGCCGCCTTTTCGGCTAATTTAGCCAGGAGACTGGCGAGGGCTTTTAGTTGTTTTTGTACCCACTCCTTGGCTCCACCGGATGGCGTGGGTGTTGGTGTGGGTGCTGGCGCGGGTGGTGGCACCGCGCCACCAGTGAAAGCTAGAACTATGGTCGATATAGTTATACCGATAGCAACGAGGATGCTTGCTAACTTGACACCCTGCTCTCTGAACAGAGTGCGAAGACGCTCACCGAGTGTCGTCTCCTCGTGCAGGACCCTCGAGATTGTTTCGCGGATCCGACTTATTTGTGTGCGGAGAGCCTCACGGCAAGCCGATGCAGCCTGCAAGTGAGCTTCTCTTTCGTCCCGCAACGACTGCAGGCGTTCGGTGATCCGCTCGGTAGATTCTCTATCGCCACCGGCTTCCTCCAGTTTTCTTTCTTCTAGCACGATATGTTCATCCAGCACCGTGAGTTTGGATAGGTTAAGGACCAGTTCGCCCCGGATCGTTTGCAGAGCCTTATCGAGGCCCCGGAGTTTGTGAAGAGGTAACGGTGGGTCATCGTTAGACCCTTGGTCGAGGTTGAGTATTTCGTTTTCGCTGAACGTGGTCTCCATCGTGTTAATAGCGTCGGTGGCTACACGAGGGATCTCTCTGAGCTCGACCATTTCTATCGCGGCGGCCGTCTTCGCCATAGTTTCGTCGGTAGAATTTAGGGCCTCTACAGCGCGGGCGGGCATAATTGTTTTACCCCGCTTCCAATCTGGGAATCCGAGTTCGTTCTTTACGATTTGGCCACCGCCCCGGTTTCCGGCAATGGTGTTCAGCGCTAGGGGTTTTCCGGTATTCATGTTGACGATCTCGTTATTTGATGCTTTTAGTCGCAATCTACCGTTCAGATCAAATTTGAACTTGGAGTAGTCGCGACCGACAGATGGGACCAGACCTTTTTCTGCCAAACTGTTGTAGTAATCGTTTACAGCTCCCTCAAGTAATTTCCGACTTTGACTAGTGGTAGCGCCACCTAATTGCGATTGGATTGGAACTGGAGTCTCTATGAAGGGCGTTTCGTTATCGTTATCATCATCTATGTCATCATCATCCTCATCGACGTAATCGTCTCTGCCGATTTCGTCCATGTCAATATCGTAATCAGCCATCTTTATAATTATGTATTAAAGACAAAACCATACGAGTTTAATAGTTTCACTAAATTATGTCTTCGAGTCAATACGGTCGCAAACTCAATCCATACCACAGACAGCGTGAGCCCCTCGGGGCGAAAGGCGTGAGACAGAGTGTCGTTATTACGAACAACCCATCGACGATCGACCAGAACCAACAGCTCTTAGTCCGCTTCCCCAACCTCGGAGCTAACGACGTCATTGTGCCGGGGACTGTTCGCCTCGCTTTCACTATATCGCTGACGTCGACAGACCGTTGTTCAGAACCTGGGTCGCGCCATCGTCAAGAAGACCATGATAAAGATTTATGGTAATGAGGTGATGTCGATCGATGACAGCGACGTCTACCATTTTTATCAGGACCTTGGAAGACGACACAAGAGCGCGAAAACGCGGTCTATCAGGGTATTGACACCAGCAAAAATAAGAACGTAACCAAACTTAGAATCGGGGCTGATAACAAGGCAGATAACAACGCGAGTGACAACGCGATCGCGGCCGCTTACGGCAACCGCTTCTACATCCCACTCGACTTTGAGTTGCTGGAGTCACATGCCCTACTATCAGAGTGCTTTGGCTGACCGCCTCGAATACGAACTAACGGTCAACGACTACGGCCGTGTTCTCATAGCCACCGACATAGCATCGACGTATACGATCGACAATGTTTCGCTGGAGTACGACATGGTCACGATGCGCGAACTCTCGCGATTGATCAGAACCCAGTACGCCGGGCGCGTTGCCATACTTTACGACCGAGTTCTTCGCCATCGCAAGATGACAAAAGACAAAAGCGACACATTGTGGAATATTAATGTCAACGTACCCGCCCGCTCGATGAAAGGTATACTGATGTTGTTCGAGGATGCTCGGTTCGCGCTCGGGGCTAGAAAAACCGACAAATTATATAACCCCAAAATCACAAAGGTAGAGGTGACGATCGAGGGAGTACCCAATCAACTCTACAGCGCGGGTCTTCGCGCGCACCAGCAGTGGGACGAAGTAAGAAAGCAGTTTGCTGCCGGCTCTAAGCGCTCTCCGGAGGTTGCCGCGGTTGCCAAAGACCTGCAGCTCTCGGCCGTCTCCCTCGCGGAGTTCCTGAATACCAAATACGCGTTATGGCTAGACATGCGAGCCAGCGACGACGACCAAATACACGGCAGTGGACGCCAAGTTGAGAACGCTAGTGAGGGTGTGACGATCCAGATAACCAAAGAGGCGGATGGAAATGGGCCATTGAACGTGTACTTATATATAATTACAGACGCACAACTCAACATCGAAGATGGTCGATACGTCTCAGCACTCTACCGATTTAATTAATTTTAAGAAAATTAGCAATCATTCTAACGATTGATTAATTAATTTTAAGAAAATGAGCAATCAATACCAATTCACGATTGGAGATGCCCACTCTGCCATAATATGTGGGCAGACAGGATGTGGAAAAACGGTTTTCATCCTCGACTTGCTCGAGGGGTCCTACCGCGATGCCTTTCGTCACATTGTGATCCTGTGTCCCACTGTGAGGCACAACGATACTTATCAGCGGCGCCCGTGGATATGGACCGACCCTGAGGTATACGTTATTGACCCCAGTGATAGGCTTCATGATTGGTTGCGTGTCTTCTACCAAATATTTCAGGGCGAGCCCACCCTATACGTGATTGACGACTGCTCGGCCAAGGCGGCGATGACCAAAAAGAAGGACATGCTCTCCGAGCTCGCATTTTCTGGCCGCCATGCTAGGCAAAGCGTATGGATATCCACTCAAAAGTACAACGCCGTCCTCAAGGATCTGCGCGAGCAAACGAAATGGGTCGCCCTCTTTCACTGCAAGGACCGAGACTCATTCGATGACTGTCTTCGAGAGAATGACGTTATCCCAACGTGCGAGGAGCGCCTGGAGGTTCGACAGATGCTTTCGGAAATTAAGCACGCCAAGCTTCTGCTAAAGACTGATCAACCAACTGCTTATAAAGTTATCAATTAATTACTGAGCAATTACTTAACG
This sequence comes from Conchocele bisecta, assembly GCA_029237695.1. NCBI lineage: Eukaryota > Metazoa > Mollusca > Bivalvia > Lucinida > Thyasiridae > Conchocele > Conchocele bisecta. Next base: position 11,504,851 of record CM055273.1, read on the forward strand.
CTCGTTAGTAACTGCTGAGTAAATGCTTAACAATGCTTAGCAATTGCTGAACAATGCTTAGCAATTGCTGAACAATTGCGAGCTTTGTTGCGAGCATAACGCATAACGGTGATCATAAGTATCGGGTGGTGCGCTTGGCAATATGTTAATGTTATGAGACTTGTTAGAATAGTTAAATTAATTTTAAGAAAATTAGCAATAATGAACTGCGACGAACTTCTCGATCAGCTAATGGAAGAAACCTCAACTCCGACTGCCGACACGGTATCTTTCCTGAAAGATAATGAAACTCCGACAGAGCAATCGGGATCAACTCCAATTTCGATTGGGTTGAGTGCAACTCCAATCGCGATTGGGGCCGATACGAATGAAAATGAAAATGCGGCGCGACGAGAGCGGCTAGCTGCGCTGGTTGCTGGGGGACAATCGGAGCATTATCTCGGTAGGCGTCTCTCAGTTTGTCAGGTGGATAAGATATCAGATGCGGAGATTGATAAAATGTATGCGCGATACGAATCTAGGTGAGGTGCGGAGATGACAAAAACTCTTGGATCAGCGGCTATTCATTTGTACGTAACCGCCGTTAGTATACTTCTCCCTATACCAAACACCGCGGGATTGATTCGCGATCTAGAGACTGACCCATTTATAGGACACACTCTTAGAACAGCCTGCTGCTCAATTTATCACAAGTTTGGAATGTACTTAGCTCCGCTGACAACCGCGTTGACCACGGGTAAACACTGTCAATTTGGACATATATGCCCACGAACTATAAGCTCTAATATTAATATTATAATTGATGACGCAAGACACACCTGCGAGAGTGACGGAACCACAATCTCCAACTTCAACACTGTTGAACCCGAGCACGTTGGGGGTTCAATCGGAGCAATCAGGGATTGCTGCAGCTCCAGAGGAGCCCTCAACACCCAATCGAGATTGGACGAATCCGGTTGCACGACATAAAAACCCAAAAAGACAGGCATTTGGGCGCGCGGCGGCTGCCACCCGAAAAGGTAAACAAGATAAAATACTCGCCGAGCTTCGAGAGACCAAACAGTCGTTGCAATCGGGGATGGACACAGCAAAACATCTGAAGACAGAGCAATCGGAAATTGCAACAACACCCCCAATTCACGAATTGGAAGCACACTCAACACCCAATCGAGATTGGACGAACCACTCCAATTCGTGAATTGGGTTGTTGGTGGTGGTCTGGCAGTTGTTGGTGCCTTGTGCGTGTGGAAATACCCCCTATTACACCAATCCTTATCGAAAAAACAACCCCCATCAATTCATCCAAAAACAGTTACGAAACACCAATCGCAATTGGATGCGCCCCATTGATCGCGATCCCTTTTATATGCAATAATTATAATTATCAACAATGGCAGAACAAGATGGTAAAATGATAGTGAATGCGCTTTATCACGCCGTGGTGATATCAGGTTTCAGTATCGGGTATGCTCGACTATCAAAGATGGTCCTAGGAGGGTCCGCTTCCAAATTGGACTTTACTGTGAGAGACGTAGGGCTCGCGACCTTAGATGTAGCGGCCGCAGTTTGGACCCGAGATTATCTAATTAAAGTTGGAATTCTACCTGTTAATATATGGAAATAAATGGCTTCGATCGGAATAATGATAGGTGGTGCGCTTGTAAACGCATTGGCGTTCAGCGGTAGCAACTTTATATTCTCGAAAATGAGAAGCAGGAGCTCAAGCGTCACGATTTAGCTGTAGAACAACTCAATAGCGCAAAGGAAGCATGGTCGAAAAAACGAACCGCCCATCTGGACTGGGTCAACGAAGAGCTTCGCCGCGAGAATCACGCCGCACAAACTTTCCAGAACGTTGAAGAAGCCAACCGCGAGTACGCGCTGGCATATCCACAGAAAAGTCTCGCGCCGCTGGATCGCGAGGCCCAACTTTCACATTTCTATGTACCATCAGAGCCCCAAAAAGACCGCGAGATCGCGTTCATCGTCGTAGGAATGGGTGTGGTGGGTCTCGTCGGCTACTATATTCAATCGAGATTTCAAATTAAAATAATTTTATTTTATAAATATATATATATAGAACGTTAGTTAGTTGACAAACTTTATTTTGCTATGATCGATGTAGGCTACACTGCCCTTAAACACCGTATAGCTGGCGCAAAGGGTATGATTCGTCTGGCCCGAGATTCTCTCGAGACGTGGCGCGAGGACGAAAAAGCGGCCACCCTTTTCACAAAGCGGTTGTTAGATTCCTCCCAATCGTGTTCAACTCCAATCGCGATTGGGTTGAGGGATGAATTAGATTTTCCCAAGTTCCTTCAGAACTTAACCTCCAATCGTGATTGTACTTCCAACAAAGGTTTATTATTAACGACGCAGTTACCGGACGATCTGGCAAGGGCATGTGGGAGATACTATAGCCCCCGCGGCTACTGGAAGGGATTCTCGGCCATCAAGAACCTCGCGACGGCGACCAAGGTTTCAGAAAACGCTCTCAAGGAATGGCTCAATAAACAGGTCATCTGGCAGATCTATTTACCCGCGCCTCACAATATTCCGCGCCCGAAATTCGACGTGCCGGTTCCGAACCATGTTCACCAATCGGATATCCTGTTTCTCCCTCACGATCGCGTCGGTCGCAAGACGTACAAGTACGCACTGACAATCGTTGACGTAGCGAGTCGTTATAAGGGGGCTGAGCCGTTGGCCACTAAAGAGTCTAAGGAGGTGGCCGAGGCTCTTTCCCGAATATATAAGAGGAGTCCTCTCAAATGGCCGAATCTTCTCCAGGTCGATCCCGGCCGCGAGTTCATGGGCGCGGTCTCTCATCTATTGTCTAAGCACCGCCGCCGCGTCAACATCCACCGGGACCAGGGGATCGTGGAGCGGTTCAATCGAACCCTGGCTGAGAGGCTGTTCGGACACCAATATGCCAAAGAACTTGTAGACCCTCATTCGCGATCGACCGAGTGGGTGGCCAGACTGCCCGCCGTGGTCTCCGCACTGAACGGAGAGGTGACCAAATTGATAGGTAAGAAGCCTGTAGATGTCATCAAGTCTAAAAATGTGACGAGGAAGCCCTCTGCCGTCTCGCGCGGGCGACCCGTTGGTTTAGAGGAGCAACGGCTTCCATCGGATGTTGACGTCCGGTACCTCTATCAACCGGGAGAGCTCGAAGATGGCAGCCGCCGCGCGACTGATCCTGTGTGGTCTCTGAATGTATATCATCTGGATCGCTCTATTACTAAACCCGATGAGCCCGTGCTCTACTATTTGGCTGATGGTCCATCTCGCGGTTTTGTTCTTATGGTACCTTCTGACACCCAGCTACCCCCGGATCGTCAGAGTCTTTAGTATTCTCCCCTTTTTCAGAGTTCTTTTTTTGTTTGTACCTATCCTATAGGCTCGGTGTGTAACCCGTCTTCCATCACTCTCCTCTTGTAGTACGCCGACAACCCCAACTTCTGCTTGTACGTCTTCATCACCCCGTTAACCATTCGGAATCCCCTGTTCTCCGCCATATCCCTACCCCCTTCGAGAGCACTCTTGTACCTTCCCCAAGTCAGATCGTTAGATCTCTTCGACATCCCCTTGGCCGAGTGCTTAGATTTTCCGTCACCGCTCACGTAGTAACACTTGCTACACAAAGCGATGGCTCTGTCTCCCTCGAATTCCAGCTTGAACAGTCCCGGAGTTCTGTTGCTCCACGCGTCCCACGCCAACCACTCGGCCTTCTCCTTATTGAACTTTGTCTTCATCTTCTTTCTCACCACCTTCGCCAGCGTCTTCTCCGAAAGCGCGAAGTACATGCTGTCAGTGTCCATCTGTATCAGTTCGAAATCTCCGCGATCCACGTACTTGTCCAAGAAGTCGTAGTAGAACTCGAGCATCCGGAACTTGGCCATCTGGTAGACCGCTATGCCACACTGAAACGGTCTGTTGATCACCACTCGAGCCTCCCCAATCTCCTCCAGGTCTTCGAACCACGCCGACCTCAGTGCCCGGTCGACAGTCTTCTCATCCTTCGTATATGTGGTGTTCATGTGTCTCTCTTGTGCCTCTATCAGCTTGCCACAACACGCGTTGCCAACCAGTTTGAATATCTCCGCCAACACCGCCTTGCTCTTGTCGACGTCCCCCGTCCGTCTGGCAGCGGTGACCTCTTCCACGAACCATTGAAACGGTTTGCCGGGCGTGTAGTCTATCACCCTATGCACCGCCTTGACGATCATACCGTGCTCCAGATACCACTTTAGCAGTATATGATCATCTTCTTGGCGGACATTGCCCCCACGAGCTTTCTCTGTCCTTCGACCCTTTTCCTCCCAGTCCCGGCCAGGTAGTCCTTCATGTGCTGCGGAACCTCGTTCTCATCGACTTCTCGATTAACAAACAGCGGTGACATTTCCGAGAACTTGTCTCTCAACGTTTCCGGGACCTCTATATCCAACTCCGCAAATCCGAACCACTTTTCACTCCTGACCTTCCTCACGAAACAGTCTATATACGACTGTCTTTCCGGGTCGTCACACGTCCATATCGTCTCCTCCCCGCACGGCATGTCTTTCGACAGGGTAGACAGATATAGCGCATTGGCGTCGTACCCCATCACCGCCTTGCACATCTTCTCCTCCCGACTACCTACCTGACCCCTGATCGTCGACCTGCCAGCCTCTGCGTATCTGGAGAACACTATGGACGGACCACCGACCAATCCCTGCTTCATCATCTCGTAAGTTTCAGACTTCGACGACCACAGCTCGGGCGTGTCCGCCTTCCCATCGATCGACCCGCGGAGTAGGTACTGAAGGGAAACACCAGGCAGAGACACAGCATCCTTGAGTATATCCACACCTCTTCCCCTGTAGAACTCAGTCATTTTAGTCAGAGCCTCCAGGAACGGTCCTACATCCAAGTCGTTGTAGTGTTGCAACCATTCCTTGAACGTCTTCATCCATCCCATTTTTGTAGGAATACCTTCTTACACTCTTTCCACTCGGACAACGACAGTAGGAACTCACCCTTCAACTTCGAGTACCACTCGGTATAGTCTGGCAGCCCCGGATGGTCGAGCTTGTCCGCGCTATCGAACCACTCGTACGGGAAGTGAGACTTTATCGTTTTACAGTCATACGCCTTAACCCACCGGTCGTACATGGTACCGGGTCCCAGATACTGGATGATGTCGAGAAATCTAAACTCTGGGGTAAACAGAAACATCGTCGTGCTGGCTCTCTTTCCGACCATCACCTTATTCACGGTGGCAGCCAACTTCTCGACAAAGTACTGCTTGATGAGGTTCAGGTCGTACCTGCTACAGTTGAACCCCACCACCGGGACTTGGTCAATCCAAGAGATAATCTTTGCTTGCTGAGACTTCGATAACATCTATGTCGACTAGCGTGTCAGGATCTCGTTCGCAAATGTGTGTGATCCCTTCATGCATCGTATCCCCCAACGACACCGATATAGGAACGTGCTCGACCTCGAAGGTCAGGTCTTTTGTGGGTCATGTGGTTTTCGACTTGTCGAGATACGCCTCGAAGTCGTAGACTATCTGGTGAGGGTATAGAGTCGTCTCCTCCTCGCGCGGCGATTGTGGATAGTAGGTATTCACCTCATTCAACCACTCGCACTCCCACATCACCACCAGCTCGTAACCCGCCTTCCTTATCTTGGCATCTTGAATTTTCGTCCTCTTGTACAGCGATCTCGCGTTACCTCTCCTGCAATGACTCGGACACCCGTGCCAGTAGCATCCTTGAAACTGAAACACGGTCTTGGTCTCGTGACAGTAGCCGTCGACCGGATCGCCGGCCACCCACCTCTCGCCACCGTGACCACAGTCGGCGTGATGTATGTGCTTTCCCACCCTCTCCTCTTCTCTGTTCAACCATTGAATCAACCTCGCGTTCGCTGACCCCTTGGGATATAACGCCTTCTCGTAGGCCGACTGCGGTCTCTACCCTCTTACCTGGACATGTCACCACGGTCTTCCCACCCATACAGGTGGTCGCGTGCCTGTGCATGTTACACGACTGTGAACCGTTGTTGACATCCGGTGCACCCGTACTCATTCGTCATCTTGCGTAGGTTCGTTATGAGGAAAGAGTGACCTCCAAACATTCCTATCGTCATGATCTTCACCCCAACCGCGTCGTAGTTTGCGGAAGACTTCATTAGGTACCACACTCCGTCGGCGGTGGGCTCGTAAACGCGAATGCCCAGCTTGAAGTGCTCTTCGATCTTCTTAATATCATCCAGGGGGATTCCCTTACTACCCGGTCCGTTATCGTGACCAAGGTATTCGCGAGCCAGAGCTTGTGCCTTCTTACAGCACCCGTCGGATCTCCCTCCACGGTCTCCCCACCAACCCTTGATAAATCGTATTGTAGTACGCCTTGTATAGTGGTTTTCTACGTGCGCTGGGATCTTCTTTTACATGCTGCGCATAAGCAGTGGCACGCAGACTGGCCGTCGTCTCGTTCTCCAATTTCTCGGAGCGTTTTTCGGGGTCAGCGGGCAGTCGTCCGGTCGAAACCGCACGTCGCAGCCTCTCCTCGTAGACGACGGCTCGCGCGTCACTTATCCTATCTGCTATATCTTTCTCGAGTCTCAAACCTCTTAGGGAAATTCCCCAACTCTTAGCTTGCTCTCTCATTTGCTTTATGGTAGGCATTATACTGAGTATAACCAATATATTTTTATCTTTAATAGGGTGTCAGTTGTTATTTTATTTTTAATAAATGTATGACAAATTGTTGTATTTGTACTGAGTATAACTTATGGATTTCTTATCTTTAATAGGGTGTCAGTTGATATTTATGACAGATTGTTGTAATATACTGAGTATAACTTATGGATTTCTTATCTTTAATAGGGTGTCAGTTGTTATTTTATGTTTAATAAATGTATGACAGATTGTCATATATACTGAGTATAACCAATGTATTTCTTATCTCTAATAGGGTGTATTTCACCTTATCAATTATTGCACAACACTACCTGGTGTTTCATCTTCAGGTTTATATTTAGTAACAGTCTTCGCTTCGTGGTCGTGTGGGCTAAGGCGCCACTCTATGGAGACGTAGGTTGTGAGTTCGCATCTCGGCTAGACCTAAAACTTTTTTTTTATTTATTTTTATTTTTTTTTTGCTCTAGGAAATATATGGTCTCGCAGTTGATGAAAAATATGTTCCATTCTTCTCATACATACCCACCGAACAGTGAGGGAAAATCCAAGTAGTATAGGAGAGTCAACAATGATAACAAGTTTCGTGTGGAAGCCACCACACGTGGTGGGTGGCTTCCATATAAACTTGTATCATTTTGACTCTCCTATACTACTGTTTGATTTGTTTCGCTTTTAGAAATATTCATTGACGTTTTAATATGAAGGGACGTGTTCGTACTTGTATTTCTGAGTGACGAATGTTTAGAAAATAATATTCCGCCTTTAACATTTTTAAATGCTAAATTGTGCAATTTCGTTTATATTTTATTTGTACAGTTTGTATATTTAATAAATCAGTGTGCTATTTATAGACACATTCTTGGTATACGATGTTTCGCACCTGTCTACTTTCGTTTATTGAATTTTACTTTACGCCGATCTTTTGCAAACACTTTACTGCTTGTGTATGCAAATGATCCGTGATAAAAAAAATAATTCACTAGCAATAAAAATGGTTGTCAAGTTGTGGTTGTCAAGCTTAATTATAGCATAGTAAAATAAACACGTTTACAATTGGAATGTTGCTCACGACAACTTCCGGTTTTGATATGAAAAAACAAAACAAAGACGAGACGGTGTGTAATATTCAGTTTAATTAACAGTTTATTTATTTACATATGCATACATGTATATATTGAAATAAAATAATTAATTCTTTATATTTATTTATTTGATATTTCTTCCAGAAGGCCATAGTCCCATACAAACATCAATCAATGGTGTCATTCCTAAATGGGATGAAATCACTGACTAGTATTTATTTTCTTTCCCTCGAACGACGCCTGACTCAAACTTTTATTCGAGTCCGTTGCCGGTTCGAGAGATCGATCTTCCACTGTAGTTTCTTGTGATATCAACAGTATTAGGCTCGGCTCGGAAATGGTAGGAATTTCTCACCAAGTCTCAGAATTCTTACGCGTTTACTAACTTGATAAACCTGATATCACAGGGGGATGGGCGTATGATCGGTACATGGGTACCTTATGCGAGTCAAAAAAAGTGCACAGGTCTCAAAATGGCGGCGTTCAGTGGTAGCAGCACCACGAGGTTGGTACATTTTGTATTTATTATCACACTTACATTAAACTTATATAGGCGAGGGGGTGGCGGTATGTGTCTCCGATAAACGGCTACAAACATCTTCACTGAGGCATCATTCAGTAAAAAGTTATTTTAGGCACAATGGACGCCGGTGTGCAAACAAACGGGTTTCCGTGACATTTCCCACCCGGTGTTAACCACTTTTTATCAAAAATATGTGTTCCATTGCTTATTGTATGACATATTGCCATAAAATATGCATTATTTAACATATTTTTTGAGACAACTATGCTCGCACACCTCATACGCCCAAAACTACTAGGTGTATGCACACAAAAAAGTGTCTGGGCCGTAATGTATACCTTCAAAATGGAACATGGGTCTTCAAACATGTGACTTTCAAATCGACGTGACGTCAATGTTGAAGCTGATGATATAATATTTACTTAATGTTAATTTATTGTAATTTATTATTGTTTCATGTCGTATTTGTGGTCAGAATTGTAAATTCCTTAGTATAGCAATTTCATTATGGTTTCATTTGTAATTGCTGGCCGGCTACCGACTACATGAACTCTGTTCCACGTATTTAAATGTAAGTACTTTTTTATCAACAGCTAAAACGTCACCCTCCCCATATATTTTTATTTGATGAAATTCCATCAAATAGTTCTTTTTTAAAAAAAAAATTGCAACCAATTGAAAATCGGTTTACAAATGCCAAAATTGTATTACAAAGTGTGATTATAGGCCCTGTGTTAAAGTCACATATGAATTTATTTTGCAATAAAATCAATATATAGTGGAATTTCATCAAATAAAACTAATTGGGGATGGTGACTTTTTGTTATTGAGGCATTTTTTTTTTTTTTTTTTTTTGTAGATTTAATGTGTTTAGTTGCCAAAATTAGGTCGGTAGAAAAACGTGTATTGAATGTGGATAAATATAATTTGATCCAGGTTTGAGTGAGCTCGGCTTCTGTGCTAGGGTGACCCATTTAGCAGATGTATACATGTTCTAGGGATGGGCCGTGGCCTGGTGTAATGTATGTGCCAAATTTGAAACAAGTTGTTAGAAAGCCAATGGTTAAGTGACACTACTTACTGCCCCACCCTCGTATATGGCATTGGAATTCAGTTCCGGCGGTTGTGAGTTTAATCCTCACCATAGGTTTGCAAAATGCTTAGTATTTCCATCCCACTTCTCTGTCGGATGAGACTTTAAACTGCGGTCCTTAGCCAATGATAGAACGTTAAACCCAATCACTTTCACTTTTACCTTTTTATAAATTTTCTGCAGATATTCACTCAAACAGTGTCATATTTGACGTGTATCTACTGTACGAGTACGCACGAACACACAATGGCAAACGGTAGCCATTAATAGTTTACACCAGAATCAGCAGGGTGGATCATCTTGCTCTCTGCTGATCGCATTCTCATCTTGCAGCATGGCCGTATTAAAACATAAAATAATACATGTGTCTACTGTCACAACTCGGTAGCCATGTAGATCTGACGACATTGGGAGATATACTAGCTTATTAACGTCTTGTCCTGACCAGCGCTACTGGGAAGATTTGATTTGATGGTTTTTAACGGCCTGGTCAGCTAAGGTCATTTTATGCTGGGTTAATGGGGTCAAATCCCATATGTTACCTGTTGTGATGGGGATAATTCCCAAAATCAGAACTGAATATTTACAGAAAAAATATACTCGGCCCTAAAATAGCCTGACCTGGTGCCAGGTCCTAACCACACCAGAGTCACTTAGCCCTACGCCCCAAAAGTAACAGGACTGGTACTAATCTTATTATTTTTATAATGGGTATAACCGGGTCCAACTCTTACATGCCAGAAAGCCAAAAATATACACGAGTGTCAAACCAGGGATACCGGGATTTCTTTATGGTTGAATCCCATCGTTAAATTTACCCTTCACATATGCTCACCTGCTGATCACTCTACCAGGAAGCACGACATCGTGGATGCAGATACAGTAATACTTGCAGAAGCGACCACGTGCATTAAGCAACTTTTGTCTTATGCGACCACTTTCAATTCCCCCTGACCATTTGGCCTATAGAATGACAGTGTATTAAACGACTTTCCCTTAACGCGACTAACGGCCACTTATTTTGTAACCAAAAGCAATTGTCGTTTGTACTAAACGACCATTAATTGACAGGATGTCACTTTCTCCAGATGAAATTAGCCTCAAGTGTGTGACAAACAAAGGAAACAAATCCCCTGATACTGTCAAAGTGTGAATGGTGCATTGTTTATGTTTATTGACCTGAAACCTCGTTCTGATTCGCTCGTTTCCTTAGTGATTACTAAAGGGAATTAAGTCATCGTCGCTTAGCACATGGGAAAACATCTGTTTATTTCACTCATTTAAAACAAAATAATTTTGTTCGCTGTGTACAGAATACGCAAGTATTTTTAGCTTCACTATTCGAAGAATAAGTAGAGCTTATGTTGTCACCCTGGCGTCGGCGTCGGCGTCACCATCACGCCTTGGCTAAGGTTTTTAGTCAAGTTTGTATATGGAATACTACTGGCCCTACACCCACCATACTTGGACAACTTCATCTCCTAGTGATGTACATCAATAACCCCTGATCTATATTTGACCTTGACCTACATTTCCTCTTGAATTACTTGGTTAATTCCCCTTGGTTAACGTTTTTAGTCAAGCTTGTAGATGGAATACTCCTGGCCCTACACCAACCATACTTGGACAACTTCATCTCCTAGTGATGTACATCAACAACCCCTGACCTATATTTGACCTTGACCTACATTTAACCTTGAATTACTTACTTAATTCCCCTTGGTTAAGGTTTTTACTCGACCTTGGTTAAGCTTTTTACTCAAGCGTGTACATGGAATACTATTGTGCATACAGACACCATACTTGGACAACCGTTTCTCATAGTGATGTACATCAATAACCCCTGATCTATATTTGACCTTGACCTACATTTCCTCTTGAATTACTTACTTAATTCTCTTTGGTTAAGGTTTTTAGTCAAGCTTGTAGATGGAATACTCATGGCCCTACACCAACCATCCTTGGACAACTTCATCTCCTAGTGATGTACATCAACAACCCCTGACCTATATTTGACCTTGACCTACATTTAACCTTAAATTACTTACTTAATTCCCCTTGGTTAAGGTTTTTACTCAACCTTGGTTAAGGTTTTTAGTCAAGCTTGTAGATGGAATACTATTGTGCATACAGACACCATACTTGGATAACTTTTTCTCATAGGGATGTACATCAATAACCCCTGACCTTTATTTTACCTTCACCTACATTTAACCTTGAATTACTTGCTTAATGTTTATAGTCAAGCTTGTATATGGAATACTTATGGGCCTACATCAACCATACTTGGACAACTTCATCTCCTAATGATGTACATCAATAATCCCTGACCTATATTTGACCTTGACCTACTTTTATCCTTGGATTACTAAGTTATCTCCCCTTGGTTACGGTTTTTACTCAAGCTTGTATATGGAATACTCCTGGGCCTACAGCAACCATACTTGGAAAACTTTATCTCCTAGTGATGTACATCAATAACCCCTGACCTATATCTGACATTGACCTACATTTAACCTTGAATTACTTACTTAATTTCCCTTGGTTAATGTTTTTAGTCAACCTTGGTTAAGGTTTTTATGCAGGCCGCAGCCACCTTCTTTGTCAAGCTATGTGTACATCGACAACCCTCGTAGTCGAGCTATGCTGTTCTCCTACAGCTCTTGTTATTTCACCCAATTCCAATTTTCTTGACGCGTAACGATACTGGTATATACCGGGTACCGATCACTGCGTTAATAAATTATTATTCTATCAGCTGGTTTGGTTGTCAGTCAATGACTGGTAAAAATCACCGGGTCGAAACATGTCTGGTCCGAAGTGATCGCAGTCACTACTGCCTATTTGCGATTTCAGCTGGGCAATTTTATTTCGCAATAACATTCAAATTCTTTCATCTATTTTGATAAAATAAAGCTTGAATAATTCAGAAAAGTACACAGTAAACATTACCGTATTATTAAAATATAACCAGACATACCAGTACACGGATTTCCATTTTCAGTTTACCTGCACGAAGTGCAGAAGAGCTTATGGCATACCTTTCATGGAACACCTTGTTATTTCATACATGCATTCCTCAGATGACCCTCTATCATGCTGTAGCAAATCCATAACCCACCACCCAAACCTTACCCCAAGGTCAAGGTCACAAACTTGTTCATAAACTTAACGTTGCGGTAAAGGGTGAGAGGGGGCATATAGTGTTAAAGGCATCCGTACGTACGTACGTACGTACGTCCCGAAACCTTAACGCTCGGGTAAATGGCTTATAATTTCTGTTTCCTTCCTCGGATCTGCTTCACATTTCACACACGCATTACTCCAATGGTCCTCTACCGCCCTGTCACAAATCCACATTCGTCCCGCACCCGCTAAGCCCAGGGTCAATGTCACAGACTTGGTGCATTCGAAACTTTAACGCTTGGGTAAATGGCTTATAATTTCTGTTTCCTTTCTCCGATCTGCTTCACATTTCACACACGCATTGCTCCAATGCTCCTCTACTGCCATGTGACAAATCCACATTCGTCCCGCCCCCGCTAAGCCCAAGGTCAAGGTCACAGACTTGGTGTGTTCGAAACCTTAACGCTCGGGTAAATGGTTTATAATTTTCTGTTTCCTTGCTCGGATCTGCTTCACATTTCACACACGCATTGCTCCAATGCTCGTCTACTGCCGTGTGACAAATCCACATTTGTCCTGCCCCCGCTAAGCCCAGGGTAAAGGTCACAGACTTGGTGCCTTCGAAAACCTTAACAGCTCGGGTAAATGGCTTATAATTTCTGTTTTCTTGCTCCGATCTGCTTCACATTTCACACACGCATTGCTCCAATGCTCCTCTACCACCCTGTGACAAATCCACATTCGTCCTGCCCCCGCTAAGCCCAGGGTCAAGGTCACAGACTTGGTGCCTTCGAAACCTTAACGCTCGGGTACATTGCTTATAATTTCTATTTCCTTGTTCGGATCTGCTTCACATTTCACACACGCATTGCTCCAATGGTTCTCTACCGCCCTGTGACAAATCCACATTCGTCACACCCCCGCTAAGCCCAGGGTCAAGGTCACAGACTTGGTGCGTTCGAAACCTTAACGCTCAGGTAAATGGCTTATTATGCCACTACCATCGAATGGTGAGGGGGGCATATAGTGTTACTGGCGTCCGTACATACGTACGTCCCGAAACCTTAACGCTCTGGTAAATGGCTTATAATTTCTGTTTCCTTGCTCGGATCTGCTTCACATTTCACACACGCATTGCTCCAATGGTCCTCTACCGCTCTGTGACAAATCCACATTCGTCCCGCCCCCGCTAAGCCCAGGGTCAAGGTCACAGACTTGGTGCATTTGAAACCTTAACGCTCGGGTAAATGGCTTATAATCAAATATGCCTCGTTTTCTTTGGCTGTCAGCCGGGGCATTCGTGTGCCGACAGGCCACATTTCTTTATGCCCCCGCCACCGAATGGTGAGGGGGGCATATAGTGTTTCTGGCGTCCGTACCCCGCTAAGCCCATGGTCAAGCTCACATACTTGGTGCGTTCGAAACCTTAATGCTCGTGTAAATGACTTATAATCAAATATGCCTCGTTTTCTTTGGCTGCCAGCGGGGGCATTCGTGTGCCGATAGGCCACATTTCTAATAATTCTTGTTTCCTTGTTCGGATCTGCTTCACATTTCACACACGCATTGCTCCAATGGTCCTCTACCGCCTTGTGACATATCCACATTCGTCCTGCCCCCGCTAAGCCCAGGCTCAAGGTCACAGACTTGGTTCATTGGAAACCTCCTTAACGCTCGAGTAAATGGCTTATAATTTCTGTTTCTTTGCTCGGATCTGCTTCACATTTCACACACATATTGCTCCAATGGTCCTCTACTGCCCTGCGACAAATTCACATTCGTCCCACCTCTGCTAAGCCCAGGGTCAAGGTCACAGACTTGGTGCGTTCGAAACAATGCTCGGGTAAATGGCTTATAATTCATGTTTCCTTCCTCGGATCTGCTTCACATTTCACACACGCATTGCTCCAATGGTCCTCTACCGCCCTGTCACAAACCCACATTCGTCCCGCCCCCACTAAGCCCAGGCTCAAGGTCACAGACTTGGTGCGTTCGAAATTTTAACGCTCGGGTAAATGGCTTACAATTTCTGTTTCCTTGCTCGGATCTGCTTTACATTTCGCACACACGCATTGCTCCAATGGGCCTCTACCGCCCTGTGACAAATCCACATTCGTTCTGCCCCCGCTAAGCCCATGCTCAAGGTCACAGACTTGGTGCATTCGAAACCTTAACGCTCGGGTAAATGGCTTATAATTTCTGTTTCTTTGCTCGGATCTGCTTCACATTTCACACACGTATTGCTCCAATGGTCCTCTACTGCCCTGCGACAAATCCACATTCGTCCCACCTCTGCTAAGCCCAGGGTCAAGGTCACAGACTTGGTGCGTTCGAAACAATGCTCGGGTAAATGGCTTATAATTTCTGTTTCCTTGCTCGGATCTGCTTCACATTTCACACACGCATTGCTCCAATGGACCTCTACCGCTCTGTGACAAATCCACATTCGTCCCACCCCCGCTAAGCCCAGGGTCAAGGTCACAGACTTGGTGCATTTGAAACCTTAACGCTCGGGTAATTTCCTTGCTCGGATCTGCTTTACATTCTGCACACACGCATTGCTCCAATGGTCCTCTACCACCCTGTGACAAATCCACATTCGTCCTGCCCCCGCTAAGCCCAGGCTCAAGGTCACAGACTTGGTGCATTCGAAATCTTAACGCTCGGGTAAATGGCTTACAATTTCTGTTTCCTTGCTCGGATCTGCTTTACATTCTGCACACACGCATTGCTCCAATGGTCCTCTACCGCCCTGTGACAAATCCACATCGTCCTGCCCCCGCTAAGCCCAGCCTCAAGGTCACCCCCGACTTGGTGCATTCAAAATCTTAACGCTCGGGTAAATGGCTTACAATTTCTGTTTCCTTGCTCGGATCTGCTTTACATTTCACACACACGCATTGCTCCAATGGTCCTCTACCGCCCTGTGACAAATCCATTACACCCAATCGTTCCCGCCCATAAATTCCTTGTTAGGATCTGCTTCACATTTCACACACGCATTGCTCCAATGGTCCTCTACCACCCTGTCACAAATCCACATTCGTCTCGCCCCCGCTAAGCCCAGGCTCAAGGTCACAGACTTGGTGCGTTCGAAACCTTAACGTTCGGGTAAATGGATTATAATTTCTGTTTCCTTGCTCGGATCTGCTTCACATTTCACTCACACGCATTGCTCCAATGGTCCTCTACCGCCCTGTGTCAAATCAACATTCGTCCCGCCCCTGCTAAGCTCAGGGTCAAGGTCACAGCCTTGATGCGTTCGAAACAACGCTTGGGTAAATGGCTTATAATTTCTGTTTCTTTGCTCGGATCTGCTTCACATTTCACACACATATTGCTCCAATGGTCCTCTACTGCCCTGCGACAAATTCACATTCGTCCCACCTCTGCTAAGCCCAGGGTCAAGGTCACAGACTTGGTGCGTTCGAAACAATGCTCGGGTAAATGGCTTATAATTCATGTTTCCTTCCTCGGATCTGCTTCACATTTCACACACGCATTGCTCCAATGGTCCTCTACCGCCCTGTCACAAACCCACATTCGTCCCGCCCCCACTAAGCCCAGGCTCCAAGGTCACAGACTTGGTTGCCGGTTCGAAATCTTAAACGTCGGGTAAATGGCTTACAATTTCTGTTTCCTTTGCTCGCTCGGATCTGCTTTACATTTCGCACACACGCATTGCTCCAATGGTCCTCTACCGCCCTGTGACAAATCCACATTCGTTCTGCCCCCGCTAAGCCCATGCTCAAGGTCACAGACTTGGTGCATTCGAAACCTTAACGCTCGGGCTAAATGGCTTATAATTTCTGTTTCTTTGCTCGGATCTGCTTCACATTCACACACGTATTTGCTCCAATGGTCCTCTACTGCCCTGCGACAAATCCACATTCGTCCCACCTCTGCTAAGCCCAGGGTCAAGGTCACAGACTTGGTGCGTTCGAAACAATGCTCGGGTAAATGGCTTATAATTTCTGTTTCCTTGCTCGGATCTGCTTCACATTTCACACACGCATTGCTCCAATGGACCTCTACCGCTCTGTGACAAATCCACATTCGTCGCGCCCCCGCTAAGCCCAGGGTCAAGGTCACAGACTTGGTGCGTTTGAAACCTTAACGCTCGGGTAATTTCCTTGCTCGGATCTGCTTTACATTCTGCACACACGCATTGCTCCAATGGTCCTCTACCACCCTGTGACAAATCCACATTTGTCCTGCCCCCGCTAAGCCCAGGCTCAAGGTCACAGACTTGGTGCATTCGAAATCTTAACGCTCGGGTAAATGGCTTACAATTTCTGTTTCCTTGCTCGGATCTGCTTTACATTCTGCACACACGCATTGCTCCAATGGTCCTCTACCGCCCTGTGACAAATCCACATTCGTCCTGCCCCCGCTAAGCCCAGGCTCAAGGTCACAGACTTGGTGCATTCAAAATCTTAACGCTCGGGTAAATGGCTTACAATTTCTGTTTCCTTGCTCGGATCTGCTTTACATTTCACACACACGCATTGCTCCAATGGTCCTCTACCGCCCTGTGACAAATCCACATTCGTCCCGCCCATAAATTCCTTGTTAGGATCTGCTTCACATTTCACACACGCATTGCTCCAATGGTCCTCTACCGCCCTGTCACAAATCCACATTCGTCTCGCCCCCGCTAAGCCCAGGCTCAAGGTCACAGACTTGGTGCGTTCGAAACCTTAACGTTCGGGTAAATGGATTATAATTTCTGTTTCCTTGCTCGGATCTGCTTCACATTTCACTCACACGCATTGCTCCAATGGTCCTCTACCGCCCTGTGTCAAATCAACATTCGTCCCGCCCCTGCTAAGCTCAGGGTCAAGGTCACAGCCTTGATGCGTTCGAAACAACGCTCGGGTAAATGGCTTATAATTTCTGTTTCCTTGTTCGGATCTGCTTCACATTTCACACACGCATTGCTCCAATGGTCCTCTACCGCCCTGTCACAAATCCACATTCATCCCGCCCCCGCTAAGCCCAGGTTCAAGGTCACAGACTTGGTGCATTCGAAACCTTAACGCTCGGGTAAATGGCTTATAATTTCTGTTTCTTTGCTCGGATCTGCTTCACATTTCACACACGTATTGCTCCACGTACTGCCCTGTGACAGATTCACATTCGTCCCGCCCCCGCTGAGCCGAGGGTCAAGGTCACAGACTTGGTGCGTTCGAAACATTAACTCTCAGGTAAATGGCTTATAATTTCTGTTTCCTTGTTCGAAACCTTAACACTCATGTAAATGGCTTATAATTTACATATGCCTCGTTTTCTTTGGCTGCCAGTGGGGGCATTCGTGTGCCGACAGGCCACATTTCTAGTTTAGTCTTATTTGGAGGTAATTTCGCGTATAAATTAATAAATTGTCGCTGAAAGTGCATGCATGATGCATGTTATATTATATTAATTGATTACACAATATCACTGAAATTTGATTTTGTCATATGAGAACTGTGTTCATTTTGTTACTCATATAGACGTTTCTTCTTGCACAGTAGGCCGTGCATTGCAAAGCATGAGTCAAAATTCAAAATGGAATAACACATGATACAATATGTTCCAATCTTAAGACAGATATATTATTACTAATTACACCTGTACAGTCCCCAAATCGCATGATAAGCACAAAGTACACTGTATTGTAAATGTAAAAATGGGTATGTATTACAGCTTCTAGTCTTACTAAAACAGATATATAATGTATATGGGGACTTAGTTTCATTGCTACACATATTGTACAAAATGGCGGCCATTTTGAAGGTATGCAAATCATATTTGTCTCAAACGATTATTGTATCCCCCGGACTCCGTCGGGGGATACTATGGATTTGACAGCAGCGTCCGCGTCCGCGTCCGCTGCAGACACTTCTTGTCCGGAGCATAACTCGAACACCCTTTGGAATATTTTCATGAAACTTCACACATGCATAGACCACGACCCGAAGGTGTGTCGCGCACAAGCACTGCAATAGCAATAGTTATCTCCCTTTTTTGCTCGCATGATTTCGTTGTCGGAGCATAACTACCACCCTTTGGAATATTTCTGAACTTCACATCTAGACCATTTTTTCGTTTCGAAGGTGTCGCGCACAAGAATGACTCTTGATACTAATTTTTTATTATCTCCCTTTTTTGTTTCACCATGATTCATAACTCGACCACCCTTTGGAATATTTTTATGAAACTTAACACATTCAATTAGACCACGAACCGAAGGTGTGTCGTGCACAAGAATGACAACTCTTGCATAGCTAATTTTTTAGTTATCTCCCTTTTTTGTTTTCGCTCACTGATTTCCTGTCCTGTCCTGTCCTGTTTTGCGCACTCTACAAACTGGACAATAATGCATGAAGACCTGTTTTCTCGTCTGCTCTGTACACCTTTTCTCGTGTGCTCTGTACACCTTACCTGTAGAGAGAACAATAGAGACTGGGAGAACCATGTGCTAGCATGGGCTAGCATGTGCAGATGTCCAGTGCTTAACCACTTGACCAGGGGCCCGTTTCACTAACAAATCTTAGTTTGTTCATAAGTTCGAACTTAAGTTATAACTTATGACAAAAGTTATGACCGACTTAAGTCATTGCTTATTTGGTTTCACAACACAAACTTAAGACGGTCATAACAAGTCCGTCATAAGTTACAACTTAGTTATTGTTTACAGCTTCGGTATGTGCCGCGCGGGTTCGAATCCCGCTCGGGGCTTATATTTTTATGATGACTTTACTTTCCCTTTATGTGTTTTGACATCTAAAATAATGGATTTGCAAGCCTAATGTTGAATATTATTAATTTTTAAAAATAATCTCATATAGAATATAAATTTTATCTCAATATTCCGACGCCATTGAATACATGTGGATATATTTATTGCCAACTAGTGAACATTATACTGTAATATAAATTGGCATATGACATGAAACAGCAACAAAAGAAGCAATTAACAATGTTTTTATTTTTACATTCCAATAAAATGTAGTTCGACCTTTTTTTAAAGTTTACTTAGATTACCTCATAAACTCAGAAATCACGTTTCAGAGTCAACAGAACACATGTACTGTCGATTATTAATGGTATGCCCGGTCAGATATGGATGTATCTGATACAACTACTGAATGACATATTATATTTTATTTGAACTGGACACGGGTAATTTGTTGATTACATGTAGAAATGCATGCACTGTGTGAGTCAGTGTCACACATATATGATTGCCCCTGAACATGTTGACCATATAGACTGGATTAATGCGCACGTGCATTCAGAGGACGGGTCTGAAATTTTTGTTAAATGCGTCAGGACTGTTTCTCCATCTAGTCTGAAAACAAGGTATCTCCTTATCAGAAACGAAACACAGGCTAACACTGTCCGCAAAAGTTCTACTCCACTTTCTAGAACCACTTGATTTGTTATGTTGTATATATCTCCAGTAACCGCCAGGAAACTACCAGTTGCGTAAAATCGCAATGCAGTCAACACTTGCAATGACACTGACAGACTGCGTGATCTCAGGTTTGACCGTATAATGTCAGCATGTGCAATGTCGCATACTTGTAGAAAAAAATCACGAGACAGCCTGAATTTCGATATTTGGTCCTCGTTATCCATCAAGTCTAGGGGATTGGTTCGGTCCTAAAGACTCGTTCCCCGTCGTAAATTACGCGCCTGGATTATAACAAATGCAGCTGCCATCGTTTGTATGTTCTGTAAAGAAAGAACAAACAATAGTCGGATAGTCAATCAGACGGATGGACGGACGGACGTTCATACATGACACACCATTAGGTGGTATATTCATCGTTTTTAAAGAAAAGAATGACCACTTAAGACACAAAAGGCTTCGGTTACGGAATATGCTGCATTGTTTTTGTTTATCTTAGGCGACATCTCCAACCACCTAAGATCCCAAACATGTGCCCGGACGAGGGCAGGGGCAGGGGCAGGGGCAGGGGCAGGGGCAGGGACAGGGACAGGGGCAGGGGCAGGGGCAGGGGCGGGGGGGGCAGGGCAGGGCCAACACCGTCCTACACCGACACCAAGAGACCGACAAACACCGACCGACCAACTCACACCGACACCGACCGACACCGATTGACACTGACCGACACCGATTGACACTGATAGACACTGATAGACACCAACCAACACCGACCGACACCGACCGACACCGACCAACACCGACCAACACCGACCAACACCGATTCACACTGATAGACACTGAGAGACACCAACCAACACCGACCGACACCGACCAACACCGATTCACACTGATAGACACTGACCGACACCGAACGACACCGATTGACACTGACCGACACCGATTCGACCGACACTGATTCACACTGATAGACACTGACCGACACCGAACGACACCGATTGACACTGACCGACACCGATTCGACCGACACTGATTCACACTGATATACACTGACCAACACCGAGACCAATACGTACACCGACCCAAAATTCCACACCCGATTGACACTGACCGACACCGATTGACACTGATAGACACCGACCGACACCGATTGAACCGATTGACACTGACTGACACCAACAAACCTACACCGATCGACACCAACCGACCAACCGACCAACCGACCGACCGACCGACCGACCGACCGACCGACCGACCGCCGACCGACCGACCGACCGACTGACACTGACCAACCGACACCGACCGACACCGACCGACACCGACCGACACCGACCGACCGACACCGACCGACACACCTACACCGACCGACCGACACACCTACACCGACCGACCGACACCAATCGACCGACACTGACCGACACCGACCAACCCGGACCGACCGACCGACCGACCGACCGACAACGACCGACTGACACCGATTGACACCGACCAACACCGACTGACACCGACTGACACCGACCGACTGACACCGACCGACCGACACCGACCGACCGACTAACACCGACCGTGCGAAACCAACTGGCCGACACCGACATACCAACACCGACCGACCGACTGACCGACCGACACTGACAAACCTACACCGACCGACACTGACCGACCGACACCAACCGACAGACTGACACCGACCGACCAACACCGACCAACTGACACCGACCGTGCGAAACCAACTGACCGACACTGACCGACCGACCGACACCGACTGATCGACCGACACCGACTGATCGATCAACACTGACCGACACCGACTGACACCGACCGACACCGACCGACCGAATTGGCCGACGACTGACTGACAGATCGACAGACAACCAGACCGACACTGACCAACTGACAACCGACCAACTGATACCGACCAACTGACTGACACCAACCGACCACAAACAGCATACATGTACAGCATACAGATGGTTTGTTACGAGCCGGCTCATCTGGATCTACAGTTGTTGTAAATGTTGTCGATAACTGGGCATAACGAATACTGGTAACGACATGACCTACATCACAAATAGCAATACACGGGTAACTAGCACAAGTGTGGCTATCTATATGTAAGCATATATGGTTTATATGGCAAGATAATTGCTAAAATAGTACGTATGAAGTGAACATTTACCTGCTGTCAGTGAATTGTTTTCTCCACCTCGGCTCATATGGGGGCATCCATCTTTGTTTATTTCATAAGTTCCGACTTAAATATTTAAGTTATAACTTAAAACTGCTAGCTACCTGTCTTAGTTTTTCATAGTAAATTTCGATTGTCGTTCTTGCTAAGATGTTTTGTGAAACGGACTAAGCACGTACTCCGGACTTAAGTTATAACTTATGACAAAAGTACTTGCTTAGTTCGTTAATGAAACGGGCCCCAGGTAATTTATACAGGTAAATTACTACATTGGATATTACATTGAAAATATTGTGGCATTATGTGGACCTGTGCAGATATATGTAGATGAATATAGGACTATTAAAAAAAAATTTCTGGGCTCCAGTAGCAAGCATTATTATTTAAAAAAAAAAAAATCCATTTTTTTTTTTCATTTTTTTTTTTCATTGTGCAACTGACCACTGACCACTTACAGGTAATTTATACAGGTAAATGATTATATTACATTTCCGTAAACTGTGTTGAAAATATTGTGGCAATATGTGGACCTGTGCATATATGATATGTAGGGAGCATTATTCTTTTATTTTTTTTAAATTTAATTTTTTTTTTCCATTTTTTTTTTTACATTCTTTTTCAATTTTTTAACTGACCACTAACTTATTACAGGTAATTTATACAGGTACATTATTACATTTCCGTAAATTGTGTTGACAATATTGTGGCAGTATGTGGACCTGTGCAGATATATGTAGATAAATATAGGACTATTAATAAAAATTCTGGGCTCCAGTAGCGAGCATTATTATTTTATTTTTTTTTGTACATTACATTTCCGTAAACTGTGTTGAAAATATTGTGGCATTATGTGGACCTGTGCAGATATATGTAGATAAATATAGGACTATTAAAAAAAAATTCTGGGCTCCAGTAGCAAGCATTATTATTTTTAATTTTTAAAAAAAAAAATTCCATTTTTTTTTTCATTTTTTTTTTTATTTTTTTTTTTCAAATTCTTTTTAAATTTTTGTCTAGTAGCATAAGGTCGTAAGTGCTATATACAGACTATTATCATATAATAAAACAATTATTGACTAGTGAGCCATAGAATATAATCTGATATTCTATGGCTCACTAGTCAATAATTGTATAATATGTTCGGGCCAGTGAAAATTGCTTTCGGGCCCAGACTCGAAGTCAAGGCGGGACAAGGCGAGGCATCTGATTCCGCGGAATTCTTGTTTACTTATCTCCCTTTGTTGTTTCGTGCTCTGATTTTGTATCCAGAGCATAAATCGAACACCCTTTGGAATATTTTTATGCCCCACCACGATAGTGGAGGGGGCATTTAGTGTTACCTGTCGTCACTTGTCCGTCCGTCCGTCGTCCCGTCCTTCCGTCCGTCACAACACACGAATGGGTACTTGTTGTAAGCGTACAGGGATCTTATTGGGTAGGGTTAGGATAGTGTTGGGTACTCTAGTTGGGTATTTTTATACAGTAAAAACCCAACAAGTATTCATTCGTAGGAATGTGCGTCCCGTCCTCCCGTCCTCCCGTCCGTCCGTCCGTCACAAAACTTTAACACTCGGGTAAATTTCTTCATCCTTTGACTGATCTGCTTCATATTTCATATACACATTGCTCTGATGGTTCACTACCGCCCTGTGCCAAATCCACGTTCGTCCTCCCCCGCCAAGCCAAGCCCAGGGTCAAGGTCACATACTTGGTGCTTCAAAAACTTTAACGCTCGTGTTAATATCTTATAATTTCTGTTTTCTTTCACGGATCAGCTTCATATTTCATATACACATTGCTCTAATGGTCCTCTACCGCCCTGTGCCAAATCCACGTTCGTCCTGCCCCCGCCAAGCCCAGGGTCAAGATTACATACTTGGTGCTTCAAAAACTTTAACGCTCGGGTAAATATCTTATAATTTCTGTTTTCTTTCACGGATCATCTTCATATTTCATATACGCATTGCTCTAATGGTCCTCTACCGCCCTGTGCCAAATCCACGTTCGTTCTGCCCCCGCCAAGCCCAGGGTCAAATTTTGACTTGCAATTTGGCCTCATTTATTATCAAAGCGATATGTGGGACATCCGTGTTCTATGAACACATTTTCTAGTTTATTAAACTTCACACATGCATAGAAGACGACCCAAAGGTGTGTCGCACGTAAGAATGATAACTCTTGCATCGTTAATTTCTTAGTTATCTCCCTTTGTTGTTTCGTGCACTGATTTCGTGTCTGGAGCATAACTCGAACACCCTTTGGAATATTTTCATGAAACTTCACACATGCATAGACCACGACCCTAAAGGTGTGTCCCGCAAGAATGACAACTCTTGCATCACTAATTCTTTAGTTATCTCCCTTTGTTTTTCCGTCACTGATTTTGTCTCCGGAGCATAACTCGAACACCCTTTTTTCAAACTACTTGTGTATCTGGGGAGGGGGATACACATGCACTTGTCGACAAGCGTCCATTTCTAGTTGAGAAACTTCTTTAGGCATGCCAATGGTTTAATCGTCGAAGCTGATCGGTTTGCTTTTGTCTGATAGGTTTTGTGTAATACGTGAACTGAATTCCAGAAATTGCTGTTCCAATTTTACATTGATGGATATCTTAAATATGCAAATTAATATGTGTCTGTTTCTTTTCATGCTTTTAGTAAGCTGTAGATCAACAAATTTTAAAATGAGTGTGATCTTTACAGTTTTGAACGGGTATGTAGTACCGACATTGATATCCAACTTATAAGCATAGTTTAAGAAATTCGTATAAAATGGCGGCCGTTTTGGATTTACACACTTTTCTGTTTATCGTGAAATTGGTTTATAAGAATAGTATAACCTGTCAGTTATCAAATATTAGAATTGCGTTTGCATTAACCATTCTGTGACTGCTGAAACAACGACTTTGCATATAAATATCCCAGAAACTGGATATGCATTTCATAAGGTCAGCCACATTGTATATGCAATATAACACCTTTATACCATACATGTTATGTTTTTGTTACGTATTATTATTAATACCAATATGCTAAACACCTTGGGACTGTGTTAGTTTTATATATGTGTGTGGTGTCAACACTTAATTGCTCGTGCGTGCCTGTCTTTAAATAATTCATATAATTCATGTAAAATGGTGGCCATGTTGGTTTATGAACATCATATTCCTAATAAAATGGATTGATAAATATTTAGTCGTCTATGAAGTAGTAAATGCTTGAAGTTTGTGCTTTTAAAACTGTTTCCACGGCTACATGCAGTAAAGTACTTGTTAATTGGTGGCCATCTTGTTTATGCAAATTACTAGGCTTTAGCTACTACATTTGGAGGTCTATCATGCGGGAATATATAGAGCATATATGTTTAGTCACATTGGTAACAAAAATCTTTGGTGTGCAAAGATGGTACTAAAAACCCTATTTTATGCCGGTACGCCCAGGGCCTATAGCCTCCGTGACAAGTTTTGGTGCTATACAGGCCCCACTGTGACGTAGTTGACTACCTGTGGTTGTGATGCCCATTATTGGCCAGTACATGTGTCAGGTAAACAGCAGTGTATTGACTGAATACATGTTGACCAATAACAATTTTCATTACACTCACAGATTCCTTTTATATGCCTTATTATGGTATACCACTGTCCGTTTGCCCGTCCGTCCGATTGCGTTAAAGTTTTCCGGTACCTATTATCTCTGCAACCCCCTCGATTGACTTGAAACTTCATATACTTATAATTCTTGATCCATATTTTCATTCCATAGATCACCCATGTGGCCCACATGCCTGAGGTCAAGGTCAAATTACTTAGAAGTTTATACATATATACAGGAGACGCAGCCTGATATATACAGGAGACGCTCAGGAGAAGCAGCCTGATATATACATGAGACGCATCCTGATATATACAGGAGATGCAGCCATATATATACAGGAGATGCAGCCTGATATATACAGGAGACACAGCCTGATATATACAGGAGATGCTCAGGAGACGCAGCCTGATATATACAGGAGACACATCATGATATATACAGGAGATGTTGCCATATATACATGAGACGCAGCCTGATATATACAGGAGATGCTGCCATATATACAGGAGACGCAGCCATATATACAGGAGACGCAGCCTGATATATACAGGAGACGCTCAGGAGAAGCAGCCTGATATATACATGAGACGCATCCTGATATATACAGGAGATGAATCCATATATATACAGGAGACACAGCCTGATATATACAGGAGATGCAACCATATATATACACGAGACGCAGCCTGATATATACAGGAGACGCAGCCTGATATATACAGGAGACGCAGTCCGATATATACAGGAGACACAGCCTGATATATACAGGAGACGCATCCTGATATATACAGGAGATGCTGCCATATATACAGGAGACGCAGCCTGATATATACAGGAGATGCTGCCATATATACATGAGATGCAGCCTTGTATATACAGGAGATGCTGCCATATATACAGGAGATGCAGCCATATACAGGAGACGCAGCCTGATATACACATGAGACACATCCTGATATATACAGGAGACGCAGCCATATATACAGGAGACGCAGCCTGATATATACAGGAGACACAGCCTGATATATACAGGAGACACAGCCTGATATATACAGGAGACACAGCCTGATATATACAGTAGATGCTCAGGAGACGCAGCCTGATATATACATGAGACGCATACTGATATATACATGAGACACATCCCGATATATACAGGAGACGCAGCCTGATATATACAGGAGACGCAGCCTGATATATACACGATACGCATCCTGATATATACAGGAGACGCAGGCTGATATATGCAGGAGAAGCAGCCTGATATATACAGGAGACGCTTCCATACATACAGGATACGCTGCCATATATATACAGGAGACGCTGCCATATATATATATATATAGGAGACGCTGCCATATATATATACAGAGGAGACGCTGTCATATATACAGGAGACGCAGTCCAATATATACAGAAGATGTTACCTGATATATACCGGAGACGCAGCCTGATATATACAGAAGACGCAGCCTGATATATACAGGAGACGCTCAGGAGACGCAGCCTGATATATACAGAAGACGCTCAGGAGATGCAGCCTGATATATACATGAGACACTCAGGAGACGCAGTCTGATATATACAGGAGACGCTCAAGAGACGCATCCTGATATATGCATGAGACGCATCCTGATATGATATATACATGAGACGCAGCCTGATATATACTGTAGACGCAGCCTGATATATACAGCAGACGCAGTCCGATATATACAGGAGACACATCCTGATATATACAGGAGACGCATCCTGATATATACAGGAGATGCTGCCATATATAGGAGACGCAGCCTGATATACAGGAGACGCTCAGGAGACGCAGCCTGATATATACATGAGACGCATCCTGATATATACGGAGACGCCGCCATATATATACAGGAGACGCAGCCTGATATATACAGGAGACACAGCCTGATATTCAATACAGGAGACGCTCAGGAGACGCAGCCTGATATATACATGAGACACAGCTTGATATATACAGGAGACGCATCCTGATATATACAGGAGATGCTGCCATATATACACGAGACGCAGCCTGATATATACAGGAGATGCTGCCATATATACATGAGATGCAGCCTGATATATACAGGAGACGCAGCCTGATATATACAGGAGATGCAGCCTGATATATACATGAGATGCAACCATATATATACACGAGACGCAGCCTGATATATACAGGAGACGCAGCCTGATATATACAGGAGACGCAGTCCGATATATACAGGAGACACAGCCTGATATATACAGGAGACGCATCCTGATATATACAGGAGATGCTGCCATATATACAGGAGACGCAGCCTGATATATACAGGAGATGCTGCCATATATACATGAGATGCAGCCTTGTATATACAGGAGATGCTGCCATATATACAGGAGATGCAGCCATATACAGGAGACGCAGCCTGATATACACATGAGACACATCCTGATATATACAGGAGATGCAGCCATATATACAGGAGACGCAGCCTGATATATACAGGAGACACAGCCTGATATATACAGGAGACACAGCCTGATATATACAGGAGACACAGCCTGATATATACAGTAGATGCTCAGGAGACGCAGCCTGATATATACATGAGACACATACTGATATATACATGAGACACATCCCGATATACAGGAGACGCAGCCTGATATATACAGGAGACGCAGCCTGATATATACACGATACGCATCCTGATATATACAGGAGACGCAGGCTGATATATGCAGGAGAAGCAGCCTGATATATACAGGAGACGCTTCCATACATACAGGATACGCTGCCATATATATACAGGAGACGCATACTGATATACATGGACACATCCCGACATCCCGGATGATACAGAACGCAGCCTGATATATACAGGAGACGCAGCCTGATATATACACGATACGCATCCTGATATATACAGGAGACGCAGGCTGATATATGCAGGAGAAGCAGCCTGATATATACAGGAGACGCTTCCATACATACAGGATACGCTGCCATATATACAGGAGACGCTGCCATATATATATATATATAGGAGACGCTGCCATATATATATACAGAGGGAGACGCTGTATATATACAGGAGACGCAGTCCAATATATACAGAAGATGTTACCTGATATATACCGGAGTGCAGCCTGATATATACAGAAGACGCAGCCTGATATATACAGGTGACGCTCAGGAGACGCAGCCCTGATATATACAGGAGACGCTCAGGAGATGCAGCCTGATATATACATGAGACACTCAGGAGACGCAGTCTGATATATACAGGAGACACTCAAGAGACGCATCCTGATATATGCATGAGACGCATCCTGATATGATATATACATGAGACGCAGCCTGATATATACTGTAGACGCAGCCTGATATATACAGCAGACGCAGTCCGATATATACAGGAGACACATCCTGATATATACAGGAGACGCATCCTGATATATACAGGAGATGCTGCCATATATACAGGAGACGCAGCCTGATATATACAGGAGACGCTCAGGAGACGCAGCCTGATATATACATGAGACGCATCCTGATATATACAGGAGACGCCGCCATATATATACAGGAGACGCAGCCTGATATATACAGGAGACACAGCCTGATATTCAATACAGGAGATGCTCAGGAGACGCAGCCTGATATATACATGAGACACAGCTTGATATATACAGGAGACGCATCCTGATATATACAGGAGATGCTGCCATATATACACGAGACGCAGCCTGATATATACAGGAGATGCTGCCATATATACATGAGATGCAGCCTGATATATACAGGAGACGCAGCCTGATATATACAGGAGATGCTGCCATATATACACGAGACGCAGCCTGATATATACAGGAGATGCTGCCATATATACATGAGATGCAGCCTGATATATACAGGAGACGCAGCCTGATATATACAGGAGATGCAGCCTGATATATACAGGAGACACAGCCTGATATATACAGGAGATGCTCAGGAGACGCAGCCTGATATATACATGAGACGCAGCCTGATATATACAGGAGACACAGCCTGATATATACAGGAGACACAGCCTGATATATACAGGAGATGCAGCCTGATATATACATGAGACACATCATGATATATACATGAGACGCAGCCTGATATATACAGGAGACACAGCCTGATATATACAGGAGACGCAGCCTGATATATACAGGAGACACAACCTGATATATACAGGAGATGCAGCCTGATATATACAGGAGACACAGCCTGATATATACAGGAGACGCAGTCCGATATATACAGGAGACACAGCCTGATATATACCGGAGACGCAGTCCGATATATACAGGAAACGCAGTCCGATATATACAGGAGACACAGCCTGATATATACAGGAGACTCAGTCCGATATATACAGGAGACACAGCCTGATATATACAGGAAACACAGCCTGATATATACAGGAGACGCATCCTGATATATACAGGAGATGCTGCCATATATACAGGAGACACAGCCTGATATATACAGGAGATGCTGCCATATATACAGGAGACACAGCCTGATATATACAGGAGACACATCCTGATATATACAGGAGATGCTGCCATATATACAGGAGACACAGCCTGATATATACAGGAGATGCTGCCATATATACATGAGATGCAGCCTTGTATATACAGTAGATGCTGCCATATATACTGGAGACGCAGCCATATACAGGAGATGCAGCCTGATATATACAGGAGACGCTGCCATATATACAGGAGACGCTGTCATATATATACAGGAGACGCTGTCATATATATATATATATATACAGGAGACGCTGCCATAGATGCTGTCATATATATATATACAGGAGACGCTGCCATATATACAGGAGACGCTGCCATATATATACAGGAGACGCAGTCCGATATATACAGAATATGCTGCCTGATATATATACAGGATACGCTGTCATATATATACAGGAGACACAGCCTGATAAATACAGGAGACGCTGCTCACTTGCTGTAACCCATTATGCAGAACACTCCTATACAGGTATAAACAGTTCTAAATATTGTTCTCATATTTTTCTCATTTCTATTTGAAAGTACATGTATATGTTGTGACCACTCATTCGAACCACCTCGACGAGACGGTTCAAATGGTGGTTACAACAAATACAAACGTGGAGAAATAAGATAAATATTTATATGTTTCTACATGTATCAGTAAATGAGTATATCTTCAGCATGTAAATGGTTCATGTTTTCAGGTCCAAGAGAGCCCGACCAAGATGGACAGTGTAGCCGATGTAGCCAGTGTGAATGTGGAACTCTCCAAGGAAACGCTAGACACCATGTTGGATGGACTCTCGAAAATCCGCGACCAGTTATCGTCAGTGGCCGACAGATGAATAAGCATATGTGACTGTAACTGGAGAAATAGGGTGTATGTGAATTGTGACCAGTATAGCTCCTGATTAAATAGCACACTCTCGTAGCCTGGTAC
Source organism: Conchocele bisecta (assembly GCA_029237695.1). NCBI lineage: Eukaryota > Metazoa > Mollusca > Bivalvia > Lucinida > Thyasiridae > Conchocele > Conchocele bisecta. The sequence goes on from CM055273.1 coordinate 11,536,043, forward strand.
GGATATATATTCTTTGATAGAAGCACGACATATGTTGCATTGATGGAATAGCGAACAGAGCAGATCCCAAACAGACTGTGCGGTTGCACAGGCTGATATGGATCTACACTGGTCACAAAAGCCATAAGCCCCATTTCTCCAGTCACAGCCACATATACTGACATGACATTTGTATACTTAACAACATTGATAATGTCGCATGTAACTAAAGGTGACTCTGGATTGCATACTTTGGTACTTATTTCCCATTGACATAATGATAATTATCCAAGTAGGCGGCAAATTATATGAAGGGTAATTTAATGATTGGCTTAATCCTTAGTATTAATCCTGTTACTTTTAGGTTGTGGGGTTAAGTGACTCTGTGTCTGGGGACCTTGCACCAGATCAGGTTATTCTAATTTATGTAAATACTCTGATTTTGGGATTTTCCCTAATCGTACAGGTGAACTATGGTATTCGACCCTTTTAATCCGTGCTAAAATTAGGCTAACTGTACTTTACGGAACGGAACTGAACAAGATGTGGGGTACCCAACAGGGGTTACACCGTTAAATATAAAACACATATTAACCAGGGTTCTACGTTCATCAATCACTTTTTGTCGCGCCCGCTTGCGGAAAGCGTGATATAGTCGGCCGTTTGGCTAAGTTTTTGGTTAAGTTGTTTGGTTAAGTTTTTTGGTTAAAGTTTTTGGTTAAGTTTTTTGGTTAAAGTTTTTGATTAAGTTTTTTGGTTAAGTTGTTTGGTTAAGTTTTTTGGTTAAAGTTTTTGGTTAAGTTCTTTGGTTAAAGTTTTTGGTTAAGTTTTTTGGTTAAGTTTTTGGTTAAAGTTTTTCGTTAAAGTTTTTCGTTATACTATATCTGCAACTGCTTTGCCATTACTTGAAACTTCACATGGGTGTTTATCATCATCTATATTTTCATTCTACCCCCTCCCGTGCGGCCCCTGTGCCCAATGTCAAGGTCAAATTACTTTGAAGTTTTTGGTTAAGTTTTTTGGTTAAAGTTTTTCGTTAAAGTTTTTCGTTATACTATATCTCTGCAACTGCTTTGCCCATTACCTTGAAACTTCACATGGGTGTTTATCATCATCTATATTTTCATTCTACCCCCCTCCCGTGCGGCCCCTGTGCCCAATGTCAAGGTCAAATTACTTTGAAGTTTTTGGTTAAGTTTTTTGGTTAAAGTTTTTGGTTAAGTTTTTTGGTTAAGTTTTTTGGTTAAGTTTTCTGTGCGGCTGTGCCCAATGTCAAGGTCAAATTACTTTGAAGTTTTTGGTTAAGTTCTTTGGTTAAAGTTTTTGGTTAAGTTTTTAGCTCACCTGAGCGAAGCTCATGTGAGCTATTGTTACCGCAATGTGTCCGTCGTCCGTCGTCCGTCGTCCGTCGTCGTCCGTGAACATTTTCAAACGTCTTCTCCTCGGTAACCATTGGGTCTATAGTCACCAAACTTCATGGCCATGGTCCTTAGGTAGGGGGATTACAAAATTGTTAAAATGACGTCATTACGTAATCCAAGATGGCCGCCGTCTAAAAATAGCACAAATTCTTAAAAAATCTTCTTCTCAAGAACCGCCAATCGGATTTCGACAAAACTTGGTAGGAATGAAGGTATCAATGAGGCGATCACTCTGGTGCATTTTTTGTCGAAATCGGATTGTTATGTCATCCAACATGAACCGCTTGGCCCATGGTAGCCAAACTTAAAAGTTATGGTCCATGTGTGAAGCCTTTTCAGATTTGTTAAAATGGAGGTCATCGCTAATCCAAGATGGCCGCCATCTAAAAATAGCATAAATTCTTAAAAAATCTTCTCATGAACCGCTAGCCGGATTTCGACGAAACTTGGTAGGAATGATCGATGTACAATGTTCTTTCAAAGTTGTTAAAATGGTGACCCCGGGGTCAAAAATGGGCGTGGCCCGTGGGGTCAAATTGGGGTCAAATTTTATTTTTGACTGAATATGGTCATGTCATATATCAAATTGAAGGTATCAATGAGGCGATGACTCTGGTGCAATATTTGTCGGAATCGGATGATTATGTCATCCATGATGGCCACCAAAAGGTCCATTTATTCAAGATTTTTAACGTCTTTTTCTCAGGAACCACATGGCCGATGCTGGGTGAAGCATTTTCAGATTTTGTAAAATGAGAGTCATCGCTTAATCCAGATGACCGCCATCTAAAAATAGCACAATTTTTTTAAAACACATGAACTCAATGTCACATTCTCCTCTGGTGTTCATGGAGTCAGGTGAGCGAATTAGGGCCATCATGGTCCTCTTGTTTGGTTAAGTTTTTTGGTTAAAGTTTTTTGGTTAAGGTTTTTGGTTAAGTTTTTTGGTTAAAAGTTTTTCGTTATATTACTATATCTCTGCAACTGCTTTGCCCATTACCTTGAAACTTCACATGGGTTAAAGTTTTGGTTAAGGTTTTTGGTTAAAGTTTTTCGTTACTGCACATTACCTTGAAACTTCACATGGGTGTTTATCATCATCTATATTTTCATTCTACCCCCCTTCCGTGCGGCCCCTGTGCCCAATGTCAAGGTCAAATTACTTTGAAGTTTTTGGTTAAGTTTTTTGGTTAAAGTTTTTGGTTAAAGTTTTTGGTTAAAGTTTTTGGTTAAGTTTTTTGGTTAAGTTTTTTGGTTAAAGTTTTTCGTTATACTATATCTCTGCAACACAGTGGAGCGCCGTGGCGTAATGGTTAGTGTGTCGGACTACTGATCCAAGGGTCGTGGGTTCGAGCCTGACTAGCGGCGTGCGTTGTGTCCTTGAGCAAGACACTTTATCCACACTGCTCCAGTTCACCCAGCTGTAAATGAGTACCGATAATTTGTAGTTGCTCTGTAAATACGAATTACCGGCTTCTCTCAAAAAGTCTCTACCTCCGTTCATTCTCCCATTCTTGGGAGACGGCATGCAAGGTCCTAGAGCCAGTGCCGCCGTTAAATATAAGCATTAAAAAAAATATCTCTGCAACTGCTTTGCCCATTACCTTGAAACTTCATATGGGTGTTTATCATCATCTATATTTTATTTCTATCTACCCCCCCCCCTCCCGTGCGGCCCCTGTGCCCAATGTCAAGGTCAAATTACTTTGAAATTTTTGGTCAAGTTCTTTGGTTAAAGTTTTTGGTTAAGTTTTTTGGTTAAGTTTTTTGGTTAAAGTTTTTTGTTATACTATATCTCTGCAACTGCTTTGCCCATTACCTTGAAACTTCACATGGGTGTTTATCATCATCTATATTTTCATTCTACCCCCCTCCCGTGCGGCCCCTGTGCCCAATGTGAAGGTCAAATTACTTTGAAGTTTTTGGTTAAGTTTTTTGGTTAAAGTTTTTGGTTAAGTTTTTTGGTTAAAGTTTTTCGTTATACTATATCTCTGCAACTGCTTTGCCCATTACCTTGAAACTTCACATGGGTGTTTATCATCATCTATATTTTCATTCTACCCCCCTTCCGTGTGTCCCCTGTGCCCAATGTCAAGGTCAAATTACTTTGAAATTTTTGGTTAAGTTTTTTGGTTAAAGTTTTTGGTTAAATTTTTGTCGCGCCCGCTTGCGGAAAGCGCGATATAGTCGGCACTTTGGCGTACGTACATACGTGTGTCTGGTTAAAGTTTTTGGTTATGTTGTTTGGTTAAGTTTTTTGCTTAAAGTTTTTGGTTGAGTTCTTTGGTTAAAGTTTTTGGTTAAGTTTTTTGGTTAAGTGGTTAAGTTTTTTGGTTAAAGTTTTTCGTTATACTATATCTCTGCAACTGCTTTGCCCATTACCTTGAAACTTCACATGGGTGTTTATCATCATCTATATTTTCATTCTACCCCCTCCCGTGCGGCCCCTGTGCCCAATGTCAAGGGCAAATTACTTTGAAGTTTTTGGTTAAGTTTTTTGGTTAAGTTTTTTGGTTAAAGTTTTTTGTTATACATATCTCTGCAACTGCTTTGCCCATACCTTGAAACTTCACATGTGTTTATCATCATCTATATTTTCATTTACCCCCTCCCGTGCGGCCCCTGTGCCCAATGTCAAGGTCAAAATTACTTTGAAGTTTTTGGTTAAGTTTTTTGGTTAAAGTTTTTTGGTTAAGTTTTTTGGTTAAAGTTTTTCGTTATACTATATCTCTGCAACTGCTTTGCCCATTACCTTGAAACTTCACATGGGTGTTTATCATCATCTATATTTTCATTCTACCCCCCTTCCGTGCGGCCCCTGTGCCCAATGTCAAGGTCAAATTACTTTGAAATTTTTGGTTAAGTTTTTTGGTTAAAGTTTTTGGTTAAATTTTTGTCGCGCCCGCTTGCGGAAAGCCGCGATAGTCGGCATTTGTTTTTTCGTACGTACATACGTGTGTCTGGTTAAAGTTTTTGGTTATGTTGTTTGGTTAAGTTTTTTGCTTAAAATTTTTGGTTGAGTTCTTTGGTTAAAGTTTTTGGTTAAGTTTTGTGGTTAAGTGGTTAAGGTTTGTTAAAGTTTTTCGTTATACTATATCTCTGCAACTGCTTTGCCCATTACCTTGAAACTTCACATGGGTGTTTATCATCATCTATATTTTCATTCTACCCCCTCCGTGCGGCCCCTGTGCCCAATGTGAAGGTCAAATTACTTTGAAGTTTTTGGTTAAGTTTTTTGGTTAAAGTTTTTGGTTAAGTTTTTTGGTTAAAGTTTTTCGTTATACTATATCTCTGCAACTGCTTTGCCCATTACCTTGAAACTTCACGGGTGTTTATCATCATCTATATTTTCATTCTATTTACCCCCCCCTTCCGTGTGTCCCCTGTGCCCAATGTCAAGGTCAAATTACTTTGAAATTTTTGGTTAAGTTTTTTGGTTAAAGTTTTTGGTTAAATTTTTGTCGCGCCCGCTTGCGGAAAGCGCGATATAGTCGGCACTTTGGCGTACGTACATATTTGTGTGTCTGGTTAAACAAAGTTTTTGGTTATGTTGTTTGGTTAAGTTTTTTGCTTAGTGTTGAGTTCTTTGGTTAAAGTTTTTGTGTAAGTGGGTTAGTTGTTTTTGGTTAAGTTTTTGGTTAAGTTTTTTGTTAAAGTTTTTTGTTATACTATATCTCTGCAACTGCTTTGCCCATTACCTTGAAACTTCACATGGGTGTTTATCATCATCTATATTTTCATTCTACCCCCCTCCCGTGCAGCCCCTGTGCCCAATGTCAAGGTCAAATTACTTGAAGTTTTTGGTTAAGTTTTTTGGTTAAAGTTTTTGGTTAAGTTTTTTGGTTAAAGTTTTTGTTTATACTATATCTCTGCAATCTGCTTTGCCCATTACCTTGAAACTTCACATGGGTGTTTCTATCATCTATATTTTCATCTACCCCCCTTCCCGTGCGGCCCCTGTGCCCAATGTCAAGGTCAAATTACTTTGAAATTTTTGGTTTTTAAGTTTTTTTTGGTTAAGTTTTTGGTTAAATTTTTGTCGCGGCTTAAGCGCATGGATAGTCGGTTATACTATATTCTTCTTTGGCGAACTGCGTTTGCCATTACCTTGAAACTTCACATGGGTGGTTTATCATCATCTATATTTTCATTCTACCCCCCTCCGTGCGGCCCCTGTGCCCAATGTCAAGGTCAAATTACTTTGAAATTTTTGGTTAAGTTTTTTGGTTAAATTTTTGGTTAAGTTTTTTGGTTAAAGTTTTTTGTCTATATTCTCAACGCTTTGCCCATTACCTTGAAACTTCACAGGGTGTTTACATGCGGAAAGCGTCGATATAGTCGGCACTTGGCGTACGTACATACGTGTCGTCTGGTAAAGTTTTTTGGTTATGTTGTTTGGTTAAGTTTTTTGCTTAAAATTTTTGGTTGAGTTCTTGGTTAAAGTTTTTGGTTAAGTTTTGTGGTTAAGTGGTTAAGTTTTTTGGTTAAAGTTTTTCGTTATACTATATCTGCAACTGCTTTGCCCATTACCTTGAAACTTCACATGGGTGTTTCTCATCATCTATTCATCTACTCCGTGCGGCCCCTGTGCCCCATGTCAAGGTCATTACTTTGAGGTTTTTGGTTAAAGTTTTTTGGTTAATTTTTGGTAAGTTTTTGGTTAAGTTTTTTGGTTATTTTTCTTATATCTCTGCAACTGCTTTGCCCTTACCTTGAAATTACAGGGTGTTTATCATCATCTATCTTCTACCCCCCTGCGCGGCCCCTGTGCCCAATAAGGTCAATTACTTTGAAATTTTTGGTTTAAGTTTTTTGGTTAAATTTTTGGTTAAATTTTTTCGCGCCCTTGCACCGATGTCTACTTGGCGTGTAACATTACGGTGTCTGGTTAAAGTTTTTGGTTAAGTTGTTGGTTAAGTGTTTTTTTGCTTTAAAATTTTTGTTGAGTTCTTTGGTTAAAGTTTTTGGTTAAGTTTTGTGTTAGTGGTTAAGTGGTTAAAGTATCGTTATCTATATATCTGCAACTGCTTTGCCCATTACCTTGAAACTTCACAGGGTGTTTATCATCATCTATATTTTCATTCTACCCCCTCCCGTGCGGCCCCTGTGCCCAATGTCAAGGGCAAATACTTTGAAAGTTTTTGGTTAAGTTTTTTGGTTAAGTTTTTGGTTAAGTTTTTTGGTTAAAGTTTTTTGGTTAAGTTTTTTGTTACTATATCTCTGCAACTGCTTTGCCCATTACCTTGAAACTTCACAAGGGTATATCATCTCTATATTTTCATTCTACCCCCCTCCCGTGCGGCCCCTGTGCCCAATGTCAAGGTCAAATTACTTTGAAGTTTTTGGTTAAGTTTTTTGGTTAAAGTTTTTGGTTAAGTTTTTTGGTTAAAGTTTTTCGTTATACTATATCTCTGCAACTGCTTTGCCCATTACCTTGAAACTTCACGGGATGGGTGTTTATCATCATCTATATTTTCATTCTACCCCCCTCCCGTGCGGCCCCTGTGCCCAATGTCAAGGTCAAATTACTTTGAAGTTTTTGGTTAAGTTTTTTGGTTAAAGTTTTTCGTTAAAGTTTTTCGTTATACTATATCTCTGCAACTGCTTTGCCCATTACCTTGAAACTTCACATGGGTGTTTATCATCATCTATATTTTCATTCTACCCCCTCCCGTGCGGCCCCTGTGCCCAATGTCAAGGTCAAATTACTTTGAAGTTTTTGGTTAAGTTTTTTGGTTAAAGTTTTTGGTTAAGTTTTTTGGTTAAGTTTTTTGGTTAAGTTTTCTGTGCGGCCCCTGTGCCCAATGTCAAGGTCAAATTACTTTGAAGTTTTTGGTTAAGTTCTTTGGTTAAAGTTTTTGGTTAAGTTTTTAGCTCACCTGAGCGAAGCTCATGTGAGCTATTGTTACCGCAATGTGTCCGTCGTCCGTCGTCCGTCGTCCGTCGTCGTCCGTGAACATTTTCAAACGTCTTCTCCTCGGTAACCATTGGGTCTATAGTCACCAAACTTCATGGCCATGGTCCTTAGGTAGGGGGATTACAAAATTGTTAAAATGACGTCATTACGTAATCCAAGATGGCCGCCGTCTAAAAATAGCACAAATTCTTAAAAAATCTTCTTCTCAAGAACCGCCAATCGGATTTCGACAAAACTTGGTAGGAATGAAGGTATCAATGAGGCGATCACTCTGGTGCATTTTTTGTCGAAATCGGATTGTTATGTCATCCAACATGAACCGCTTGGCCCATGGTAGCCAAACTTAAAAGTTATGGTCCATGTGTGAAGCCTTTTCAGATTTGTTAAAATGGAGGTCATCGCTAATCCAAGATGGCCGCCATCTAAAAATAGCATAAATTCTTAAAAAATCTTCTTCTCATGAACCGCTAGCCGGATTTCGACGAAACTTGGTAGGAATGATCGATGTACAATGTTCTTTCAAAGTTGTTAAAATGGTGACCCCGGGGTCAAAAATGGGCGTGGCCCGTGGGGTCAAATTGGGGTCAAATTTTATTTTTGACTGAATATGGTCATGTCATATATCAAATTGAAGGTATCAATGAGGCGATGACTCTGGTGCAGTATTTGTCGGAATCGGATGATTATGTCATCCATGATGGCCACCAAAAGGTCCATTTATTCAAGATTTTTAACGTCTTTTTCTCAGGAACCACATGGCCGATGCTGGGTGAAGCATTTTCAGATTTTGTAAAATGAGAGTCATCGCTTAATCCAAGATGACCGCCATCTAAAAATAGCACAATTTTTTTAAAACACATGAACTCAATGTCACATTCTCCTCTGGTGTTCATGGAGTCAGGTGAGCGAATTAGGGCCATCATGGTCCTCTTGTTTGGTTAAGTTTTTTGGTTAAAGTTTTTGGTTAAGGTTTTTGGTTAAGTTTTTTGGTTAAAAGTTTTTCGTTATACTATATCTCTGCAACTGCTTTGCCCATTACCTTGAAACTTCACATGGGTTAAAGTTTTGGTTAAGGTTTTTGGTTAAAGTTTTTCGTTACTGCACATTACCTTGAAACTTCACATGGGTGTTTATCATCATCTATATTTTCATTCTACCCCCCTTCCGTGCGGCCCCTGTGCCCAATGTCAAGGTCAAATTACTTTGAAGTTTTTGGTTAAGTTTTTTGGTTAAAGTTTTTGGTTAAAGTTTTTGGTTAAAGTTTTTGGTTAAGTTTTTTGGTTAAGTTTTTTGGTTAAAGTTTTTCGTTATACTATATCTCTGCAACACAGTGGAGCGCCGTGGCGTAATGGTTAGTGTGTCGGACTACTGATCCAAGGGTCGTGGGTTCGAGCCTGACTAGCGGCGTGCGTTGTGTCCTTGAGCAAGACACTTTATCCACACTGCTCCAGTTCACCCAGCTGTAAATGAGTACCGATAATTTGTAGTTGCTCTGTAAATACGAATTACCGGCTTCTCTCAAAAAGTCTCTACCTCCGTTCATTCTCCCATTCTTGGGAGACGGCATGCAAGGTCCTAGAGCCAGTGCCGCCGTTAAATATAAGCATTATATCTCTGCAACTGCTTTGCCCATTACCTTGAAACTTCATATGGGTGTTTATCATCATCTATATTTTCATTCTACCCCCCTCCCGTGCGGCCCCTGTGCCCAATGTCAAGGTCAAATTACTTTGAAATTTTTGGTCAAGTTCTTTGGTTAAAGTTTTTGGTTAAGTTTTTTGGTTAAGTTTTTTGGTTAAAGTTTTTTGTTATACTATATCTCTGCAACTGCTTTGCCCATTACCTTGAAACTTCACATGGGTGTTTATCATCATCTATATTTTCATTCTACCCCCCTCCCGTGCGGCCCCTGTGCCCAATGTGAAGGTCAAATTACTTTGAAGTTTTTGGTTAAGTTTTTTGGTTAAAGTTTTTGGTTAAGTTTTTTGGTTAAAGTTTTTTAGTTTTTCGTTATACTATATCTCTGCAACTGCTTTGCCCATTACCTTGAAACTTCACATGGGTGTTTATCATCATCTATATTTTCATTCTACCCCCCTTCCGTGTGTCCCCTGTGCCCAATGTCAAGGTCAAATTACTTTGAAATTTTTGGTTAAGTTTTTTGGTTAAAGTTTTTGGTTAAATTTTTGTCGCGCCCGCTTGCGGAAAGCGCGATATAGTCGGCACTTTGGCGTACGTACATACGTGTGTCTGGTTAAAGTTTTTGGTTATGTTGTTTGGTTAAGTTTTTTGCTTAAAGTTTTTGGTTGAGTTCTTTGGTTAAAGTTTTTGGTTAAGTTTTTTGGTTAAGTGGTTAAGTTTTTTGGTTAAAGTTTTTCGTTATACTATATCTCTGCAACTGCTTTGCCCATTACCTTGAAACTTCACATGGGTGTTTATCATCATCTATATTTTCATTCTACCCCCTCCCGTGCGGCCCCTGTGCCCAATGTCAAGGGCAAATTACTTTGAAGTTTTTGGTTAAGTTTTTTGGTTAAGTTTTTTGGTTAAAGTTTTTTGTTATACTATATCTCTGCAACTGCTTTGCCCATTACCTTGAAACTTCACATGGGTGTTTATCATCATCTATATTTTCATTCTACCCCCCTCCCGTGCGGCCCCTGTGCCCAATGTCAAGGTCAAATTACTTTGAAGTTTTTGGTTAAGTTTTTTGGTTAAAGTTTTTGGTTAAGTTTTTTGGTTAAAGTTTTTCGTTATACTATATCTCTGCAACTGCTTTGCCCATTACCTTGAAACTTCACATGGGTGTTTATCATCATCTATATTTTCATTCTACCCCCCTTCCGTGCGGCCCCTGTGCCCAATGTCAAGGTCAAATTACTTTGAAATTTTTGGTTAAGTTTTTTGGTTAAAGTTTTTGGTTAAATTTTTGTCGCGCCCGCTTGCGGAAAGCGCGATATAGTCGGCACTTTGGCGTACGTACATACGTGTGTCTGGTTAAAGTTTTTGGTTATGTTGTTTGGTTAAGTTTTTTGCTTAAAATTTTTGGTTGAGTTCTTTGGTTAAAGTTTTTGGTTAAGTTTTGTGGTTAAGTGGTTAAGTTTTTTGGTTAAAGTTTTTCGTTATACTATATCTCTGCAACTGCTTTGCCCATTACCTTGAAACTTCACATGGGTGTTTATCATCATCTATATTTTCATTCTACCCCCTCCCGTGCGGCCCCTGTGCCCAATGTCAAGGGCAAATTACTTTGAAGTTTTTGGTTAAGTTTTTTGGTTAAGTTTTTTGGTTAAGTTTTTTGGTTAAAGTTTTTTGTTATACTATATCTCTGCAACTGCTTTGCCCATTACCTTGAAACTTCACAAGGGTGTTTATCATCATCTATATTTTCATTCTACCCCCCTCCCGTGCGGCCCCTGTGCCCAATGTCAAGGTCAAATTACTTTGAAGTTTTTGGTTAAGTTTTTTGGTTAAAGTTTTTGGTTAAGTTTTTTGGTTAAAGTTTTTCATTATACTATATCTCTGCCATGCTTTGCCCATTACCTTGTAACTTTCACATGGGTGTTTTATCATCATCTATATTTTCATTCTACCCCCTTCCGTGCGGCCCCTGTGCCCCAATGTCCAGGTCAAATTACTTTGAAAAATTTTTGGTTAAGTTTTTTGGTTAAAGTATGTTTTGGTTAAATTTTTGGACGGCACCCGCTCACATACGTGGTCTGGTTAAAGATTTCTTTGGTTAAGTTGTCTTTGGTTATGTTTTTTTGCTTAATGGTTTTTGGTTATACTATATTCTGCCACAACTGCTTTGTTGCCCCATTTACCTTGAAATTCATATGGGTGTTTATCTCATCTATATTTTATTCTACCCCCCTTCCGTTGCGGCACCTGTGCCCAATGTCAAGGTAAAATTACTTTGAAATTTTTGTTAAGTTTTTTGGTCATGTCAAGGGCAAATACTTTGAAGTTTTTGGTTTAGTTTTTGGTTAGTTTTGTTTGGATAAAGTTATTTGTTATAGTATATCTCTGAACTTGCTCTTGGCCATTACCTTGAAACTTCTCATGGGTGTTTATCATCATCTATATTTCGTGTTATACCCCTCCCGTGCGGCCCCGGGTGCCCAATGTCAAGGTCAAATTACTTTGAAATTTTTTGGTTAAGTTTTTAGGTCAATGTCAAGGGCAAATTACTTTGACAGTATTTGAGTTCAAGTTCTTTTGAGTTAAGTTTTTTGGTTTAAAGTTTTTTGTTATTTACGATATCTTGTGCAACTGCTTTTTTGCCCATTACTTGAAACTTCATATGTGTTTATCATCATCTATATTGTTCTTTGACCCCCTCCCGTGGGCCCCTGTGCCATGTCAAGTCAAATTACTTTGAAGTTTTTGGTTAAGTTTTTTTGGTTTAAAGTTTATTGGTTAAGTTTTTTGGGTTTTAAAGTTTTTCGTTTATACGATAATCTCTGCAACCTGCTTTGCCCCGATTACCTTCAAAATTCACATGGGTGTTTATCATCATATATTTTGTCATTTCTTACCCCCCTTCCGTGCCGGCCCATGTCCCAATGTCAACGGTCAATTACTTTGAAAATTTTTGGTTAAGTTTTTTGGTTAAAGTTTTTGGATAATTTTGTGCACCCTGCTACATACGTGTTGGTTGGTTTAATAGTTTTTGGTACGTTGTTTTGGTTAAAGTTTTTGCTTAAAGGTTTTTGGTTATACTATATCTCTGCAACTCTGCTTTGCCCATTACTTGAACGTCAGATGGGTGGGTTATCATCTTCTATTTTTTCTTCATTCTACCCCCCTTTTAAGTCTGCGGCCCCTGTGCCCAATGTCAAGGTCAAATTACTTTGAAATTTTTGGTTAAGTTTTTTGGTCAATGTCAAGGGCAAATTACTTTGAAGTTTTTGGTTAAGTTTTTTGGTTAAGTTTTTTGGTTAAAGTTTTTTGTTATACTATATCTCTGCAACTGCTTTGCCCATTACCTTGAAACTTCATATGGGTGTTTATCATCATCTATATTTTCGTTCTACCCCCTCCCGTGCGGCCCCTGTGCCCAATGTCAAGGTCAAATTACTTTGAAGTTTTTGGTTAAGTTTTTTGGTTAAAGTTTTTCGTTATACTATACCTTTTTTTTTAGTGTCCATGCCTCGCCACAAGGCGCGACATGCAGGTCGCGGCCATCTAGTATTAACATTTATAACGTGGATTTGACATATTATTCTATATATAAATTTGAATTGGTGTCTTGTTGTGTAGCGACTGTATCGGTGCCATTACACACAGGAAACAATAGGGTCACTAGCAATCACAACGTCACCCAGTGGTGTGATGTGTAGAATGTGGTGCACCATGCTACTACACAACTTGACACAGCCATAGACCGCACCACCTCTTCACATATCAGAATTGATCATAACAGCTAGTTCCTTGTTCCGTTCCATAAAGTACAGTTAACCCCTACGCTAACTGTACTTTACGGAACGGAACGAGATTTGTTTTTCGCTAGAATACCAATAATCTTCCTACATAGGCGTCATCTATGTGATGATGATCGGTTGTAAATGTGCCCAGGTGATAAAACTCTCACACTCAGACTCAAGTACATTGATTGGTTAAAACTGAGCGTATGCTCAGAATTAATCGATAGGTTTGAGTGTGTCTGAGTATGAGATTGATAACAAGTTTACACACCTATCTGCCCCCGCCCAGTCCCACCCTACACACAGCTACTGTGCACATGTATGAATGCCAGGTGCCGTCAGAGCCGGAGACTTCAATGTGGTACATGTAATCACGGAACTGAACTGAATTTCTCAGTAAAAGAAGGATTAACAATACAAATACAGTTAAGTTTATGCAATTTTTATTCTTCTATTATGGCCAGTTCGTATACATTTATATTTATTTATTGAAGGAAATGCTGAACATGGTGTTGTTGCAGAGATATAAGCAATTTGGTTAATAATTAGCGAAGCATTAATATAATTAACAACAAAAAAAGTATTATCCACTGACTTGTCACAGGGGCATAATAAAAGGTATGAATTTGAATGCAACAAAGTGAGTAACATGAGAAGGCTGTCAGTTTTCACAACCATGTGAAGGTAAAAAAATGGTCTAGGTCATATTAATGGCGACATGAGTGTGTTCCAAATGCTCACATGTATCACTTGTCCAAATATTGAAGCAATCCATCAAGTAATATTAATGTTATAAGATGTTGAAGAATCGTGTACAAACTTTTTGATGCAGAAAATGGCTAAGTGTTTCCACAAAATTGTGAAGGTACAAAAGGCCAAGGTCATGTTAATGGGGCATGAATGTGTTCTGAATGTTAACATATATCAAGTGTCCAAATATTGAAGCAATCCGTCAAGTAATATCAAAGTTATGACGAAGCTTGCACAACTTTTGACATTTCGGACGACGGAAAAATCAGTGACTATACTCGCGACTTCTGCTAAAGCAGGCGCGACAATAAACTATAACCTTTCATCTTACTATTAATTAAACACATATTCACCACATCCAGCAGCAATTTAATGTCAACGTTATGTTATTTGATCTCAAAACTTCGCCCCGTGCAGGCACCAGGGCGGGATCAACTGATCCTGAGAATAGTGCTGCAGTAGCCATTACTTGTCGTAAAAGGCTAACGATTAAACTGGCTTAACGATTGGGTTCATACTTTCCGGAACCCACTATACCGGATTTGGCCCTCATGTACATTTTTGGCTTTCTTGTACGTGAGAGTTGAGTCGGGCTATGCCCCATATATAAAAGTAAGATTAGCGCTAATCCTATTACTTTTAGGGGATGGGATAAATGATGCTGGTGTGGCGAGGGCCTGGCACCAGATCAGGTTGTTCTAATTTCAGGACTGAATATATATTTTGATTGTAAATATTGAGTTCTGAATTTGGGATTTACCCCCCTCGGACAGGTGGATACGGGACACGACCCCGTTGACCCGTCTGCATGTAGACTCCCTGAGGCTTGTACCTCTATGTCAGAAAAGCGGACGTTAAACCCTATTCACTCACTCACTCACTTGATCTCAAAACTGCCTTAGCCATATATCTGCAGGTTTACAAAACAAGAGGCCCAAATGGGCCTGTATCGCTCACCTAAAAGCCTCCATAGTGGTCATCTTGATTTCACAAAGACTCTTCACTTACAACTTCAAATGTTCCACAGAATTTGTTGGTACCTTCTGATCTAACATATATTGCGAATGTGCATGTGATTTACTGCTATACCTTCGATTTGATATATAAAATGACCATATTTGGTCAAAAATAAAAATAAAATTTGACCCCTATTTGACCCCTCGGGCCATGACCATTTTTGACCCAGAGGCCACCATATGAACAAATCTGAATCAGCGTTAACTATCGATCATTCATACAAAGTTTCGTCTGAAATCGGCCTGGCGGTTTGTGAGAAGAAGATTTTTTGACAATTTTGACCTACTTTTCAATGGCAGACATCTTGGATTTGGTGATGACCTCCATTTTGACAAAAATGAACAGGCTTCACCAACAAACCATTTCAGTTAAGTTTGGTCAATATCGGCCAAGCAGTTCACAAGAAGAAGTCCTTTGAAATCTTTAGTAAAAGAACAACCTTTTGACCTGTCGGTGGCCATCTTGGATGACGTAATCATCTGATTTTGGCAAAACATGCTCCAGAGTGATCGTCTCGTCGATACCTTGGATTGGATATATTATATGACCATATTTTGGTCAAAAATATAATTTGACCCCTAGTTGACCCCTCGGGCCACGCCCATTTTTGACCCAGGTGCCACCATATGAACAAATCTGAAACAGCGTTAAATATCAATCATTCACACCAAGTTTCGTCGAAATCAGCCTGGAGGTTTGTGAGAAGAAGATTTTTTTGACAATTTGACCTACTTTTCAACGGCGGACATCTTGGATTTGGTGATGACCTCCATTTTGACAAAAATGAACAGGCTTCACCAACAAACCATTTCAGTTAAGTTTGGCCAATATCGGCCAAGCAGTTCACAAGAATAATACGTTTGAAATCGTAAATTTTTTTTTTATCTTTCGGTGGCCATCTTGGATGACAAAATCATCTGATTTAGACAAAACATGCTGTAGAGTGATCGTCTCGTCGATACATTCGATCCGATATACTATATATATTCGATCCGATATACTATATGGCCATATTCTGTCAAAAATAAAATTTGACCCCCATTTGACCCCTCGGGCCACACCCATTTTTGACCCAGGGGCCACCATATGAACAAATCTGAAACAGCGGTAACTATCAATCATTCTTACCAAGTTTCGTCGATATCGGCCTGGAGGTTTGTGAGAAGAAGATTTTTTGACAATTTGACCTACTTCTCAACGGCGGCCATCTTGGATTTGGTGATGACCTCCATTTTAACAAAATGAACAGGCTTCAACCACAGACCATTACAGTTAAGTTTGGCCAATATCGGCCAAGCAGTTTACAAGAAAAAGACGTTTGAAATCTTTAGTAAAAGTATGACCATTTGAACTATCGGTGGCCATCTTGGATGACGTAATCATATGATTTAGACAAAAAATGTTCCACAGTGATTGTCTCGTCAATACCTTCGATTTGATATATTACATGACTATATTCGGTTAAAAATAAAATTTGACCCCTATTTGAGCCCTCGGGCGACGCCCATTTTTGACCCACGGGCCACCATATGAACAAATCTGAAACAGCGCTAACTATCGATCATTCATACCAAGTATCGTCGAAATCGGCCTGGCGGTTCGTGAGAAGAAGATTTTTTAAGAATTTGACCTACTTTTCCATGGCGGCCATCTTGGATTGTCGATGACCTCCATTTTAACAAATCTGAAATGGCATCACCCATATATCATCCCTGTGAAGTTTAACCAATATCGGCTCAGCAGTTCGGGAGAAGAAGATGATTGAAAATGTTCACGGACGGATGGACGACGGACGACGGACGCCGGACGACGGACACTTTGCCATAACAATAGCTCACATGAGCTTTGCTCAGGTGAGCTAAAAATCACAGATCTTGGGATTTCAAATTTCCTGACATTTTCCTGACATTTGCTAACATTTCAAAATTCCCTGACAAAAATCAAAATTCCCTGACATTTACCTGACCTTGAATTTCCCTGATTTTTCCCTGACACGTGGGAACCCTGAATGTTATCATCAAATAACCCTAAATTGGCACCAAATTTATGAAAATCGATTCATTATTAACAGAGAATGGGTAGAAATTAATTTGTGTGGGTCACTGGGTACATATGCCACGCCCATATGGGGGTCAGGGGTCGGAAAATTTTAACCCCGTTATTTTCCAATATTGTAACCCCAAATCTATATACATGTATGATAAAGCCAAAATGTCAATTTTAGCACACATATCCTACGGGAATACATTATGTACATGTACTGTACTATTGGCCATTGAAATATATTGAAATGTGCACATCCATTGTATTCAAATGGTATTTGGTGGACACAAACATTAGCCCAAACCAAACACATCACGTAGCAGCTGCAAGTGACATTGTAGAAGGTCCGCACTCTGTAGATGAATAAGGCCTGTCCAGAAGTATGGGTGTCTATTTAAGATACACTCTCTTTTTATGCAATAGTATTTAGTGGCACGTTTTTCGAAAGTAGATTTCATTTGCTTATTTCCTTGAGTATCAGTAGACGGGTAATAATACCTCTCTTTATGACCGAAAACTATGTCGTATGGTGGTAATGTATTTACTGCTGAGAGGAGACAGCTGCACGAGATACAATGTACTTGTTTAGTTTTGTTGAGTTTACCTAAATATTAAAATGTTCATCGTTATGCCAAATTTCATTGAACTGACGAAGATCAACTTGTGGTTGACTACGAACCTCAGTATGTATAGGCCGCTTGACAACAACGTTCTGTTTGCCTTTACGTTGTTTTATCACCCTCTTTTCTCCTGCCGATGAACTTAGATGTTTCCGGACTGCATCTACGATTCTTGAGAAGATCCAAAACCGAAAATCTGTTATCAGCACAAACTAGGACATGTTCACATATATAGCTCTCTTGAGGCAAAACAACATTATCATACACCAAATCATGGGCAGCCACTTGATCAACGGAAGCTGCACCCACTGCTTCTTTTAAGACACTGTTTATGGCTTCAGCCCTTTGATTTTCATACTTGTTTGGCGGGTTACCCAGACCTGCATCAATACGTACATCTCTCCCCATACATTTCAAAACAGTTTCTTTTAAAGGGCGAATACATAATGAATTGCTTTCAATATACTCCTTAAATTCTTTTGGCCAGCTTTTAGACAGACATATCAGACAGACAGTCATATTTTTCCAAAAATTCATGTGTTTCTGCATCGACAAGGCCCTGATAGCGCACCCCGATGGATGTTTCTCTAAGTCATTTTTGTGAACAAACACTGGATGTACAAAACTAATGCAAGTGGTATAGAAAGGGCCAACTTTGTATGTCATATCAATAGCTAACTGGGACTTATGCTGTGAAGATGACGCACAATAGATTTTCATGGAATTCACTAAGTTTGTTGTGGTTGCAAAAGTATTCGGGTGAATTCTGCCCTTGTTTCTACAGGAAAAGTCAATATCCTTCAGAAATTTTCCAGTGTCCATTGATACTAATAACTTTTCCAAATCGGCACCTTTTTTTGGTCTTGTGTTTCTTGATTTGTTTTTATGCTCCAAGTTTCTTTTTATATTGTAAACTTGCTGTCTGTCACGAGGCGTATCAGATGGAGAAGCATCTCCTACATGTAGGTTACCCGATTCAATCAGATTAATCACCTGTTTTCGGGAAATATTTTCCGCTAATCGCTTTTCTTCTGCTATCACACTAGGTTTCGTCCTCATATATGGATGACACATTTTGATGTTTCCATTAGGTTTGATTATGCTCTGGCAGTTGCCAATGTATTGAATGGAAGCATATCTACATCTTTTACCACGATGATACACTTTTGATATTATTCGTTTTGTTCTACCTGCACCTCTATCTTCTCTTTCACTGTAGTACCGTTTGACCACATAAAGGTTTTCTTCAGTTGCAGCTTCTTCTATGTCTACTCTTTTACGAGATACAGTTTGAAGAGATAATACTTTGTTATTCGACATTTTAGCTTTCAGCAATACTGATGGTGAAGAATGTTTCTCATAATTACCACTATCGTCACATGTTAGGTCTTTCTCACTTACAGTATCTAAGTCAATTACGAAGACCGAATCCGGTTTTGGAGTAGGAATGCCGTTGCAGATTTTTTTGTCCGATGTACCTTCGCATGTACACATTTCCAATATTTCTTTAATATGTAGACCAATTTGTCGCTGAGTGTAAACAGGATACTGGTATTTCACATCTGAAAGAAAAGTATGTAATAGTAGTTTAACAAGAGTTGTCAGAAGACAACGAAGCTCGCCTGTTGGCAGCCTTCACTCAAACGTGGCACAGTTGTATTGAATGTATGAAATATCAAGGTGTTCCATGCAAAGAAACAGAAGTTATAAGACATTTACCCCAACGTTAAGTTTATGACTGCACTAAGTATGTGACCTTCACCTTAGGTCATGGGGTGGGCGGTGGTCGTGAATTTGCTACAGGATGATAGACGGTCATCTGAGGAATGCGTGTATGAAATATCAAGGTGTTCCATGCAAAGAAACAGAAGTTATAAGACATTTACCCCAACGTTAAGTTTGTGGACGCCGACGACGCCGAGGGTATGCCATAAGCTCTTCTGCACAAAGTATAATATGATGTACGAACGGGGTCAAAACTAAATAACAGGTGCCGCTATAAAAATACAGCTGCACCTGTAAATATACAGCTGCACCTGTAAAAAATACAGCTGCACCTGTAAAAATACAGCTGCACCTGTAAAAAATACAATTTAGTTTTGACCCCGTTCGTACACCATATGTACGAACGGGATCAAAACTAAACTTACAGGTGCAGGTGCGGTTATGGTCTTTCCTTTGCCATTTATTCTTGTTATTGCTGCCACAACAGTATGTTCTGAGTATTGCCGTTGTTGTAACCTGTAGCCCGACTCTTGCAACTCTAAAAGCAAATTCGTAACACAAGTCAGTGCACTCTCATACTCAGACTCCCTCAAACCTATCGGTTAATTATGAGCATACGCTCAGTTTTAACCAATCAATATACTTGAGTATAAGTGTGAAAGTTTTATCTCCTGGGCACATTTACAATCGATCATCATCACTTAGATGACGCCTATGTAGGAAGATTATCGGTATTATAGCGAAAAACAAATCTCGTTTCGTAAAGTACAGTTAGCGTAGGGGCCTGGCATTCATACGTGTGCACATTGGCTGTGTGTGGGTGGGGTGGTGCCGGGCGGGAGCAGATAGGTGTGTAGGTAAATGAGATATGTGGCAGAGGTTATAAAACTTGTTATCAATTTCATTCTCAGACTCCTCTCAAACCTAATGGTTAATTCTGAGCATACACTCAGTTTTAACCAATCAACATGCTGGAGTCTGAGTGTGAGAGTTTCATAACCTCGGCACATTTAAATTGGATCATCATGACTTAGATGACGCGTATGTAGGAAGAGTATCAGCAACCGTATTCTAGCGAAAAACAATCTTGTTCTGTTCCGTAAAGTACAGTTGCCATAGGGATAACTGTACTTTACAGAACGGAACGGAACGGAACAAGAAAATGTTATGCTCAATTCTCAGTCACAGGAGTGGCATTGGGGGTGGTGCGATATGGATTATTAATGCTGCATTATACACATCACCACACGTTCGATGGCATGGTGATGACTAATTACATGTACCAGATTGATGTCTACGGATCTGATGGCACCGGACATTCTTACGTGTGCACATTGGCTGTGTGTGGGTGGGGTGGGGCCGGGTGAGAGCAGATAGGTGTGTAAATGAGATATGGGGCCGAGGTTATAAGACTTGTTATCAATTTCATTATCAGACTCCCTCAAACCTATCGGTTAATTCTGAGCATATGCTCAGTTTTAACCAATCAACATGCATGTTACAGTCCGAGTGTGAGAGTTTTATAACCTAAGCACATTTAAATTGGATCATCATCACTTAGATGACGCGTATCTAGGAAGAGTATCGGTAGTCTAGCAAAAAAAAAAATCCTGTTCCGTAAAGTACAGTTAGCGTAGGGGCTAACTGTACTTTACGGAACGGAACAAGAAAATATTATGCTCAATTCTCAGTCACTGGAGTGGCATTGGGGGTGGTGTGATGTGGTTTATTAACGCTGCATTGTAAACATCACCACACGATTGGATGGCATGGCGATGACTAATTACATGTACCACATTGAAGTCTCCGGCTCTGACGGCACCTGGCATTCATACGTGTGCACAGTAGCTGTGTGTAGGGTGGGACTGGGCGGGGGCAGATAGGTGTGTACACTTGTTATCAATCTCATACTCAGACACTCTCAAACCTATCGGTTAATTCTGAGCATACACTCAGTTTTAACCAATCAATGTACTTGAGTCTGAGTGTGAGAGTTTTATCACCTGGGCACATTTACAACCGATCATCATCACTTAGATGACGCCTATGTAGGAAGATTATTGGTATTCTAGCGAAAAACAAATCTCGTTCCGTTCCGTAAAGTACAGTTAGCGTAGGGGCTAACTGTACTTTACGGAACGGAACGGAACGGAACGGAACAAGGAACTATAGTCTGTTTCACGAAAGCTGCCCAAATTTTACGGCTATATAAACAATGAAAAAACAATATTTTTTTCGATAATATTAAATTAAAGCAAAATTCAAGAATGAGCCTTCTTTTTATTTCGTGAAATTTGGTCAAATATTGGTTTTATTACGAAAAATTGATTTCTCTATGGGAATTTAACATGGGGGGAAAAGAGGTAGAGGACTTGTGGGAGGAGTCAAAACATTTTTTTTTATGGAAATTGACTGCGAAACCTGGCTAATGATCTAACTAAGAAAACAAAAGTTAAATTTAAAAAATCGGTCAAGTATTTCTGAAATTCTAAAATATTTCCCCATGTTAAATCCCCATAGACATCTTCACTCCTTGAAGATGTCTATGGGGATTTAACATGGGGAAATTTTGTTTTCGCAATAAAATCAATATTTGACCAAATTTCACGAAATAAAAAGAAGGCTCATTCTTAAATTTTCCTTTAATTTAATACTATCGAAAACAATTTTGTTTTTGAATTGTTTATATGGCCGTAAAATTTGGGCAGCTTTCGTGAAACAGACTATAGCTGTTATGATCAATTCTGATATGTGGAGAGGTGGTGCGGTCTATGGCTGCGTCAAGTTGTGTAGTAGCACGGTGCACCACATTCCACACATCACACCACTGGGTGACGTTGTGATTGCTAGTGACCCTATTGTTTCCTGTGTGTAATGGCACCGATACAGTCGCTACACAACAAGACACCAATTCAAATTTATATATAGAATAATACGTCAAATCCATGTTATAAATGTTAATAAAAGTGATTGATGAACGTAGAACCCTGGTTAATATGTGTTTTATATTTAACGGTGTAACCCCTGTTGGGTACCCCACATATTGTTCCGTTCCGTAAAGTACAGTTAGCCTAAAATTACCTTAGCTGTTGACAGGCCGTTAAACACCTTTAAGTAAATAAATAAATAATTAATTTTTTTATCAAAGCAGTAGGTGGGGTAATCTGCATTCTATGAACACATTTTCTAGTTTTGCATGTGTTGAGCTACAACTCAAAAGGGAATTGAAATTGTGTCCTACTGAAATTGACCTGTGCTGTTGACCCAGTCAATCTTGACCCTGTGGCTGAGACTCCAGAAATGGGGCTTATTGGTTTTGTCACCAGTGTTGATCCAGATCAGCCTATATATCCGCACAGTCTGATCTGGGTCTGCACTGTTCACCATTCCATTAGTGAAACAGTCGCACTTGTCATACATCAAACAATCAATATAGTTTGCTGTCAGGCTACATGAGTATGCTATTTGATCAGGAGCTACACCGGTCACAAATCCCATAAGCCCCATTTCTCCAGTCACAGCTACGTATCGTGGAGACTGAATTTTCTGGGCCTGAATTTGAGTGCGACTGGACATAAATTTCTTATGCTCGACGTATTTGTTGGTATTTTGAAATGTAAAATGTAATAAATGTGAATGTTATATATAACGGGCAAAACGGTCACACCAGATTTGACTAAGGCCAGCTCCTCTGATGGTATTAATCTGATTGACCGAGCCTGTGTGTTGACAAGGCAAAACAGGCAGGCAGAATGGCGGACAGACGTACAGACAGGCGAAAGGCGGATGATTTGCCCAGGCAACACTGTGGTTCATTTCTAGAGTCTGTCTGTGTGAAGGCAATAAAGATGTGAAAAGATTTTAACAAGATTTATTGAGATTTTGGTTATACATATTTCAAAGTGTTGCCATTGTGACCAATACTGAGAAAAAGAATATCAAATATAATTAGAATTGCCTATAGAAATTGGCACTTGCTCTTGAACACACAATTAGGCATAAGTGATACCATACCGTTGGTTGTATAGTGAGACAAGGCCAACTGGAATAAATTAAATGCTATGATTGAACGACGGCACTGGCTCGATGACCTTGCACATCCGATAGGACTAGGCTAAGTTGACTTGACCAAGGGCATGCCCATTCGCAGCGGGTTGAGGTGGGAATCGAACCCGGGTCTCCCGATTCACAGTCCGAAGCTCTACCTACTGAAATTATCTCAAACAGCATATAAGGAAAGTAGTCAAGTTAACACACATATGGTGTGTATAAAAGAAGTTATTTGTAAAATAACTTAAAAGGTACACAACTCATAATTTACTGCTTGGCTTATAACAATACACAACAATAATGACCATAGTTCAATCATAAATGGTGTTTATGAGAAATAAGAATTATGACTAATAAAATGTTTGGCTTACGTACTTATGAAATTAGAGTTATTTCTATATCTGTGCAAAATGATACATCACCCAGCTGAACAGATGGGCAAAGCCGTTACATATACATACATACTTTGTGCCTACTGCTTTCTCTCCCGAATCTCAGGTATGTTTTTTACTTTCTGGGTTGTGAGAGTTGAATCCTGTTATACCCGTATGGGGTGGATGGTCGGGAGCATGTGAAAGATAAGTTAATGATGGGTTTCATCCATAACGGAATCCCGATATCCCTGGTTTGGCCTTCAGGTTCATTTTTGTCGCGCACGCTTGCGGAAAGCGCGATATAGTTGGCACTTTGGCGTACGTACGTGTGTCCTGTTAAAGTTTTTGGTTAAAGTTTTTTGTTATACTATATCTCTGCAACTGCTTTGCCCATTACCTTGAAACTTCACATGGGTGTTTATCATCATCTATATTTTCATTCTATCCCCCTCCCGTGCGGCCCCTGTGCCAAATTTCAAGGTCAAATTGCCCCGTGCAGGCACCGGGGCGGGATCAACTGATCCTGAGAATAGTGCTGCAGTAGCCATTGCTTGTCGTAAAAGGCGACTAAACTGGCTTAACGATTGTGTTCATACTTTCCGGAACCCACTATACCGGATTTGGCCCTCGTGTACATTTTTGGCTTTCTTGTATGTGAGAGTTGAGTCAGGCTATGCCCCATATATAAAAGTAAGATTAGCGCTAATCCTATTACTTTTAGGGGATGGGATAAATGATGCTGGTGTGGCGAGGGCCTGGCACCAGATCAGGTTGTTCTAATTTCAGGACTGTATATATATTTTGATTGTAAATATTGAGTTCTGAAGTTGGGATTTACCCCCCTCGGACAGGTGGATACGGGACACGACCCCGTTGACCCGTCTGCGTGTAGACTCCCTGAGGCTTGTACCTCTATGTCAGAAAAGCGGACGTTAAACCCTATTCACTCACTCACTCAAGGTCAAATTACTTTTTTTTGGTTAAAGTTTTTCGTTATACTATATCTCTGCAACTGCTTCGCCCATTACCTTGAAACTTCACATGGGTGTTTATCATCATCATCCATATTTTCATTCTACCCCCACCCCATGTCAAGGTCAAATTACTTTGAAGTTTTTGGTTAAAGTTTTTGGTTAAAGTTTTTTCATGTACTATATCTATGCACCTTGTTTGCCCATTACCTTGAACCTTCACATGCCTGTTTATCATCATCCATATTTTCATTCTACCCCACCCGTGCGGCCCCTGTGCCCAATGTCAAGGTCAAATTACTTTGAAGTTTTTGGTTAAAGTTATTTCATGTACTATATCTCATGCCTAATCACTTTGAAATTTTTGGTTAAAGTTTTTGGTTAAAGTTTTTCCGTCTACTACAGTATATCTCTTTTTAGCTCACCTGAGCGAAGCTCATGTGAGCTATTGTTACCGCAATGTGTCCATCGTCCGTCGTCGTCCGTGAACATTTTCAAACGTCTTCTCCTCGGTAACCATTGAGCCTATAGTCACCAAACTTCATGGTCATGGTCCTTAGGTAGGGGGATTACAAAATTGTTAAAATGACGTCATTACGTAATCCAAGATGGCTGCCGTCTAAAAATAGCACACATTCTTCAAAAATCTTCTTCTCAAGAACCGCCAATCGGATTTCAATAAAACTTGGTTGGAATGATCGATGTACAATGCTCTTTCAAAGTTGTTAAAATGCTGACCCCGGGGTCAAAAATGGGTCAAATTTTATTTTTGACCGTATATGGTCATGTCATATATCAAATTGAAGGTATCAACAAGGTGATCACTCCGGTGCATTTTTTGTCGAAATCGGATGGTTATATCATCCAAGATGGCCACCGAAAGGTCAAAAGGTCGTTCTTTTATTAGAGATTTCAAAATTCTTCTTCACATGAACCGCTTGGCCCATGGTAGCCAAACTTAAAAGTTATGGTTCATGGGTGAAGCCTTTTCAAATTTGTTAAAATGGAGGTCATCGCTAATCCAAGATGGCCGCCATCTAAAAATAGCATAAATTCTTAAAAAATCTTCTTCTCATGAACCGCTAGCCGGATTTCGACGAAACTTGGTAGGAATGATCAATGTACAATGCTCTTTCAAAGTTGTTAAAATGGTGACCCCGGGGTCAAAAATGGGCGTGCCCCGTGGGTTGAATTGGAATATGGTCATGTTATATATCAAATCGAAGGTATCAATGAAGCGATCACTCTGGTACATTTTTTGTCGAAATCGGATTGTTATGTCATCCAAGATGGCCGCCGAAATGTCAAAAGGTCGTTCTTTTATTAGAGATTTCAAAATTCTTCTTCACATGAACCGCTTGGCCCATGGTAGCCAAACTTCACAGTAATGGTCCATGGGTGAAGCCTTTTCAGATTTATTAAAATGGAAGTCATCGCTAATCCAAGATGGCCGCTGTCTAAAAATAGCATAAATTCTTAAAAAAATCTTCTTCTCATGAACCGCTGGCCGGATTTCGACTACTCTTGGAAGGAATGATCGATTTACAATGTTCTTTCAAAGTTGTTAAAATGGTGACCCCGGGGTCAAAAATGGGCATGGCCCGTGGGGTCAAATTTTATTTTTGACCGAATATGCTCATGTCATATATCAAATTGAAGGTATCAATTAGGCGATTGCTCTGGTGCAATATTTGTCGGAATCGGATGATTATGTCATCCATGATGGCCACCAAAAGGTCCATTTATTCGAGATTTTTAACGTCTTTTTCTCAGGAACCACATGGCCGATGCTGGCCAAACTTCATAGTAAGTTAAGATCCGTGGGTGAAGCATTTTCAGATTTGGTAAAATGAGAGTCCTCTTTTAATCCAAGATGACCGCCATCTAAAAATAGCACAATTTTTTTAAAACACATGAACTTAATGTCACATTCTCCTCTGGTGTTCATGGAGTCAGGTGAGCGAATTAGGGCCATCATGGCCCACTTGTTTTAGTGTCCATGCCTCGCCCCAAGGCGCGACATGCAAGCCGCGGCCATCTAGTTTACTTTCTTGTTATTTGAGAGTTGAATCCGGTTATAGCCATTATAAAACTAGTAAGATTAGTACAAATCCTTATATTTTTAAGGGCTAGTGCTAAGTGACTGGTGTGGTGAGAACTTGGCACCAGATCAGGATATTCTAAGTTCAGGGCTGAAATATATACTTTTTATGTAAATATACCGTTCTGATTTTGGGATTTTCCCCCCCATCCGTACAGGTGAAATACAGGATTCGACCCCAATGACCCGGCCTAAAATGACCTTAGCTGTTGACAGGCCTTTAAATGCCATTAAGTAAATAAATAAATAATGATCTCCCGAATGTGATGTACCATACATATCTCATCTGACGATTACAAAGCCTTTCCAAGTATATACTCCAAAGTAACTGGGTGTACATGTATGGTATGCCTAGAAAGTGATGAAACTGATTAATTCTCAACCCAATTGTACTAATAAATTGCCTGGAAAAAAAATAGGGTTTTTTGTAAAAAAGACGCTGCAGTAATATAAGCATGTTTTTACCAATCGATGGTGAATAGGTTATTGTATTTTAATTAATTACAGCACCATCTATAATGGAAACTTTTTTCAAAATTTGGTATTGTATCATATTTCACAACAAACAAGAAAATGTGGCCTGTCGGCACATGCATGCCCCCGGTGGCAGATTGGAGAAACTGTGGCAAAGTTAATTAACCAAAAGTGATAAGTATTCAAAAGCACAGCTGTGCAGGTCAAAAGGTTGAGGTCAATTAAGGACCGCATGGAACTGGCATTTGTGCACAAGTATGATGTATTGAAATATTATAGTAATCCTTCAAGTGATATAGAAGATATGACAGAATTGAGTCTCTCCGGCAAACGGCTTAATGTGCAAAAAAGTTCAAAGTTGATAAGGTCAAAAGGTGAGTGAGTGAGTGAGTGAGTGAATAGGGTTTAACGTCCGCTTTTCTGACATAGAGGTACAAGCCTCAGGGAGTCTACACGCAGACGGGTCAACGGGGTCGTGTCCCGTATCCACCTGTCCGAGGGGGGTAAATCCCAACTTCAGAACTCAATATTTACAATCAAAATATATATTCAGTCCTGAAATTAGAACAACCTGATCTGGTGCCAGGCCCTCGCCACACCAACATCATTTATCCCATCCCCTAAAAGTAATATGATTAGCGCTAATCTTACTTATATATATGGGGCATAGCCTGACTCAACTCTCACATACAAGAAAGCCAAAAATGTACATGAGGGCCAAATCCGGTATAGTGGGTTCCGGAAAGTATGAACCCAATCGTTAAGCCAGTTTAGTCGCCTTTTACGACAAGCAATGGCTACTGCAGCACTATTCTCAGGATCAGTTGATTCCGCCCCGGTGCCTGCACGGGGCAATGGTCAAAAGGTGAAGGTCAGATTACGGGGAGCATTGATGTGTAGCATTTTTCCACAGGTTTGATGTATTGACATATTAAAGTAATCCATCAAGGGATTTAGAAATTATGACAGGATTGAGAAACTCTGGCGAACCAATTAATGTGTAATGTGTTAAAAAGTTCAAATTTGTGAAGGTCAAAAGGTCATACATTGTATTAAGAAGGGCAGCATGGATGTCTGGCATTGTTGAAATATTTAAGAAATCTTTCAAGGAATATAGAAGTTATGACAGAAATGAGAAACTCCGGCAAACTTCTTAATGTGTGAAAAGGTTCAAAGTTATGAAGGTCAAAAGGTCAAGGTCATGTTAATGGCATCATGGATGCTATATGCAAAAAGAGACACATTATAAACTAGACACAATTTTTTCTCAGATAATAACATCCATAAAATAGCCAATCTTGACAAACAAAAATGTGAAGGTTCACTAACAGAGTATGAATGCAACATTGCTGTAAAAGATATGAAAAATAATAAAAGCCCTGGCTCGGACGGATTAACAGTAGAATTCTATAAAATATTCTGGAACGACATTAAATCATACCTTTGGAACTCTCTAAACTATTCTTTTGAAACTGGAACGTAGATTATAAAATTGCTACAAAATCAATTGCTAATAGTTTTTAAAAAAAAGTAGTATCCACTATAATAGACGGTTCACAAACAGGCTTCATCAAAGGAAGATATATTGGAGAAAATATTAGAGTATTATTTGAATCTATTGAATTTCTAAACAAAACCGACTGTCCTGGTTTATTATTTTTTTGCAGATTTTGAAAAGACATTTGATAGCGTTGATCATAATTATATGTTGAATACATTGAAATATTTTGGAGATTATTTTATTAAATGGATTAATTTATTTTATTCAGATGCCAGAAGCTGTGTTAGCAATAATGGCCACTTATCAGACTTTTTTACTATCGGCCGTGGAGTGCGCCAAGGCTGTCCCCTATCACCTTATTATACGCCCCCCCACCCCCCCCCCCCCCCTCCTCCATCCGTCCGTCCGACACCGTCCGTCCGTGTGTGCGTCCATGCGTCTGTCCATCACTAAACTTAACATCAGAGAAATATTGTTATAACTCTCTTCTATTTCCTTACATATTTAGGGGCACATGGGGGGGGTATTCAGTAAGCTTTGCTTACTCACAGACAAATCTAGTTTATTTATAATAGCCATTGAAATACTATCAAAAGCGATACAAAATGACAATGAAATAAAAGGAGTCGATATACATGACCAAACTATTAAAAATACAATGTTCACAGATGATGCAACATTTTTTACAGATGGCACAGAACACTCTTTTAAAAGAGACCATAGAGGATTTTGGTAAAATTACGGGTCTGCTTTTAAATATTAAAAAATCTACTGTTCTTAGAGTGGGATCATTATCACAATCATCAATACACTACCTCCCCAACAAACAATTTACATGGACATCAAACAAAGCCCAGACGTTGGGTATAACATTCTCAAATAATTTATCAACACAACATATCCAAAAATTAAAGAATTCGAAAATTGTTTAAACAAATGGAAATACAGGCACCTCACAATAGGAAAAGTAAACGTAATCAAAACTTTCGCTACACCAAAACTAGTATATCCGTTAACGGTCATTCAAACGCCTCCAGATAGCACTATTATTCATATCCGGAAAAGATTATTAGACGGGTCAATATAGTGGTGGACCTTGAAAAAGTTGCAACAAATTGTTTCTCAGAGGTTTTTGGTCCTATGGGGTAACAACATATTAAAAATCGAGAAAAATCTAAACATATGAAAGTTCCAAAATATGCTCAAGTTCAAGATGGCCGCCAGAATATTACGTTTTGCTTTATGGCGTTTTTATTGGTGGCATAATTAAATAAATTTCACCCTGGAATATGGTGTTTAGATTAGGAAAGTATTTTCCCGGATGTTTGTGCATAGCTTAAAACATGTTAATTTGCATAAATTCAAGATGGCGGCCATAATAATATTTTATCTGATTATAGCGATCAGAGTTTTAACAGTAATGCACCTATAACAACGATACACTTGCATAACACAGATGCATAGCATGTGCATGTACATATACTACTTTGT
The DNA here is from genome assembly GCA_029237695.1 of Conchocele bisecta. Taxonomy (NCBI): domain Eukaryota; kingdom Metazoa; phylum Mollusca; class Bivalvia; order Lucinida; family Thyasiridae; genus Conchocele; species Conchocele bisecta. The sequence goes on from CM055273.1 coordinate 11,565,903, forward strand.
TACTGATTTGCAATTATCTAACATATATCGAAATATAGTTATGAATACCACATAGTTGGACTTATATTGGGTATTACAAGTAGCAAATCAACACCATTATAACGTATTAGAATATGTTTCATAAACAGATACAGTAATTACGGTTCGATGGTATGTTTGACTGATTTCTGTCAAATGTCATGTTATCGAGTAACTCTACTGTGCCTAGTCTGCCCTACTGTCTTGTTCGTCATCGTTTTGTATCGCACCCGGTAAACTCATGGACGAATAGCAAATTGGTACAGAGTTCATCACCCAGTGTTTCTTTCATTGCCCTTATGTTGTACACATTAGTCTGTGTTTTGGATTGGAGATCAGAGCAGAAATAGAGTTCCTCTCCTTCATCTACTGGTTTGTGGTGGAGAAGAAGCATCAACAAGTCGGTGTCCACTCCGATAACTGTCGTGGACTTGGTGACAGACGCAATGACACCTGCTTTCTCGATTTCGACGTCTGCATCTCCATCGGCGTTGATTACATGACATCCAGTTTCCCGTAATCGGTTCAAGATTAGATCGATAACTGATTGCTTATTTTGGTCATTTGAGAGAAAGTCTTCCCTTTTACCAGCGAATTGTGTGGTTACAGTAACGTTTATGATTTGATGGTGTTGATGTCGGCGGCATCGCTGATGTGTGTTGTCCTTAATAGATGGATCTCCACCATAACCGTGAAAAACTACCGTGGCATTTCCATAACGGCAAGCTGTAAACGATGCATATTCGTTTGCAATCTCAATGTATGTGCTACCTTCACTTCCATTTCAAACAATGAAGGAGTGACCCACCATCAAGGACATACTGTTCCGTCTCATTCGATATCGCTGAGAGGTGGTGTTTCTTGGCACCAGTTAATTGAGGTTTATCAGCCTTCCGAAGTAGATTCTTCATATCAAACAATGAGGGAGGAAATGGGCATACTTCATAACACATGACTTCTTCAAGCGACAAATCTCCTGTGCGCGAAACAACGAGAAACCTCTGGAATAGAAGTGCGGGATTGATCGTCTGTTCGTCACTTACTTTCACAGCGACAGATGACGCTAATGTTTTTACTTTATTACTTCGTCTGAAGGAATACGAAAATACAGGTTGCCCTTTCATATTCTTCAGTTTTTCGCCCTACTGTGTCGAGGTTGTGTACGTTCACGTCGTCATTTGCTACAGCCCCGGTGACAATATTCATCGGATCAGAAAGGAGAGCATTCTTCAAGTTTGGAAGCAACCTTTGCTATGTCCGAGGTATCCCTGTCAATCCTGGCTGTAGACACATCCTTGTGTTGTTCGCTGGTAGTGTAGGACAACTAGTTGAAGTCTTGCATCGCACAGTTGTATGCTGACGATATGTGCGAAGACATAGTCCAGATTGCTCGCTGTTGCTCTGTCATGCCACTTCCTCGCGTAAGCCCCCCTGTGCTCTTCAATGATCGCATAAGTGTCTGTTCAATTACCAGATCAGATCCCAATCCTGCCCAGAACTGATTACTTCGTCGAATTACATGGAAACCTCGTTAAAATTTCTGGTACACCGTCGGATGTTCGTCTTCCAGGGCATTCATCTCTTGCAGATAGAGATACACAGATTTCAGGTAGTTTGAGTGTGCAGCTGCTGCAAAAATGACGAGACATTCAGAGACAGCATGCAAATGCATTTTCCAAGACCCAGATCTGTCCGCTCTAATAATTTCTCTTGCCACGTCCAACATACATTGGTATTTCAGCCATAATTGACTTGTTTTTTAATTGTTTGACAATTCAGTTTTCTTTTCTGCTAGTGCCACTTCTATCTTTTCTAGGCAGTTAGAATCGGTCAATGTTTCTAAGTTGGCTTTACCGGAGAGTAATGATGTATGAAGCTCTTCTAGATCATCTACGAGAGAAGCAAACTCTGGATTTTGCTTGTCTACTTCACTTACTATTTCACGTGTCGGACACTTATCTACGAGAAGATGTGCACGGAACGCTCGCTGTACAGATTTTCCTGACATCATGTGTCTACAGCATTTTCACCATATATACTTTCCATAACATTTTTGAGTCTACTTCTGTCCATCAATGTCCCGATGGCCCCTAAAAGATTCATGTGTGAAAGCTCCCAAGTAGTAACACTATATTCCTCAAGGAGCTGTTGTCGGACACATTGTGTGCAGATGCGAGGTTGCGCAGGTACAGAAGAGTGGAGTAGATGCAGGTTTTGTCTCCGGGATAGAGATCAATCATTGGCAGGAATACTATTGATGACGGTCCTTGGTGTACAATGTGCATCATTCCTTGCCAGTTTGGTGATGGTTGGTTAAATCAAAATGATGGCTCCCATAATATGTCTATTTTGTTATCATTTTTCTGCACCAATGGGAGGGCATTGAACTGGATACTGTGCCGAATGCGTTCTGCATTACTGAAACCATGTATGTCGATCTTTGTAAGTTCGGTGATATTCAGAGTCGACATTTCCTGTCTTTTAACCGTTGGACCATGAGTCATTGCTCCTATCATGGAATGTCCCTTTCCCGTCTAAGGTGATGATGTTATGGTCTACGTTGTCAGCAGCAAACAAGAGAGTTGTTTCTAACGGATCTGAAGGCTCGCCTATTACACCAGGGGCGGCTGTACATGCTGCGTTCTTTTCAAATCGCTGTGCTTCACCGTATGATGAGCTGAACCCCATCGAATTCAATGTATCAATCAGAAACCTAGATTGAAATAAGTATTGCATTTGGGCAGCCAATCCTAGCTGCAGAGGGGCTACAACTGATCTTGGGCGAACTGATTAAACAATTGCTTGTCCGATGGATGCTACCTTTCTACGGGTCTCCTTGCCTACAAACAATAGTTTGTCCGCATCCCAATTCCCGCTGCGATACTCGGAGTCGTGCGATTATGGACAGCAGAAATTTTGGCTGCTGTTCTCAAGTTGTTGAGACTGTCATTCCTCAACGTGGAACCATTTTTCTCCAGACATTTGAATAGAGATGCTGTTTCTTTATCAAATTGACCTTTGACCACTAAACCAGTGTATTCTGACTGCAAGTAGTTCATATGTGCTACTAGTATAGTGTACAACTGATTGAATGATTCGCTGTCAATGGCTGTATGTTGATCATCTAGTGTGCCCATCAATTTTAACGCAGTTTCAGTGTATCTGGCTGATTTGCTTATATTGTTAAACTGAGGAACATCATCTTTTTTAATCCCGCTTCTCGATTCTAGTAGTTTCAAGTCATTCGGCAACTTAAACTTGGATAGTGCATCTTTTATAGATTCGTATTCCCTTTGAAAGTTCTGCCCAGGAGGTGATTTAGCCTTTGGCGAGGTCTCTGTGGGGGGAACTAATTGTTCATGCCTGCCTGTAGGGCGATTCGCTTTGATTTCTCTCAAGGTGCTCTAAACGTTTATTGCTAGTCTCTTGTAATATTCTCGAGTTAACATGATTTTCTTCCAAGAGAATTTTCCATGGCCATGCCCGTGAATGTGCACATTTATGGCAAAGACAACCGGTAATTTTACGACAATATGATGTAAAATTGGGATAACTCTAAAGTACGTAAGTTATATATTCGTGTGACTACAGTTGAAGGAGCAAATGGAGACTACTTGGCAAATATTGTATTGCGTTCTCTGGCTTCATCTCGTTAACGTTTGGAAATTCATCCCGAACTGACTTTATTTCTGATTTTATATCACTCTTTATCAACTTAGCAGCCGTCTCTATCATAGCTTTCTTTTGTGACACTTCATCTCCATTTTTTGCTTTTATGAAATATGATCGTAGAATTTGATTTGTCCTTTCTCGCATAGTAACAATGTCTATGAGACCGACCGCTGTAGATATGTCAACCAAATTACCATACCGCTCAATTATTTTGGTTTTCATGTAACGCGTCACATATGGTAAAGCGTCAGAATGCCCCAGAAATTCTCCCATCTTCTCACAGACAGTCAATTGTTCTTCATCATTCTCCTCCAGATAATCACACGTTTTCAAGAAGGCTTGCTCCTGTTCATCATTTGTTGGTCGTCCAGGTTTTCGCCGTTTTGTACTCGGTTCAGTCTGATACAGTAACGGTATACCCCGTCCAGTACGAACATTCACACTACAACTGTGATGGTACAAACAGTCGGCGGCATACAAGTCGCGCATGTAGTACTCTATTCTAGCTTTCACTTTTGTTGACCAGTCATCTAATGATGAATCACAAGAGTCCAATATTGTTGTAACGAATGAATCCGTTTTAGCACAACTTGAGTACGTTTTCTCGCCAGGCTTGAATTTATTGTCATTTTTGAGTACATTTTCCTTGCTGAACATTCACCAGCATTACGCCGTTTTACATCATGCCCAATTGCAAATTTGTTCGTATAGTTTCTACAACAAGTTGTATGTACTCTCGTTCCGGTTTTCACGAAAATATCATCGCCTCTTTCTCTGCTCGCAGAATTGATGCCGTGGGCCCCTTTCTCACCAAGAATGGTCAGCTCATCACTGTCCAAATGTTTTTGGCACAACTGGCAAGTCTCAGCTAGTCCCGCTTGTTCCTAACTCATCTTAATAGTCAGCTACCTGAAAATAAAAAAGATGTGTGTAATAATGTATGAACGTAATAATCCGGGTAGATATGTAAATGCATTACGTTTCCGAATAAAACAGTCATACATATGACCTCAATTACAGTGACAATATAGAAGTCAATAGTGTGACTGTGTAGATACATTACAGAATAATCGGAAATGGAAACATTACCCATGAATGTTTTCATCCAATTATTGGCTTGACTAAATTTTAGTAGTATTGTACAATTAATATAGTTCCTGGAACAGTCATATTTTTCACTGGCAGTCACTTTTAACGTATAGATAATATTACTATTTGGGGGCCATTTTGTATTTATGCTACTTTGGCAAGATGTCCGGATATGTTAGGATGTTACAAAGGGTTTTCAGCACTCGAGCACACACGTTTGAGGTTTCAAACCGGCGAATGGTATCATCTAATAGCTGCTAAGAGGCAAGAACTGATAATTTGGCAGCCATCTTGGATTTCGCCATTTTTTGGGACTTTCATGTCTTTAGATTTTTCTTGATTTTTGATATGTTGTTCAGGACATCCCATAGGACCGTAAACCGTTCAGAAACCATTTGTTGCAATTTTTTCAAGGTGGGCCTATTACGGGGCGCCAAGTGGGACATGGCTCAATTTTGTCAACAAAATTCATTTTTGTACCTATAAACTTGACAAAAACAAAACAAAATTAAATATATACTGATTTTGTCAACAAAATTCACTTTTGTGCCACAAAACTCAATTCTGTGTCACAAAATTCACTTTTGTGCCACAAAACTCAATTATGTGTCACAATTTTTGTGTCACAAAATTCAATTCTGTGTCACAAAATTCACTGTGTCACAAAATTCACTTTTGTGTCACAAAACTCAATTCTGTGTCACAAAATTCACTTTTGTGTCACAAAACTCAATTCTGTGTCACAAAATTCAATTCTGTGTCACAAAATTCAATTCTGCATACGTTTCGTATACGTATTTGCATACGTTTCGATTATGTTGCCCAAATATGGCACACGCATGTAAGAAGGACTACCATTGGTCAGATACAGTATGACAAAAATGTGGCCTGAATAATATGTATAAAAATATATCAGCAACAAACATGATGGAACTTGGATGGAAAATAACATTTTGTGAATTGGTTGCCATGGCAACCGTTTATTGTAATTATGTATTGACTATGTACATACATTTAATAACACTATCCCAATGTTGGTTACTTGAAATAAAACGATGCTATTGTTAAAATGTTTATATAAACTAGTTGTTATTTGGCCGCCCTGGCATCCGCATACATGATTAGTCACAATAAGATTCTTGGATAGAACTAGAGGTATATATTTTGTAATCATAATATAACCAAAATAACTGTCCATAAAGAAGTATAATATTCATATATTGGGTTATATTTTCGCATTGAAATATTTAAACCTGCAAGTGTACTCCACCATCTAGTAAAATGGACTAAGACCGATCTCAACCAATCAACGTAGAGATGACATAGACTATCAGTTACACAATCTAATTTTTGTGGACAAAACTGACTTTTGTGGACAAAACTGAATTCTGTCCCACAAAGCTGAATTTTGTTCACAAAGCTCAATTCTGTCTTACAAAATTGAATCCTTTATAACAAAAATGAATTTTGTATATCAGATCAGAATTTTACATAATTGAATTTTGTGATTTTTAGTGTTACAAAACTCAATTTTGTCTGGACAAACATAATTAACCTGTCCTGCATGGCGCCCCGTATCTATTATATGTGCTATATTGACTTGTTTATATATGATTCTAAGCCAGACAAAATTAAAAGAAATTTAATAACGCAAAATTATGCGGGGGGGGATCTTGATATGCTTGATATTGATTTGTTTATACGATCTTTAAAAGCTAGTTGGTTAAAAAGACTATGTGATGATAACAATATTGGCATATGGAAACAAATATCTAAAGAACAATTAAAACGGTATGGCGGAATGTTTATTTTCCAATGTAATATAAGCTATGAAGATGCGAAGAACATCCATAAACATAAATTTATCAACAGTATACCTACAGCAAGGTCGAAAATTAACTTCACAGAAACAAACACTATCATATCAAAAGAGATCTTATGGAATAACTCGAAACGAAAGGGTCATACAAAAAGTAGAACACATTTTTGATTTTAGAATAAAAGAGTTTTACAGATACCCGGTATATTCAATTAGAAATGCTGACTATCTAAAATACTATACGTTAATAAGGTGCATACCTCCACAATGGGTAGAACAAATAACAAGAGCTGTAGGAGAACAGCATAGCTCGACTACGAGGGTTGTTGATGTACACATAGCTTGACAAACAAGGTGGCTGCGGCCTGCATAAAAAACCTTAACCAAGGTTGACTAAAAACCTTAACCAAGGGGAATTAAGTAAGTAGGTCAATGTCAGATATAGGTCAGGGGTTATTGATGTACATCACTAGGAGATGAAGGTTTCCAAGTATGATTGCTGTAGGCACAGGAGTATTCCATATACAAGCTTGACTAAAAACCTTAACCAAGGGGAAATAACTAAGTAATCCAAGGATAAAAGTAGGTCAAGGTCAAATATAGGTCAGGGATTATTGAATGGTTGATGTAGGCCCATGAGTATTCCATATACAAGCTTGACTATAAACATTAACCAAGTAATTCAAGGTTAAATGTAGGTGAAGGTAAAATATAGGTCAGGGTTTATTGATGTACATCCCTATGAGAAAAAGTTATCCAAGTATGGTGTCTGTATGCAAAATAGTATTCCATCTACAAGCTTGACTATAAACCTTAACCAAGGTTGACTAAAAACCTTAACCAATGGGAATTAACTAAGTAATTCAAGGTTAAATGTAGGTCAAGGTCAACTATAGGTCAGGGGTTGTTGATGTACATCACTAGGAGATGAAGTTGTCCAAGTATGGTTGGTGTAGGGCCAGGAGTATTCCATCTACAAGCTTGACTAACAACCTTAACCAAGGGGAATTAACTAAGTAATTCAAGAGGAAATGTAGGACAAGGTCAAATATAGATCAGGGGTTATTGATGTACATCCCTATGAGAAAATGGTTGTCCAAGTATGGTGTCTGTATGCACAATAGTATTCCATGTACAAGCTTGACTAAAAACCTTAACCAAGGTTGACTAAAAACATTAACCAAGGGGAATTAACAAAGTAATTCAAGAGGAAATGTAGGTCAAGGTCAAATATAGATCAGGGGTCGTTGATGTACATCACTAGGAGATGAAGTTGTCCAAGTATGGTGGGTGTAGGGCCAGTAGTATTCCATATACAAGGTTGACTAAAAACCTTAACCAAGGCGTGACGCCGACGCCGGGGTGACAACATAAGCTTTAACTTCGAATAGTCGAGCTAAAAACTGAAAACATTAACAACCAAAATCTTATTGATAAAATAAACAAGAGTTCCGAAGGTCACAATATACGCCCGTCGAGCAAGGCCAGTCAACAAGGGGAGATAACTGAAAATCAATAGGCTTCTTCATCTTGCCGTGATAAGCATGATACCAAATTTGGTTACGATCGGTGAAGTAGAACTTGAGTTATTGCGTGGACAAGGATACAGAGTGGGAAAATTAAAAATGGCCGCCAAGGGGAGATAAGTCATCGGACATTTTTTAAAATCAATAGGCTTCTTTGTCTTGCCGTGATAAACATGTATACGCAATTCGGTTACGATCGGTGAAGTAGAACTTGAGTTATTGCGTGGACAAGGATACAGAGTGGGAAAATTAAAAATGGCCGCCAAAGGGAGATAAGTCATCGGACATTTTTCAAAATCAATAGGCTTCTTTGTCTTGCCGTGATAAACATGTATACCGAATTTGGTTACGATTGGTGAAGTAGAACTTGAGTTATTGCGTGGACAAGGATACAGAATGAGAAAATTAAAAATGGCTGCCAAGAGGAGATAAGTCATCGGAAATTTTTCAAAATCAATTTTTCTTCATCTTGCCGTGTTAAACATGTATACCGAATTTGGTTACAATCCGTCAAGTAGAACTAGTTATTGCGTGGATAGCTGCCCGCCCGCCCGCGCCCGCCCGTACAAGATGAATACATAATACGTCACGTTTTTTCACCCGGGCGTATAGAAACAGTAAATCTACGGTATAAATAAAACATTGTATAATATTCAAAGGGAAAAATGTACAAGAGAAATAATAAAACCGGAACAGAAATGGGCGAGCATATTTTCGGATAAAACTTAACTGGAAAACGCTATACATGTACTCTATTACTATACCAAGTACCATATATATAAGACTCCAATACAAGTATCTGATGAGAATTATAGGTACCAATAAATTGATGGCATGGTGTAATATAGTAGAATCTAGTTTATGCAATTTTTGTAACATGCTGATAGAGACATTCCAGTGATTTCATTTGGAATTGTCGAAACAGGCATACACAGAAAACGATTGCAATATATTTTACTCTTAGCCAATTACTATATATACAGGGGCGGATCTAGAGGGGGGGGGGGGGGGTTCCAGGGTTGCAACCCCCCCCCCCCCCTTCAGCCACGGAGTTTACATAGATCTAAACTGCTTTGAACAAGTCATATGGTGTCCACAGTTTACCACCAGTTCGAGTCTGAATGCCGTAAAAAACACAGGAAAGTGCATTTCCGGACATCTAGATTTCAAAACATTTCCGGGGGTGGGGTGGGGGCTCGAAAATAGGACAACTCCCCCTTCCCCCCCTCCGTTCCCCAAATGCTGGATCCGCCCCTGATATATAAATGTAAACCCCAGAAAATCAACCTGTGTTTCAATAATTTTATACCATACATAGTATCACAGTTGAGGAAATTATAGCCCAAGGAAGAGGGAAATTGGATAAACACATTACCAAATGGGGACATATTGTTATTTAATATACTAGCAGACCAAAAATAACAGGTACATGTAATGGGTACATGTGTACTCATTTACCAACCACAAAAATTGGTTCTGTTTTACATATTGGTATCAAGGGGCAAGGACCATGTGTCGCGTGTAATAAGTGGCATACAAACAGCAAACATCGTGTATGGTAATTATGTATGTGAATACTTTATTTACATGTACAATTGGAACGTTACAGGCTGTAATTCACTATCCTATATGTCTGTTTCTAAGCTGACACACAGCTTATTCTTTTTCTCATCTCAAACATGCCTATATATACTACATCTCAATCTATCCATCTTCTTGATTTCAATCTATTTTCCTCGATAGAAACAAAAATTTGTTTCTCATGTCATGTATGTATCCATATACTTGTGTATCTGTATAAATGTGAAATATTTTGAGAAATAAAAATAATTAATGACAAAAATCATGGATGTGTGGCATTTCCACAGGTATGTTGTGTTGAAATATTTTAAGTAATCCTTCATATAGAAGTTACGACATAATTGAGAAACTCCGGCGAACTTCTTAATGTGCCAGACACACGGACGGACGGACGGACTCACAGACACACAGTCAACACTATATGACTCCGGCTCTACCGAGACCAGGGGAGGGGCATAAAAATACAGAAATTTCACAATGTTTCTTTACTGGTACATTTATAGTGATAATGCCAAGTTATGCCAAGCCAAATTATCTCCCCTGCTAGTCAGTTTCTGATAGCATGTACAGTGGAACCACTCTAAACCGGACACCAAGGAAATATGTGATCTTATTTTTGATGAGTTTCTTGGTAATTTATCTCCGGTGATAATGTTTGTTTGTGATCACATAGCACACAACTATGGCTCAGAATGATCAAATGCCCGATTTACAGTGAAACCTCTCTAAGCCGGTCACCCTAGGTACCTCCCAGAGTGTCCAGTTTAGAGAGGTTTCACTGTACTTGCATATAACATATGTTTTTGAGAATGTGATTGTTGTGTTGTCTAATACACAAGACCAGATAAGATGTGTTAATCTTATTGTTTTAATAACTAAACATTTACTCAGACACGTACATACAATAATGATGTTACATAATTGAGACCCAGCAGCCGACTGACCTTCTAGCCAGCACTGCAGGTTGTAAACAAAGCATCTCATTGGTTGAGAGGCGGGGCTAATACAATATATAGGGAACTGTAGTATAGTCTGTTTCAAGTGCGACATACCACTCCTCCCTTGTTTTAGAGATAAAAGTATCATCAGATAAACTGTTTGTATAGCAATGAAACGTTAACATGATGCTGATTTATGTTCCTGCGGTTCCCTTGTGTCCCGAATGGTTCGGAGAATCCTTCCACGTCGAATTCTAGCGGAAAATGTGTGGTACCACATAGGTAGAATGGTTGTACTCTTCCAAATCCTTCTGCGATAGCATATCTCTCCACAATATCTCTCCAATATTTTGTGGGTGGATAGAACCTCGGAAAGGGCTTTCGGTGCCCAACACAGCATAGGAAACGACCCTTGTCCTGGATGGAGTTCTCCTTCTAGAGTTCTTGTCTGTATTGCCAGAATTGTGCCTCCAAAGGTTTTCTGTGTTTTTGGGATGTTTTGGAACCCAAGCACCTCCACGTGTGCCGGAACGAACGGTTTGTCTCTGTCTACCCACAGGTCTAGAAGTTTTGTAGATTTCTTGTGTGTGCGAAACTCGGTGCTTGCCTCGTGTAGTGGTTGTCGTAGTTTCTCTATCTTTTCTTCTAGTGTGTTTTTCCTGTCGACCACTTCTTCCAGCTTCTCGCGGGCCTCTTTCTGTCGTAGAACTATCTCTTCCCACTCCAAACGTTTTCTCTCCATCGCTGCCACGCGTTTGCTTTCCACGAATACTCTCCAGTTGTTCTCCACTAGGAGTAGTTTTTCTTCTGCTAGTCTTGCAATTCTGTCTCGTGTGGACAGTAGGCAGGTTTCTCTTGTCGTGTCTATCTTCTCTATCGGGAATGGTACCAGTTTTCTATTCCCATTCCAAATCTTCCGATTCCATTGCCATCGTACGAACTCTGTCCGCTAGTGAGCGAACACAATCGCGAGGTTCTGGTTCGTCCTTCGTATGTCTCGCCAGCGGTGCCTTGCTTCTCGCTAGATATGTTCCACCTTCTGTTTTTCTGTACGTTTCTAGAGTCGTACCTACTCCGTCTTCGTCCTGGTCTAACACTACCGCGTGTATCGGAAGCCCAACGAACCCAAATGCGGATACCCATAGAGGTAGATATGTCTCTTCCAACGTCTGTATCTCTTGTTCTGGGTACGTTTTGTACACTCCACACAACCTTCGTGTCCCCGAGTGCCTCCAATATATGGCGTACAGGGTTTTCGTCTGTTTGGAGAGTAGAACCATGTTGCAATGTATGGCAGAGGCGAGCGCCTCCCACTGTTTTGCTAGCGGTTGTTCCCAGAAAAGCTTCTCGTTCTCTGGATCTCCCACCCGTTCCACGTGCTGTACTGCTTGTTTGGCTAGATCTATAGAAATATCTTCCGCTGCTACCCCATATAGAGACACCTCTATCCTTCATATTCCCTTTTTCTGTACTAGTGGGTGTGCGAATGTTTCTCCAAGTCGAGAATCTGGGCAGTCGCAGTAGTTTGCCACGTTGTTTCCCATGCTGTCGAGCACGCCTGCACATTCCATCTGGTATACAAATTTGTTGTAGAATTTACCTCTCCATAGGGAGTCTATCGGGGGTTCTGGAACAAGAAAAGACATACAATTGGCTCCTACACTATCTATGTTGTCTAGAATACTGCAATCTTGCGACCGCTCTTCCCGCAGGTGGTCTGCCAACAGCTTCCTATCTAGTGTTCCTGCATAGTCTCTCGTACGTACAATCCTATACCATCGAGGCGGAGGCCTTCTAGAAATTCTGGGAGTTTGCGAAACAGGTCTTCCATTTCTACGTCGGCTACGTCGAGTTTTGCTACTACTATTGCTTCTGGTTCTGGATGTGTAGGATGTTTTCTCTCGAATATGTCTAGAACAGTGCTATTCATCTCCAAAATTGCTGCGCATGTTCTCCTATACAGCGTGCTTGCGTCTCCGGAATATCTAGATGTGGATACGATTCGGACGTGTAGATTGTCTGGTAGCCCGGCAATGTGTGCGTGGGCGCGAATGCAACATAGAATCGATTTTGCCATGGGTCCTGCTGCGGAAACGGCTAGATTCCCCGGCCTAGTTCTGGAAACCTGGTCGGCTGCAAGTAGCGTCCAAACGTACATGTCGTCTACGAAAATGTCGGAAACTGGCTCCAAATGTGTACGAATTCCTTCTCCTGGTGCTAGATTTTCTGTTCCCGCCGGAACTTCTACGGTGGGTGTGTAGCAAACTTTGCCTATGTCGCTTGCCAAATTGTTGTCGTATATGTTTTGCAATAGAACATGCTTGTCTGTCCTCTCTCCGACAGATCGGATTCCCATATCTTTTGCGGTTGCGAACTTTTTTGTTTCTTGCATTTTGAAAAGTAGCTGAACTATAGTAGCTGAAATATATGTTCAATTGCAGATACTTTTTTTGAAAATAAATAATTAATTCGGCGGCAATAGAATGTGGAAAAATAGGTGGCGTGTGTGTTGCCTTTTGTTGTGCCTTTGTCTATACATTTGTACAAAAAATGTCGGGAGCTTTGTTTGGGGGTTGTTTTCTTGTAGATTCTTTTTGGAAACTGTTTGCCTCTCTTGGGAGAATATTTTTGGATTTTCTTGTTGTTTTGTGTTTCCTGTGGGGATCTATTTTAGGTGTCTTGCTTTATCTCCTTGCATGTTCTGTGTGGGGTTCCACAACATTCATCGAGTACCTATTCTGTGTGGTGTCCGAAAGTAGCTGAAAAAGTAGCCGAAAACCTCATCAATTTTGGGACGGATTTTATATTGTAAATGCAACGTTTTTATCGGAGCGTAATAAATTACGCTGATATTTCATGTATTCGATATTTTCTAGTGTTTTCAATTTATAGAATTTATATATAGGACTATAACCCCCGTATTCTTCGTATAATTCTTCAACACAGCCATTAAAAACTTTCAATTCCCATTGTGTTTTATTATCCATTTTCTCTAATAATAGTGGTATTGATAGTGTTTTCTGTTCAATTTCCAATATAATTGGGACTACAATATCATTTTGACTCCCTCTTTTCAAAATTATTTTATCCAAAATTCATAAATTTGCTGTCGGATACAATTTTCTCATTAACCAATTTTTGAATTTTTCGGGGGTGGTGGGGGTATTATAGGGGGTTGAAAATGATACCACCTGAGGTGGTATCATTTTGACTCCTTTTATACTACTAACGGATCCCAACGGAATGTTCGTCGCTGTGGATGTCAAATTGTTGAAATGTTGGCAACGCATTCGCCATGATTTCTGTGACAAATTCCTTGGTAACAAAATAACGAGTGTACAACACGGTTATTAGTCCTTGGAAATACGTATAATAATCCTCGTCGCCAAAATGTTGTGTTGTCTAAATACACAAGACCAGATAAGATGTGTTAATCTTATTGTTTTAATAACTAAACATTCACTGGGACACCTACATACAATAATGATGTTACATAATTGAGACCCAGCAGACGACTGACCTTCTAGCCAGCACTGCAGGTTGTAAACAAAGCATCTCATTGGTTGAGAGGCGGGTCTAATACAATATATGGGGAACTGTAGTATAGTCTGTTTCAAGTGCGACATACCAGTGATCAATTAAAATATTGTGATTGATTAATATAATTTGTTTATGTCGTTTACTGTGCATGAAGCGAAAAACCACATATTGGTTATCCGAGACACAGTCACTTTAATTTCAATCTCAAAATTAGAACATTTGATCAGTTTAACCAAGTATTGTATCAGGAAGGTCTGTACCGTCCGTTTGTCACAAACTTTGCAACTCGCAAATCTTTAAAACAAAACGTGGTATGTAGCCTCCTTATGGTTTATAGATGCACAAAGTTTTGATGCGACTCCCGGGTCATGAATTATCTCCCCCTTGTTGAACATAGAATTTTGACTCATTTACTATCAAAGTGGTAGGTGGGGAATCTCTGTTCTATGAATACATTTTTTTGTTGTGAAATAATACTTTTCCATCTACATAATTGGTTTGATTTCTGGGTAATAATTATATGAATTTAAATAAGGCCATAAAAAAGTACGGTAGATCTACTTCGGTTCTCAGATACTGCCGCGCCAAAATAATTCCTGCGCATCAGGGCATTTTTATCGTTATGGACAAATAAAAACATACTGTAAATTCGACACATGATCGCTCAAAAACACTACCATGCAAAAATATGTTAAATCCAATCCGATCTCACGAAAATCTGATTTGTCCAAAGAGGTCATATTAGCTTTAGTACACAAAATCTGGAGACTTAAACAAAATTTAGATAGAGATCTTGTACAAAAATAAATATTAAAATCCGCCCTCCCGCATCACATTCCGCAAACCCCGTGTCTGAGAACCACTCGGGCGGCCCGAGTTCAATCCCCAAATCTGGCTCTGGGGTTTGCAAACTAAATTGTGTGAAAAGGATTATATAGGGCTGGGTTATCATAGAGACGATGACACGCAGGTATAACAGTATTTTTCAGTTTATTCTACGACAATATCAGACATATGAGCGATAACCAATATTGCATTAAGGCTAACCACGGTACATGTATATACAGCAATAACGATACATATACACTGTGTACAGACAAACATAATGTGCCATCACTTGTCGTGTCGCCGTATTTTGCCAATATTTTCTCATATTTCCCATAAATAAAGGTGAAGCTTGACAACAAATCGGAGGTTATGCAGAATTGAAATCTGCATTACCTCTGCATTTTCTGTCAACACATCCATGATTTTTGTCATTTACAGAAAATACTTCATTTTTATAAATTAATAGAGCCGAAAATGCTATATTTTGTCATATTTTCCGGAAATAAAGATCAAATTGACAAAAAAATCAGAACTCGAGCGGAATTCTGCAGGAGCTCTGAATTTTCCAACAACTTTTCATGTCATTTACGGAAAAATACTACCATGCAAAATGTTGAATTTTTATTACAGTCAAAATACAGTTATTTGAAAATTTGGAAAGGGTCTCGACTAATCTATAATTGAACACATTCCAAACATGCACTCAAATATATCTGGTTCATAGAAACAGCTGCGTAATTTGGATTTCAAAAAGTTTACATGACGTCACATGACGATAAAATGCGGTAAAACACGTCATTGTATAACTATTCATGCGCACATCACAATTCATTGATTATAATCTCAAAAATAGACTAAATGTGCATATATATCCGCCGTGGAAGTGTAATAAATAGGATATTCCATCGTACATGTTTGAATAGCGGAAATAATACACGAGTGTGCGTCGGCTACCGTGTAAGCAACGAGTGAGCGCAGTGAACGAGTTGCTTGAACGGACGCCGACTGACATGAGTGTATTATTTCCGCTATTCAAACATGTACGATGGAATATCCTCTATATATTTATTATAAATAGTTATATTTTGTCATATTTTCTGTAAATAAAGGTGAAAATTGACAAAAAGTCATAGCTGAAGTCTGCAGGAGTTCTGAATATTCTGTCAAGTTTTCATGTCATTTACTGAAATGATGTATTTATTGTAAATTAATATAGCCATACATAAAGGCATATAGAATTTTCTGTCAATTTTTCATATCATATACGGAAAATATTGCATTTTATTTTTTATAAATTAATATCAGCTAAAACCGGCGACGCAATAAGGGAGTTACTACCAGCACTCGACCTAAATATAATTAACAAGTACAAGTATATCGAGACTATAACATCTCTAAATATCATATTTCTCTCCCTTTGCATTGCCAATGTACAGATGTGGCTGGGGCTGATGGGATTTGTGCCCAGTGTAGCTCCTGATGAAATAGGACATTCCTAACTTGATATCTATATTCCTTATTAGGTACAGTCCTGTTGCCTGATAATGATCTATATTGCTTGTTAGAAAATTGACGTTTGTTTCATTGATGAAATGGCAAACAGTGCAGATGCTGATCAGGTTGATCTAGATCTACACTGGTTGCAAAACCCATAAGCCCCATTTCTCCAGTCAGAGCCACAGATGTGAATACACTGAATGCCACAGAAGATTTGAGCGATCGTCTCGTGGAGATCTGGCAGACATTTCAGTCTAAGGATACGATAATTATTGTTGAAAAAATCTCACTGCTAGTATTTTGTTTTATTATGTTGTTACCACTCATTTGAACCGTCGTAACAACATATACTTTCGAGATGAAATAAAAGAAAATAGTGATTTTTCGCCTCAAAAGTTTCATACTACTATAATTGTATCCCGTCTAATGGGTTAATACAATATGAGCCCAGATCTGGTACCACCTTGCTTATCACATCTGGTACCATCTTGCTTATCAGATCTGGTACCACCTTGCTTATCACATCTGGTACCACCTTGCTTATCACATCTGGTACCACCTTGCTTATCACATCGTTGATATTCACCGATGTTGATTTGGAAAATATGTTATCAATGATGTAGAATGTTGACAAAAAATCAAATTGAATTCCGCATGAGCTCTGACGATTTTGCCCTCTTTTTACGTTATTTATGTAAAATCAGAAAGATTTTTTAAATCAATATCGGCAAACTATGTTATATTTTCCATCAAAGGATTTGAAAAATGAACAAAAAATTCAGAGCTTGGCATGAGCTCTGAAGGGGTTGTTCACTTTTGAGGTAATTTATGTAAAATCAGATTTTTTAAATCAATATTGGCAAAAAGCAGATGGGCGATACGGGATGTATCGGCTGGCTATGGCCCGAATGTTGAGCCTGTCGTTAATTTCTGTTTTTACTAACGCATTACTTGCCGAGGATACACCATTTTGTTTGTGGAAAATACAAAATATTTTCTTTATAAGTGCTCAGAAGTATATGTCGTGACAACCATTTAAACCGTCTCGTCGAGAACAACATATAAATTTACTTTCATTGAGAAATATTAAAATAAAATATTTAAATAATTTCATACCCATAAAGGTGTTTGTTTATTGGTGTTTAACGGCCTATCAACAGCTAAGGTCATTTAAGGCCAGCCAACGGGTTCGATCCCGCATTTAACCTGCAGTTGGGGTGGGGGGTGGGGGGTGTAAATCCCAAAATCAGATCAGACTATTTAAATCGGGATATATTCAGCCCTGAAATTGAGTAACCTGACCTGGTGCCAGGTCCATACCACACCAAAGTCACTTGCTCCTTCCCTAAAAGTAATACTGGTAGGATTTCTCCTATAAGGGGTATAACCAGATTCAACTCTCAAATACAAGAAAGCCAAAGATGTACTTGAGGGCCAAACCAAGGATATTGGGATTCCGGTCGTTAAATTACCCATTGTATTAAAAGTGTATTCCAACTGCAGTCGGTAAACCCATTACACTTGGAATATTCTTTTAGGTGTACTGGTATGTATATTTTGAAATATTTTCTTTTCTATTTTTCTTATTTCTCAACGAAAGAATATCTTGATCAGATGGTTCAAATGGTGGTCACAACATTATACATGTACTTTCGATGAGCAATGAAGAAAATATTGGAAATTTTCTGTCTGTAAAATGGTTCAAGATATCAAGGATTAAAACAAACAAAACTCACAATATATGCCGTAGAGGCATAGTCAACAAACAATGGGAGATAACTCACTGAACATCAGTAGCGTTCTTCCTTCTGTCATGATAAACACATCAGATAACCTTTAAAATTGTGTATTAAATTTTGTTAAGGACCCGTTCTATACCTGATCATCCTTTGATTCAAAGATAATTGCTTCGTAAATATGATGGAATATATGTGAACACTGTCTCGTTACTGTATCATATATTCATGGAGTGGCGAACTCGGCCATCTTTGTGTGTTCAAGCCATCAGCCACATTCAAAATGTGAACATATGATATAATGTAGTTTATCACATGGTGAAAAGCCAGGAGAACAGACTTGTCAATTATATTACACCAAACAGTAAAATATGTCAGTTTTCTGGACATGTTTGTGCCTGTGTTATTAAAAACATGAACCACCATTGTAAATAACCTCATATACAGAAAATCACACAGTGTGTCACCTTTACCTGGCCAACCACACAACACATACCATATATACCCACTACTGTACTCTGTTATTAGCTATCAAATCCAGTGACATGTAAGCAGTTACCTGCGTGTATTGTCCCTGATATCTACTCGCCTGCTATGCGAGTAAATATGGCTTTACCTATGGGTAATGTGTACACGGACAATAGGCTGTGCATCAGATTCAAAAGTTTACACATCAAAATTTATTTTGAGATTGATGGGAGAAATGCTCAGATATCTCGTCTTTTGTATAGTTTGCTGGCATAATATTTATAGGACGCCGTTGTCATATCTGTCTATGATGTATTGCACCAAATTTTATTTGGTTTACTGTCATATTAAACGCACAAAGTGGTGAAACTGTACAATGGCTTGTACATACAAAGAATGGCAGAGATGGCAACTCAATGTACCATAATTAAAGTATACAGTAACCAGACAATATTTACATATGTTATATTCATATAGACATCACTCTTATGAACCAATTATCAATGATATCAATTCCTTAATGACACAAGTAGAGAGCAAGATCATTGCTAAAGGGATATAACCTGCTTAACAATACATTCATTGGTGCCCATGAATAACCTTCCATGACATTTCTAAACTGGAAAAATGATTAAACGGTGTTTAATGAAGCACCTAAAATAAAATGTTCTTTATACAATGTAGGAATTCAATAAGTCTATAATTGTGTCACTATTTCACCAGTTCTAAAAATTACGGGTGCCCACTATACAGATGAAATCATTTAGTAATATTTATTTTACTGATAGTGACTCACGGTGGTATCGGGTTATTTTCATTTGCAAATGAGGCATGATAATGATATTTTTTAATTATTTATACTAATTAAATGCGGCACCTGAAAAAAATAATATTTTAAACAGATTATAAAGTATGATCATTGCACATCAAAAGATAAATACAGAGAATCAATAGTAATGTCTGTTAACATTTTAAGGAAACACGGTTACCGCCCCTGATATCAGTGTGGAAATTTACGCATGATATCAAATGTATAATGATGTTAATCAATATGTGGGGTAATGGTGAATTAATGTTTATTTTGCCAGAAAATGTCTCGGATGATGTCTCCAATATAAAGAACATTTTGTGCCTACTGAGTGGGCATGTACATTTAATAACAATGATAAAGCCAAATTCAGAACATTTACATAAACTAAAAATGTGCCCATAGGACACGGATGCCCCAACTGGCAGCATATATCAATGGAAGTTGTAGGACTATTTTTGTTAGCATACTGTAGTGGATCATAAGCACAGGTGGCATGATTACACCAACGTGGTACATGTACTCAATACAGTATTGTACACCAACATGGTGAAAGGCAATGCTAAGTTTGAGCAAGATCAATGCTATTTCATTGAGTGGCTGAGGAACGGAGTTAAACTCAACCAGATCTCACCACACCAGTTACTTAGCCCAATCCCCTAAAACTAATAGGATATAACACTAATCTTACTTGTCTTATACAGCGTATAACTGCATTCAACTCTCACGTACAAGAAAGCCAAAAACCTGAAGGATGAAACCAGGGATATCGGGACGTTGGGCGCTGGTTAGGGGAATGTGAAGGGTAAATTTAACAATGGGTTTCATCTTTACCGGAATCCCGATATCCCATTTTTGGCTTCCTTGTTACTCGAGAGTTGAATCTGGTTATACCCATTATAAAAGTAGTAAGATCAGTACTAACCCTATTACTGTTAGGGAGTGTGGCTAAGTGACTCCGGTGTGGTGAGGACCTAGCGCCAGGTCAGGTTATTCTAATTTTATAGATGAATAAAAAATATTTATGTCAATATTCAGTTCTGATTTTGCGATTTCCCCCCTATCACGACAGGTGAAATATGGGATTTAATCCAGTTAACCCGGCCTAAAGTGATATTAGCTGTTGATAGGTTATTACACACCATTAAATCAAATCCAGTAAAGATGAACTCCATCGTTAAATTGAGCCTTCACTGGCCGCTAGGCGTAAACAAAGCTGTTTGTAACAGGTGATGGTCGAAGATTGATTATCAGCAATCAGAGACTCCAGTCAGACCGCTAATTTCTCCTCACACAGGTCGTTGATGCCGTGGGTGTATAAAGGTCAACAAAACATCCGTGATGTAATTACCTTCGGTTTACCATGATTAGGAGGACAGCCGAGAAAATGGGCTTTACACTCCTGTTGCACAGTCATGTGGTCCAATTATATAATTTCATTGACGACAGAGACTGATTTCATTTAATGGTGTTTAATGGCCTGTCAACAGCTAAGGTCATTTTAGGCTAGGTTAACAGGGTCGAATCACCTGTTGTGATGGGGGTGGGCGGGGGGGAATCCCAAAATCAGAATGGAATATTTACAGAAAAAATATATATTCAGCCCTGAAATTAGAATAACCTGGCCTTGTGCCAGATCCTTACCACACCAGTTGCTTAGCCCCTCTGTCCAAAAGTAATAATATTAATATTAATCTTACTACCGGTACTTTTATAAAGGGTATAACGAGATTCAACTCAAATAGTAACAAACTAAAAATGTACTAGAGAGCCAAATCAGGAGTATCGGGATTCCGTTAAGGATGAAACCCACAATTAAATTTACCCTTCGCATGCTCTCAACAAACTGCCCACCGATGCTGTGATTGAATGGTGGACAACGTCAGCCATGATCGAGACTTAACCCTTACAATGCTGAATTACATTTGTTGTCTGCTGTTAATTTTTATGCCCCAACACGATATTGGAGAGGGCATTTAGTTTTACTCTTGTTCGTCCGTCTGTCCATCACAAGGTAACCATTTTTGTTTGAGCTTGTATCTTCAATTTGCAATTTTGCCCTGTTTACTATCAAATCAGTAGATGTTGCATCCGTGTTCTTCAAGCACATCGTTTGGCAGCACTTTAGAATCATTTCAAACCAGACCATATTTTTATTGACAAAGAAGACAAAATACACAGATGACAATTTTCGTATCCCGCATTTTAAGGGTTAACACGCACATTCAACTGAAGTTCATGTAAACATCATTAATATAAAAATTATTTAAATTATAATCAATGGTGCAATTAATGTATATCTTAAAATCATTGAAATGTCATGCATATGAAATCCATGTAAATGGTGTTAATCTTAAAATCATTAAAATATTATTCATATGAAAATAGTGTAAACAAAATTTTATATGAAAATCATGTAATTAGAGATAATCTTAAAATCATCAAATAACATTCAAATCATTGATGTTATATCTTAAAACTATGCAAACGTCATTTATAAGAAAATCATGTATTAAAATGACATTCATATAGGCCGTCAGCCAGAAATGGAAACCCTCCCCCCGCCCACTGGGGGATTTTTGCAGACCTATAGTTTCTGAAACTACATTCAATTATGAGTGCTATGCCGTATGTCTGTGGTCTGTAACCCACTGGATGAATGTTTGGCACCATTTTGAAGGATACCACCCTTACTTAGACCTTTCGCAATTGTGAAAAATCACAATTTTATCTCCCATACACCCCTTATGGGCCTCACACAGAGAGATGACGCAGCTCATTACCATGCGGAATCAGAACGAGGTTCATTAAATGGTGGAAAATAAGTCTTCGATAGAGAGCGATTATATTTACGTTTTTTACATATTATTACGATTATTAGCGTCCGACAGCGGGTGTTTTGTGAACGGTAAGTTTTCAGGTGATGAATTGAATCGGGAAACATATTTTTAGCGATCGGGAATTGGGTAAAATCGATTGAATTGGTACAGAGTTGTTTACTTCCGGGTCGGTTTATTTACATTGATCAGCTGAACAGAGGTTCGGCTTGATTTGTCTGAATGACATTTTTGAGGCAATTAAGCCAGGGCAGAATGCCAATATTGATAAATAGAATATTATATTTGGCCGACAGGCATATGGGGGAAGACACTTCCGCCTATTATGAGCTTGACAAAGGTTTTTACATTTGGTTGCAGACAGTGACGTCACTCGCTTGTTACAGCGAGATCGCCAAATATGGCCGACGGAAACCAGAACGAGGGCGTTGCCAGGGGGACGACCAAGATGGAGGCCTTCCTGGAGAAAGGCGAGGGGGTGCTGTCTAGTTTAGCTAGTCGGGCCGAAGAAATGAAATCAACCGCGAAAACTGTTAAAACATTGACATCGTTGTTTGCAAAATTGGAGAGAGATGTGAAGGGACTGAAACGCCACGGCGAGGAATCGTCAGATAAACGTCCGACAAAGACACAAAGAGTCAGTATTGAGACTGGGGACGACTTGGCGGGGGACGAATCCGAACAACAACAAGAGGGGGATATCCGCACGGATACAGTGTTATTGGATGCAGTTGTGCGCCAGGGAAATGCCACGGTCCAGTCGGGCGACATAGACGATTTTTATAGTGACACTGTGACTGTGGATTCTGAAGATGATTCGTTGTTTGAGGAGTTGGACGAATTCTACTCCCATCAGAGGGCAACTGGAGATAAGATCTCGGACAAGTTAGCGGGAGTGACGAATAAGGCGTTGCGTTCGTTAGTGCCGGCTGACAAGGAGGAACGACAGAAACGACAGAAGTTAATGGAGGAAATCAGGACGCGACACCGCCGCCCTGAAAATGTTGAGAACCTGCAGGTGCCGAGGGTGGAAGCGGTGATGTGGAGACAATTGAAACATGAAACAAAAGCCAATGACGTGTTAATGCAGCGGGCTATCGGGAACTATCACGAGGCGATGGTACCGGTCGTGAAAATGATGGATATGGTCCACCGGGACGAGAAGGCGCCTGCTAATGAGTTGAAGCCATTGTTGATAGATACATTCAAAATGTTGGGGGATATGAGCACGGCGACCAAAACAATCCGGCGAGAGAGGATTAAGAAAGAACTTCTACCGAAGTACAAGTCGTTGTGCTCCGAGGATCAACCGCCGTCAGCGACGTTGTTATTTGGCGAAAACTTCAAAGACGAAGTGAAACAGTTAAATGATGCAAAACAAGTGGTGTTGACACAGCAGGGAGTGAGATCTCAGTTTTCCCAGAACACTCAACGGCAGGGTTTTTTGGGCCAGAGGGGAGGGGGCCCCACCTCCTACAACCAATCACGGGGCAATCTAGTCCGGTTTGCTTCCCCACGCAGTGGCAGCAACTTCGGACAGTCTGGCGTTCGGAGTCGGACTCCCAGTTACCCACAGAGAAGACGCGGCAGGGCCCAGCCCCAGCGGAAATGAACAGTGTAAGTACATTCACACTTAACAATAGACCGGATAATTTTCTTGCTGGCAAGACGGCTACGTGTTTAAATCAGTGGGTCAAGGTCACAAAAGATAAATGGGTGTTACAAACTATTTGTGGTTATTGTGTTGAACTTTGTTATACACCAAGGCAAGTGACTATTCCAAAACTATTAAAATTTGGTGATATAGAGAGAGAGAAAATAGATAGTGAGATTGAGCGGTTTTTGGACTGTAAGATTATTGAGCCAGTAAGCGGTGTGGAGCGAGGGGAATATATTTCAAACATTTTTGCGAGGCCAAAAAAGGATGGACGGGTGCGGATTATTTTAAATTTGAAACAGTTTAATGCAGACTACATGGTATATATACATTTTAAGATGGAGACATTAAAGGCAGCACTAGATGCAATGCGACCTCAGTGTTTTTTCGGATCAGTGGACTTGTCGGAAGCATATTTTTCGATACCAGTTCGATTGCAAGATCGGAAATATTTCCGATTCTGGCACAATGATAAAAAGTACCAATTTACATGTTTGGTCATGGGGTTGGCGACCGCGCCGCGAGTGTTTACAAAAGTTTTGAAACCAGTTTTTTCTACATTGAGGTCGCGGGGTCATGTGAGTACGGCGTATGTGGATGATTCTTGTTTGCAAGGGGCGACATTTCAAGAGTGTGAAGTGAACATTCGCGATACGGTTGAGTTGATGGATGAATTAGGGTTGACAGTGAATCCGGAGAAGTCGCAATTAATTCCGTGCAAACAAATTGTATTTTTGGGGTTTCTGCTATGCTCTGAAACTATGACAGTCAGACTGACAAATGAGAGAATCTCGGATCTGAAAGGCAAATGTGTTCAAATATTGGGGAAAAAGCGTATCACTATTCGCGAGTTTTCAACATTGATTGGGAAAATGGTGGCTGCAGAACCGGGAGTGGCATATGCAACATTGCATTTTAAACCGCTAGAGAAGGTAAAAGACTACTACCTTAGATTGAAACGGGGAAATTTTGACTCGTTCATGACCATTCCACAATCTAGTAGAGAAACAATACAATTGTGGGTGGACAATCTGGATAACAGCGTTAAGCCAATATCACCTGGTAAAACGACAATAGTGTTGTATTCAGACGCATCAACTATCGGATGGGGTGTCAAAAATCAAACAATGGATTTATCGACTGGAGGGTTATGGTCAGTGGCAGAGCAAGAGTGTCATATTAATATTTTGGAACTGAAAGCGTGTCAGTTAGGGTTGTTGTCCATGTGTAAGGATAAGGAAAACGTGCATGTGCGGGTGTATATGGATAACACAACTAGTTGTGCGTACATTAACAAATTGGGTGGACGGAAGCAAGTGTTAGATGAGTTAGCGCGTGAAATTTGGTTTTGGTGCATAGGACGACATATCCATTTAAGTGCCGCACATGTTCCAGGGATAGTTAACACAGAGGCGGATGAATTATCTAGGAAGTTTAATGATGATCTGGAATGGTCTCTATCAGACACTGTCTTTACGGCCATTTACAAGTTGTACCCGACTATGTCAGTAGATCTGTTTGCATCGCGATTAAACAACAAGTTGATAAAATATGTGTCGCGAAGATTGGAACCGAATGCGATAGCAGCGGATGCTTTTTCATTAACATGGGACGATGAATTATATTACATATTTGGACCTTTCAGTCTGACGGCACGGATCCTACAGAAGGTGGCAGAGGATCAAACGCGGGCGATTATGGTGGCACCATTGTGGACGACACAGAGTTGGTGGGCGTCACTCCTACATCACATCTGTGGGCCGGCTTTCCTGCTTCCACGGGCACAGATGATTCTGACATTGCCTCACAAACCAGGAATTCAACATCCACTGACGAAGTTGAGATTGGGAGTTTTTCCCATATCAGGACGACACTGCGAAGTCAGGGCTTATCAGGAGAAGCTGCCGACATTATCCTCGGATCCTGGTGGGCCGGAACGAAGAGACAATACAATACGTACATTAAACAATGGTTGTGTTTTTGCAGTGCAAAACAAGTTAATCCATTTAAACCCCCTGTTACCTTAGTGTTGGACTTTCTCACACAGTTATTTTCAAAAGGATTAACTCATAGTGCAATTGGCACAGCCCGTTCGGCGATCAGTAGTTTCACAAAGATTTGTGGTAACGTGGATATTGGTGCGGACATATTGGTCCGGAGGTTTATGCGTGGTATATTTTTGAAGCGACCAAGTTTTCCAAAATATTCACATACATGGGATGTTAATTTGGTGCTGAATTATTTGACTGGTCTGAATGACGTTACATTGCTACAGTTATCATCAAAGTTGTGTATATTGTTTTTGTTACTGAGTGCACAGCGGTGTCAAACATTACATTTGATTAGATTAGAAGATATATCGTTTTCTAGGGAATCACTGACCATTAAGGCGGCACATTTATTGAAGCAGTCACGCCCAGGTCGACATTTAGCAGACATGGTTTTTACAAGTTATACTAAAAATTACAAATTATGTCTTGTGAAAACCATGCGTGCATACATTGACAGGACTAAAAGGTTAAGAGGAACAGAATCAAGGTTATTGATTAGTTCACAACATCCGTATAAAGGGGTTTCTAAAGACACTGTAGCAAGGTGGGTTAAAAGTGTGATGCATGTATCAGGGGTGGATAAGGGGTTTGGTCCCCATAGTACCAGGAGCGCGGCTGCATCTAGAGCAAAGACAAAAGGGGTTTCTGTAGACGTTATTATGTCAACAGCCGGCTGGGCCAATGCTAAGACATTTGCTAAGTTTTATGATAAACCTGTGCAAACGCAATTAGGAGTACAGGCAGCAGTTTTGGAGTCGACTGACGATAATGGAGGTGTATGAATTGTTACGCTTGATCACAATATTTCTTGGTAAATATGTGGATGACCATGATAAACACATGTATATATTTGTACATAGTTCGTCTGAGTACATTCGGCTGGTTGGGTGTAATTATGAAGTATCAACTCTAAATTCTCTGTGTGAGGCCCATAAGGGGTGTATGGGAGATAAAATTGGTAAATTAAACGAGACTTACCTTCAAGGAAGGGAAGTTGAAGTTTGATTAAGATTTTATCTCCCATACACTCCTTTGGGGGCTCACACACCCAACCCACCCAACCCATATTTGGTTTTTTGACACTTCATAATTTGACATTGGGGTTGTTTACGGTTGGCCAAATGGTAAACAGCCCCAATGGTATTTATGCTCTGAAGACTGATTCCGCATGGTAATGAGCTGCGTCATCTCTCTGTGTGAGCCCCCAAAAGAGTGTATGGGAGATAAAATCTTAATCAAACTTCAACTTCCCTTCCTTGAAGGTAAGTCTCGTTTAATTTACCAATTTTCATTGAAATTTTATTTTTTTCATTTGAAACAAGTGATATGTCAGTTTTGTACGTTTTCAGATGTGTTCATAACTATACAATGGAAGAAAGCTCAATTGAATAATATTTGACAATTCAGATGAAGAATTTTGCATGTGCACCCACCCACTGAATTTCAATGGCAAAACATCTACCTAAATAACTCCATCAAAGTATGGTACTTTTGTATTTTCTCTGTATGCCGATTATCTGATGGCTGCAGTCTATGATACAATGTTAAAAACAAAGTTTTTATTCCTTACCCTGTGATGTTACTTTTGCTATCAGCATGTCTAAAAAGACCCTTTCTGACCTATTATTTATATTAAATAAATTATCCTACCAAGGTCTGCACTTTAGCCATAACCCTCCGTGAAAAGCGTCTATGCGCAACTTCCGGTAGCCATATCCGTCATATTATCGTCAGAAAACATCGAAGGAGGCTGTCAATTGTTTGGTCAGGTTTATTCGATTTTTCTGAGTTTAATTGGATCCTTTCGTGGTAAATTTTATTACCTAATTGATCACATTTATCTACTGTACAACTCCACTAAAGGGTTTTTCCCTAGGGTTGGTAGTTTTGGGGTATTTCGACAACTTGTGTTCGTTATTTAGCGAGACGTTTTGTATAACGGTCGACATTTTGTACGAAGGATTTTGATGTGGCTTGTGGGACAGACCGTTGCGGCTCTGTCGCCAATTCGGCGTATACGGTGAACAATTATTCCATTCTAGGAAGATTGTTACACGTTACGAATTTATTGGGAACAAAATCCAGATTTACAAATTTTTTGCGAAAAAAAGTTGTCAAAATACTTCAGTAGTAGGAGGGCCGATTTGAGCCCAAAATAGGTTGGTTTCAAAGTGTGAAATTTGGGGTTGGATTTGCATTTGAGACTTTGTATCAAGTTCAGACATAGTGTTGGGTGGTTTTGGAAAATTATTTTTGCGGGAATTTTAAATTTTTGGAAAATATTTTTTTTTTTTTCAAAATCTTTTCTCTCCATATCGTCCAACGGGTTGAATTATTTTTCGCTCTTTATGTTATGATGTTTTCTGACATAATTTAGGCTGTAAGAATCAAAATGTCTGACAAACAACAACTATCTGGAAGGGCCAAGAGGCCTGGACAGATTCGTTCAAAGTGCGGACACATGGCTTCTCCTCTAGATAATCATGAAGTCATGTGCCGCACTTGCTGTGGTTGTTCCCAAGAGAGTCCATGCACTGTATCGGCTCTCTGGGGGGCAACCACTTGGAAACAGATAGGAGCGGGCAGAACATATGCACAGAAAGTATTAAGGTCTGCCGACAGGAAAGCACTTGTTCCTGATCGTAAACCTGCTCCTAAAAGACCTGGTAAGGATGACCTTAACGGAAAGTACGTCATCAAAACACCTCACAAATTAAAATCGACAGTATCTCGTCGTAGTGAGGTGGCCAGGCATCCGAACGGAAAAACCGATTCTGTGCTTATCTCGACAGAACGGCGGTTAGGTGGCCCATCGACTTTGCAGGTGATATCTCCACCTAGCAATAAGTCAGACCGAGGGGATGGTGCAAAGGACCGAACCTTGGAGTCTGGCTTACCACCGCAGCCGACAGCTGATAGGCATGTGGTAGACGTGCAGAAGAAGTTCGATACACATGACCTGATAGAAACTGGTCACAGGGTTTCACATCAGCTGACTACGGATCACGTGAGGGACAATAGTCCGATGTCCGGTGTCAGGTGTCAGGTGTCCGGTGGTCCGGCATCCGGCGGCCAGGAGGCAGCCGAGAAGTCGGAGACTGGAAGTCCGGTGTCCGGTGGTCCGGCGTCCGGCGGCCAGAAGGCAGCCGAGACGGCGGAGAATGAAAGTCCGGTGTCCGGTAGTCCGGAGGCCGGGGACGGAGCTCTGGTGGGCAGTAGTCCTATGTCAGGTGTCCGGTGTCCGGTGTCCGGTGTCCGGTAGACAGAGTAGTGTCAGCAGAGAGTTGATCCGTAGGTCTGGTAGTATGGGGAATGGGACCACAGAACAGCCTGCAACCTTTACACAAATAGAGGGCCAGGCTAGTTCAAGTTACGACAACACAATTGAGTCAATTGTGTATCATACGGGGAGTATACCGATAGATGGTCAACAATACCCAGACATAGACCAGAGTATCATACTACACAGATAGACATAGATACGGAACGGGTACACAAGTCACCCGTTAGTGCTCAGGTGATGAAAAGCATGACACCTAAAACAAGGCAAGAAGCCAAGAGCACTAAGATATTTTATGATTCGGAGCTACCACACCTGGTTGGAACCGGGTTGGGAGCTACCATTAGACAGGCCAGAGCTGATAAGAGACCTAGAGCATACAGGAGCTCGTCGGCACAAGCATAGACGCAGACATAAGTCGCATCACAGGAATAAAAGATCTTCATCGAAGCACGGATCAGATATCCCTTTAGAAAAAAGAGAATCCGAATCTGAGGCACTTATGCAATATATGCATCTAATGATGAAGAAGTTCATAGACACACAGTCAGCGACAGTGGAGCCTGTAGAACAGGAGTTTGATCCTATAGAGGAGGATATGGAAGAAGTCGAGGTATACGACGATACCCTTGCTTCCACTAATCCAACTCCGGAGGCAGAGGAACTGGATGAGGATACCCCACCATCCTATATGGAGGCCATCCAGGCGGTGTATAAGTATTTACCGACAGACATTTGCCCTCCGCAACCCACAAAACCGCCCAGAGTCACGTCTCTGTTTGAGGCGGATATTGACAGGGAACCTCTTAAGGAGTTACCAATGCTGCCACAATCGCCCACGGAGGCTAGGATTTTGGCAGAGATGCAAGAGGCATCATGGGACATGGGGAAAACTTCCGAGTTTGTCCCAAGAGATTATGCATTCCATGCGACCTCATTGAAGTTTTATAAAAATCATTCTTCAACGTGGTCGCATATGACACCTACGTTAGATAAGGATGCCCAGAAAGTGGGCATACTCAATGTAGAGACTCCAGTGATATCTCAGAAGATGTCTGAGGTCATGGATACTAGATCGAGAGCTCGAGAGCCATGGTTTCGATGGCGTCTCAGGTAGACCTTTCTTTAGCAGCTACAAAGGTGGCGCTAGAGAAAGGGGACACTAGAGCAGTACACGCACTGCTGAAGTCGGCGGCAAGAGCAAACAAACACATGATGACCACGTCATTAATTACATCGTCTGATTTGCTCTTAGCCAGAAGGGACGCCACCTTGTCGAAAGCCTCAGTGCTTCCGGGACAAGGTAAGCAATTCCTGAGAGCGGCACCTCTACAATCGGAACAGCTGTTCGGAGGACGCTGTTCCGGAGTAGCAGAAACTGACCTTGCCGAGCGGCAGAGGATGCAGTTGGCTAGGGGGTTTTCTGCACCGAAAACCAGTTTTCGCGGTAGTAGGCCACCTAGAGGAGCATCTAGGATGAGAGGTGCCACTAGAGCGGGGAGAGGTAGATCTAGACCTCTACCGTTGCAGACAACAGTTTTGCCTCAGCCACAATATGTGGCGGAGGAGTTTGTGCACCCGGCCCCTCCTGGCAGAGGAAGGGGTAGGGGTGGCAGAAGAGGCAGGACCCCTCGAGGACGTTTCTCCAGCAGGAGGCCTCGAAGGGGAAGTTTTTGATGGCGCGGGGGGCGTTTCGTGTGGGGGGGAGTGGTCCATTCCAAGACCCTCAGTGCCTGTAGGAGGCAGACTATCGTTCTTTCTAAGCGAATGGCAGAATATCACCAACTGTCCATGGACGTTGGGGATCATAAAGAAGGGATATTCCATTCCCTTCAAGTCCACCCCCCCTCTTCGGAGGAGCTGTCCGGTTTGGACTCCTCCGAAGGACTTGCTCAAAAGACAGGCCTTAGACAAGGATATACAGGATCTTTTGAGCAAGAACGCGATCGAGGAAGTCCTGGATTCATCCACTCCAGGCTTCTACAGTCGACTGTTTGTCGTTCCCAAAAAGAACGGCAAACTACGCCCCGTGTTAGATTTGTCCAGTCTGAACAAATTGGTTCAGATAGACGGTTCAAGATGGAGACCGCCCGATCGATCAGAACAGCCATAAAGGTGAACGATTGGTCAGTCTCCATAGATCTGAAGGATGCATACTTCCATGTGCCAATTTCACAGGCATCAAGGAAGTATCTGAGGTTCCAATGGGGAGGAAAGGTTTACCAGTTTATGGTCCTTCCATTTGGAATTTCGACAGCACCAAGAGTGTTTACCAAACTGATGGAGGTTGTAGCAGCAACAGCAAGGACACGAGGTGTTGCTCTGCTACAATACTTCGATGACTGGTTGATTCACAACCAGTTGAGGGTGATGCTCTTGGAAGACTTGGTCAGAGTTTGGCGACTGGTGACCAGTCTAGGTCTCATTCCCAACATAGAGAAATCAGAACTGGTTCCATCCCAGGATTTCTGCTATGTGGGGATGAACTTTCTGATGGACGTAGGCAGGGTGAGGGTACCACCAGACAGGATTCAGAGCGCGCTAAAAGCAGTCTTCGAGGCTATGGATGCTGTATGCATGTCCGCGAGGAAGATCCTATCGTTGCTGGGCGTCCTGGGGGCAACGGCGGAGTTGGTTTGTCTGGGGAGATTACACATGAGGCCCCTGCAAATCTACTTACTCTACCATTGGAGGCCACACCAGTACCCGTTGGATATGATTATTCATCTATCCCGAGATTTCAAGAGACATCTCAGATGGTGGGCCCAGAAGAATCATTACCTTCTGGGGGTTCCCATGGTAGAGCCAGAGCCCAAGATGTTCCTCACCACAGATGCATCGAGCACAGGTTGGGGAGCACATCTAGAACCGCTGGGCTCTCTGATGAAAGGTTGCTGGACATCGGAGATGGGCAAACAACACATCAACATGCTGGAACTCAGAGCGGTAGTGCTAGCAGTTCACCAGTGTGGAGAGCATCTTCGGGGAAATCATGTTCGCATAGTTACGGACAACACAACAGTGGTCGCATACCTGAACAGGCAGGGAGGCACCCACTCGGTGTCCCTTTGCATAGAGACAAGGGATCTGCTAATATGGTGTCACAGTCACGACATTCAGTTGTCGGCCAGGCACATCACAGGGAAGAAGAACATTTTAGCAGATTACCTGTCTCGCCAGGGGGCTCCGGTCCTAACGGAATGGACGTTAGACCAGACAGTGTGCAATACTGTTCTGGGAAGGTGGGGCGATCCCTGGGTGGACCTGTTTGCCACGATGATGAACAACAGGCTCAGGTTATATGTGTCCCCGGTGCCGGACGTCCACGCATGGGCAGTAGACGCTCTATCATTAGAGTGGGACCGGATGGGGACGCATATGCCTTTCCACCGTTTGTGCTTCTCCCGAAGGTGCTCCAGAAGATTCGAGCAGCAAGGTGCAAGATCACTCTGATTGCGCCTTGCTGGCCGACGAGGAGCTGGTTCACGGAACTACTGGAGCTCCTCATAGAGATACCCGTAAAACTACCGGTAGTCGGGAACCTTATCACACAGCACGAAGGGAGGACAGTTCATCCAGGCGTGACAGGTCTCAACCTACACGCCTGGAGATTATCAAGCGAGGTATCCGAGCAGACAAGTTTTCGGACAAGGCTGCCGAGATCATCTCCAGGGCAAAGAGATTGTCCACCTCCAAGTGCTATGACCAGAAGTGGGGTATCTGGTCAGATTGGTGTGATAGGAGGAAAATCGATCCTGGCAGACCAGCTCTAGGACAAGTGGGGGATTTTTTTATCTACCTTTTCCAAGACAGGAAACTCTCCGTCCCTACCATTTATGGGTTATAGGTCAGCTTTGGCTAGCTCGTTGAAGTTCACGAAGCACCAAGCTAGATCTATTGGGACGGATGAGCGACTTTCGCAGATGATCGCGAGCTTTGCAAGAGAAAGGCCGATAGGTAGGTCAATCATTCCAAAATGGAATCTGTCAGCAGTGTTATGGGCATTAACCAAGGCTCCATATGAGCCTATGGAACAGGCAAGTATAGCGTGTTGGACTATCAAAACCGCTTTTTTATTAGCGTTTGCAACAGCTATGCGCAGTAGCGAGCTCCATGCACTGGTCATTAATGATCCTAGTTTTAGAGTTGGTAAGGAATCAATGACGCTAGTCTACGGAGCAGGGGTTTTTACCCAAGACAGCGGCACCTCACGAGGTGATGGCCCCTATTCGTATCCCAGCCCTCAAAACTGCCAAGGGAGTTTCGGTTACGGATACTACCCTATGTCCTGTTAGAGCAGTAAGGAAATACATTTCACTCGCTAAGAAGACGAGAGCTAAGAGTCAAGCTTTTCATTCCTATATCGGGTGAGCATAATGTGTCAAAAGCCACGGTGTCAAAATGGGTAACGCTGGCTATTAGAAGGGCATACGAAGGTTTCTCCGATAAGATTAGTTCAAATCTTAAGATCACAGCCCATGAGGTGAGAGCAATCTCTACTTCATGGGCTTTCAAAAACAGAATTCCGTTGAATAGAATCATGGAAACTGCTTCCTGGAGAAACAATACCACGTTCTCCACCTTCTATCTCAGGTCGATGTCTGAACAATGTGGAGACCTATACAAGCTAGGCCCACTCGTTGCTGCAGGACAAGTCTGCAGGGACCGGGGGCTAGGTTGGAACTATAATTGAGACTCAGGTAAAGATGTGCACTTTACTATTACCGTCGAGGATGTGCATTGACTTTTCTCCATCAGTTGGCGAAGTTAAAAAGTGTTCTTTAACAAGTGATCGCTAGTGAATTGTGCATAAACGTTAATTATTCATTAGCATACTCGAGAGGGAAATAGTGCGCTTTACCGGTGACATATAACGCGTGTGAGTTTGAAGGCGCATAATATCAATTTTCAAGGTCACACAGGTAGAGAGTACACTTTACCAAGATATGGTTGGAATGTGTATAACTATTCTTCCAATTTCATTTCTATCTCAATAATGTTCCTCGGTTTGAGTGTCATATTGTGTATATCATGTGTCCACGCTCGAACAATAATATTGTGAAACATTGCATGCGGGCTGGATTATTATTCATTACGCAAAGTTAAGTTCAACCTACGAGACGGATGGCGCAGACACATTTATCAACGTGTAGCGGTACGAAAGCAGTCAGTGGTTCGATCTCGCCACATTACACATGAGGAAGAAAAACAAGACTCACTGATGTGTGTAAGTCGCAG
Source organism: Conchocele bisecta (assembly GCA_029237695.1). Lineage (NCBI taxonomy): Eukaryota > Metazoa > Mollusca > Bivalvia > Lucinida > Thyasiridae > Conchocele > Conchocele bisecta. Next base: position 11,600,486 of record CM055273.1, read on the forward strand.
GCAGTCTAATACTTCTTCTTTTCAGCCATCTCAGTTAATCCGCCCGTAGCAATGTTTCGCAATATGGATAGGCTCACACAATAGATCTGAGAGATATAGAGAGAGAGAGGTAGGAAACCTACCTTTTTTGTGGTAACAAAAAATGGGGGGCCGCATTTCGATTATGCATATTTGAGGATGGATTCAAATAAGATAAGTCGTTAGGTAAGGTCTTCACTAGCCATTAGGGTAAAGTACGTTATTCAATAGAGGACAAAGAAGTTTACTTTGGTAGAATAACCGATATCAATTTAATCATTGACACAGAAAGGATAATGCATCCTTACCTCCCACCGAGGAGACAAATTCTGTAGCAAAAGTAACATCACAGGGTAAGGAATAAAAATAAAAAATTTCCAAATAGAAAATTAGTTTTTATTATACTTACCTGTGATGTTACTTTATAAATGCCCTTTATAAACCTTCTGTTTATCCTCCCTCCCCGCTACAGGATACGTTAGATGACGGATATGGCTACCGGAAGTTGCACATAGACGCTTTTCACGGAGGGTTATGGCTAAAGTGCAGACCTTGGTAGGATAATTTATTTAATATAAATAATAGGTCAGAAAGGGTCTTTTTAGACATGCTGATAGCAAAAGTAACATCACAGGTAAGTATAATAAAAACTAATTTTCTATTTGGAAATTTTTTTATAATTTTCACCATTCCCCACCCACACATTTTACAATGGGAATTTTACATGTAATTAATTTCATTTATGTTATGCAATGTCGCTTACTTATAAATGGTTTAAATGCATATGCAACTTACTACTTGCGCAACTACTAATAGCTATCCGTACACACTTTAGATACAGTGTGTCCGGGTGTTCTTGTGTCTGCCTCTCCCCTTTGCATTTACTTAGTGAAAATAACAACTACGAGTGCCATTATGAAAATCTCTCCGTGTTTATTAATTGTATCAAATATAATGGTATGTAATAGTGTTTGCAAGATATGTTCCATGCCCATGTATTCAGTTCTACATTAAATACTACATGTGCTGTATTTATTTTTCTAATGTATGTCACAAAGAAATGTACAAATGGTACATGATTATAGTGTGTTTAGGTCATTAATAGAATGGCATTGGCTGTTGTCACATAAGAGAAATATATATCCTGAGGAGACCAAAGAGCCAGAAAAATACACAACCTATGGCACAATGCAAGTTTAACATATCTAGAGAGAGGCTATGTGATATAATATTGTTACCGTAGATGATTTTGTTAACATTGCATAATAGGTTATGGGGATACATTTTATCGTTGTACGGGATTTAAAAGCATATTGATTGTCCTATGAGTGTCTGTGGCAACATATAGTAACGCATGAGCTTGTGCAACATAAATAATTTTACTGCTGTAAATTGATAAATTCAGAGATTTAGTGAACAATGGGCACATCCTTTGCTGTTGCACGACCACTTTCTTCCGTTTTTTTAAACGTTTTTTATTTGCTTTCATATCATTTTGGATTCCAATCTGGTTTATACCATAAAACAGATTTATGTGTAAAGTGATTATATTTCAATATATTAATTAATACCACATGACGGTTACTGGTTGCCAGTTTGAAAACCTTATTTTTTTTTTCAATTCCGTTCACGTTTCCCAGTTAGGTTATGTGTTTGGTGGGCCTTCGGCTTGGCGAGTGGAGAAATTTCATTTCTCTTCTGTGGTTTTGTTAACCACATTTGTTGTGTTCAGTTGTTGATGTCCGAGTTTGTTTTGAAATATAAATATTCTGGAATTTACATAGCTCAAAATCACATCTACCATTAAACCTTGAAAAGGTATTTATTGTTTTTGTAACTTGAAATTCCATTATTGAATTGAGAGTAATTTGACCATAATGTATACACAGGTGTGCATTTGCACTGGTAATGGATGATGGTCATATACATTGGGACACACATTGTACGACACATAGTGTATTTCAGGAGTTATCTGCCTCACCGAGATGCAGATGTTTGCTTTTCCTCTCTGGTTGTCAGCATATCAGCTAGTTATGCACTTTTATTATATGTATGTTTTTACAAGTACAAGTACACATTTGAGTCCTGTTACAGCTGATGACTGGGAATGTGTTATGGGAAGAATATTGAAATGCACAATAAATACTCTGTACATTGTGTCGAATTGGATATGTATTCTACCCGTTCCACTACGTTATTGTATTCTTATGTCAAATAAACTAATTTACTTGCATGACTGCCATCTTGAAATTGTACGAAAAATATTTGTCCGGTTTTATTCCAACTTAGGTTGCTTGTATTGTTTACAGATATTTTATGTTCTATAGTTTAGTATTTATCGTGTCACACATGGAGTAATATGTGCTACAACTCATTCATTCAGCATGATGGTAGAAAACATATATTTTCTATATCCAGTGTGCAAATTAGTATCTATGACATTGTGTCTAACGGCCTGCCAACAACTAAGAGTACTAATTATATGTATCAGAGAAGTTCATATTGGAATACACAATATAGTAATCATGATAATTGTCATGGCTGCATAAATATGAAAGGACTTTCTAGAGATGAATACACATACATTCTGTCTCTGAAATGTGTGTGGATAACTACGGTAATATTATAGGTCTTAGTAGCTACACATTCATATGAACCTTATATACGTATCTGAACAAAATGCTACCGCTGTTGAGACAACAGCAATCACTGTGTGAGTGATTGCAGAAAAAATTATTTTCAGAGTCGAAAAAGGGGCATAACTGCGGATGGATCGGTGTGACAGGGAAAATGTTTACGTTATGCACTCCTGCACTTGATGGTTGGGATGTATACCGAGTATGAAGAGAATTGGCAAAAAATTGTAGTACATGTAGTTCAGAGTTGAAAAAGGGGCAGAACTCAGGCATGGGAAATTTCCGGATTAATCCGGAAATCCGGATTTGAGGTCCCAGGGACCACTTTTGTGAATCTTGTAAATCCGTTGAGAATGGCGATAAAAAATTAGAATTTTCGGGGAAAAAAAATGATTTTTTTTTTTTTTTTTTTTTTTTTTTTTAAGTGGCGATTCTTTTATTTTCCCCAGCGGAATCCTTGTTATACATGTACTGACTTCTTCTTGCAAGTATTATTTTAAATTGAAATGGATTATGTTGCCAATTTTTCCTAATTATATACTCAACAAAACTAGAAACGTCCCTGTTTTATAGCCGGTGTAGCTCTGTCTATGTATGTACCACATGTTCAAAGTACATGTATTTTAAACCGTGGCGATGTTCAGAATACGATCGTGTAGAGTTTAGCCGATACACACGGTTTACATAGCGGCCAGTGACCGGAACGTTGATTTCCACTTTTTGCACGTGCACGCTATACTTGTCATCGATAAGGTGATTCAGTTCATGTCGTACCATTCATGCGATAGGGGCTATTCGGAAAATTAAAAAACTTTTTTAATTTTTCACTGTTTTCGATATGCCACGGCTTTCCGAAAACGAGCGAAATCAGGCAATTGGGATGCTTGCGGGTGGGATGGCCGCCAGGGCGGTCGCGCCTCGGTTTGGTTGCTGTCGGAAGACGATTGATCGTCTTGCAGCCCGGTACCAGCAGACTGGGGCTGTTCACGACCGGCAGCGACCTGGTAGGCCTTGTGTAACGACGGCTAGAGCCGATCGTTACATTACGTTGACGCACTTACGTCAACGTCGATTGGCAGCCACAGTCACTGCTAGGCGATACGGTGTCTCAGGGCAAACCATTCGCAACCGGTTACGTCGTAACGCCCAACCAATCCGGGCACGCCGCCCGTACACTGGTCAGATAATGACCCAACGTCACCGTGCTGCCAGACTGTTATGGGCGCGACGTCATCTGAACTGGAGAAGGGCTGACTGGAACCGAGTTTTGTTCACCGATGAATCTCGGTTCACAGTTAGTCATGCTGACGGAAGATTACGGGTATACAGGCGTAAAAATGAAAGATTCACCGATTGTTGCATTGTTGAGAAGAACAGGTTTGGGGGAGGGAGCGTAATGGTCTGGGGTGGGATCATGGGAAACCGGAAGACAGATTTGGTTGTTGTACAGGGCAACATCAATGCACAACGTTATGTTGCAGATGTGCTAAATGCAGATGCCTTACCATTCATCCGTCAGCATGGTCCTGGTGTGACATTGATGCACGACAATGCCCGCCCTCACGTAGCCAGGGTCACCACTCAATACTTACAGCAAAACAACGTCGACGTCATGCCATGGCCCGCGGTCTCCCCGAATCTCAATCCCATTGAGCACATATGGGATGAGCTGGGCCGCAAAGTACGAGCTAACCATCAGATTGACAATGTTCGCGATCTTACACGGGCGTTACAACGGGAATGGAGGAATTTGCCCAACGCACTGGTATTGCGTTACGTCACGTCGATGCGGCGTAGGATCATTGCATGCATTCATGTAAATGGTGGCCACACTCGGTACTAACGAGATTTACTGAATTTGCCACATTACTTATTGAAATTCCATCTCTAAACATTAAGTAACACATTTCTGAGTTTTTGTGATTTTTGATTTTGACCCCTACCGCCCTTGGCCGGTTATCTCTCGAATATTTAACAAGATATCCAAATGCAATTTATTGGCTTTGATACAGAAATGAATGAACTTGTTTTTCCATTTTGATTTTTAAAAGTAACCCTTTTGGTTTTTGATGAATCTTTCCTTAAACATGGAGGGACGTTTCTAGTTTTGCTCAGTATAGCATATTTTTTCAGGGGAAAATGTGATCTATTTAATGCTAAATATTCCTCAGAATGAAGCACAGAGCATCTATAATTGAACACAAATTATGGGGGGGGGGGGGGGGTGGCCAGACCCCTCTAGCAAATCGCAGCGCAATCCGCTGCTCAAATAAATTTTCAGGATTGGGGATAGTGTTCCACTCCCATGCCTGATAACTGCAGATGGATCGGTGGGAGACCGACACACTCATGTACTTGATGGTAGGGCTGTATACCGAATATGAAGAGAATCGGCCAAAAACTGTAGAGGTAGTTCGACGGACAAGGAAAAAATAATATTTTCAGAGTCGAAAAATGGGCATAACTGCGGATGGATCAGTGAGACAGCAAAGATCTTTTACATTACGCACTCATGCACTTGATGGTAGGGCTGTATACCGAATATGAAGATAATCGGTCAAAAACTGTAGAAGTTGTTAGCCGGACAAGGAAAGTTCGTCTTTCAGCTAATGTTATAGCAATAATCACACCAGCAAGGCGAGTACATGCAAATCATACTGTGTGAGGTACAATAAACAAAGTGTGTCTCCAAGTATTGCCAATTAACGCAATTGATGTAAGGTCCTGTATCTCAGCCGGCGGTCCATAAACTGTAAAGGAGAAGAATTCACATAAGCTTTTATAAAGCTTGTTTTCTAATCCTATTATCACTTGTCTTGTGTATATGTAACCTGCTATATATGAAATAAAATATTGTTTAAACTAAGGAAAATTGTCTATTGATAGACCGACTGACGGACGTACGGACAGGGTAAACACTATATGTCACCGACAACTATCATTGCGGTGGCATAGTAAGAAAAAAGTATTGCATGTAAAATGGCCATTGTAAATTCAGTGGGTGGGGAATGGTTATAACTACTTGTTTTACCATTGCATCATCTGCTGTAAACATTATGTAAGCAGAATATAGGCATGGAAAATAGCTTGCAAACGCTATTGAGTACAGTATCATTGATACAATTAATATACTGCAAGAGATTATCATCGTAGTGACTACGTTCACTAAGTAAATGTGAAGCGGACGGACAGACTGATGAACACTCGGTCACACTGTATCTCAAGTATGTACGGATAGCTATTAGTAGTACCTAAGTAATTGCATATGCATTTAAACCATTTATAAGTAAGTGACAGTGCATAACATAAATGAAGTGCATTACATTTCCATTAAATTTCCATTGAAAAATTTGCGGGTGGGAAGTGGTGAAAAATACTTTTTTTTAACATTGTATCATCGACTGCAGACATCAGATATGCAATGAACATGTCTAATGAGCACTACTAGGTACCATTGTCACAGAGAAAATACAAAAGTACCAATCTTTTATGGAGTTATTTAGGTAGATGTTTTGCCATTGAAATTCAGTGGGTGGGGTAATGAAACATGCAAACTTCTTCATCTGAATTGTAAGATATTATTTAATTGAACTTTATTCCATTGTATAGTTAGGAACACATCTCAAAACGTACAAAACTGCCATATCAGTGGTTTCAAATGGTCAATAATAGTCAAATGTGAATGAAAAATTGTGATTTTTCACAATTGTGAAGGTGGTATAAAGTCTGAAGGTGGTATACTTCCAAATGGTGCCAAACATTCATCCAGCGGGTTACAGAGCACAGCCATATGGCATAACACTCGTAATTGAATGTAGTTTCAGAAAATATATGTCTGCAAAAATCCCTCAGGGGGCGGGGGGAGGGTTAATTTCCATTTCTGGCTGAAGGCCTATTATTTTAAAATTAAGCAAATGATAGTCATCATATAAATAAAATCTGAAAACCATGAAAAACACCATCTGAATATCATGGAAACATCAATCATCTGAAAATCATAATCTTCACCTGAAATAATATCAGGAAACAACTATGCATTGGCCTGGTACTACTGACTCCGACTGTTAGCATTGGCCTGATACTACTGACTCCGACTGTTAGCATTGGCCAGATACTACTGACTCCGACTGTTAGCATTGGCCTGATACTATGGACTCCGACTGTTAGCATTGGCCTGATACTACTGACTCCGACTGTCAGAAGTTGAAAAACTAAAAAAAAATTAAATTGATTCTGAAACTCGTTCGTTATTTTGTTCGGCTTATATTTAAGGGTGGGAATGGGCTCGAACACCTTCCATACCCAGTGAAACTTGGAAACTTGGCTCGATAGCTTGGAAAATGATCTAAGAATACAAAAGTTAAATTTTGAAAATCCGTTAATTATTTCTGAAATTTGAAAAGTTTACCCATGTTAAATCCCCATAGACATCTTCACTGACTGAAGATATGTCTATGGGGATTTAATATCAGGCTATTTTCATATGCAAATGAGACTTGATATTTTTTAATTATTTATACTAATTAAATGTGTCGCCTTAAAACATAATATTTTCAACAGATTATGAAGTATGATCATTGCACACCAAAAAAATAAATATAGAGAAAAAATAGTAATGTCCGTTAACATTTTAAGGAAACACGGTTATCGTCCCTGATATCAGTGTGGAAATTTACGTTTGATATAAAATGTATAATAATGCCAATCAATACATGCCAGTGGGGTAAAGGTGAATGAATGTTTATTTTGCCAGAAAATGTCATATCTACAGAATATACAAAACTATCTGTCTCTCTATAGTATAACCTACTGAGTGGTACCTATATTATAAAAAAACTTATTGTTTTTGCATTGTTTATATAGCCGTAAAATTTGTGCAGGTTTCATGAAACAGACAGTTGTTATGTACATCCAGTTAACTGTCATTTCATTGGCCGAACCAAGTGAAATGATGTTACTGAATACCATCCGTGTAATGAATACTGTATTCATGTTAACAAAAACACATACTATTTTCTCAGTCTGTAGCATAAAACGTTACCTACCTACCATTGCCTACGTCATCTTTAGACCACATAGAACAAAGCGGGTGTTGGTTCCATTTTTTTCGACAATTCCTATGGCCGCCATCTTGAATTTCAAAATGACCGCCGTGCAATGCTATATACATGTACACTTCTAATATAGGTAAAATGTTTTTGTTTGGCTATATTCATCTTTTGATCATACACAACACAACCAGTGTCATTTTAATATTTAACAACACCCATGGTGGCCATCTTTGATTTCAAAATGGCCACTCGGAAATCCTATACACAATATTGTTTTAATCATATCCACAGCTAATGCAGTTAGAATGTTGTTGTTTTTTGCCGCTATGTCATCTGCATACGTCAAATAAATAAACTGGGGTTGGTTCCAATTACATGTATTCCGATAGCTGGTATGTCGGCCATTTGGCTTTCAAAATGGCCACTATGTCAATATTATTTCTTGTGTGTTTACTACTAATTGTCGTTGAAAAAGGTGGTCGATGTTTTGGCTACATTTTTTGGAACCAATGTTATTTGTATCATCTACAGAAGTCAAGTAAATAAAGCATGGGTTAGTTCAATATTTTTCTGAATTTCAAAATGGCTGCCGTGAGAATAGTACAATTATTATATAATCAGGAATTAATCATTTATACTGCTGTTTTTCCTGACTATAATCTTACTGTATAATTATGAAAGGGAATTTATGTCAATGTCTAAGCAGTGTCCGACAAGTTGGATATCAAAATGGCTGCTGTGTGTATGGAGGAAATGTCTTAAATACGGATACTGAATTCTCAGCGGTTGCAATCAGTTCCATCACCATCTGCATTATAGTCTTCATATAGTTGGTGTTCCTGAATGGCAGTGTTGGCACAATCACAAAGCTGTCAAAAGAGTTGATTACACAAACTCTAAACCTATACAGAATTGCATGCAAGAAATGACTATGTTGTGAAAAGGCTGTATTTTTGTCATTAAAATGCCAGGTAAACATGTTTAATACTTGTAGAAGACATATGTAAAATTCCAGATTGACTGAAAGAAAAATGTTGCATAAGTTGAATACACAAACTGAATGGGTAAGTTCAAAAGGTGTATTTTTGAGGATTTCTTTTTTTCGGTAGAAAATAAAAACTAAAAAATGTGTCCATAGAACACGGATGCCCCACATATCTCTTTGATAGTAAACGAGGCAAAATTCCAAGTCCAAAAGGGGAGATAATCCAGGACCCGGGGGTCGATTCAAAAATCAAAATAAACTTTGCGCATCTAATCATCATAAGGAAGCTACATACCAAATTTCAGGTCTGTAGTTATTACGGTTTTAAAAGTTTTACAAGTTACAAGGCAAAAATGCCAAATTCCAAGTCAAAAAGTGGGAGATAATCCATCACCCGGGGTTCAATTAAAAAAGCAAAATAAACTTTGCGCATCTACTCATCATAAGGAAGCTACATACAAAGTTTCAGGTCAGTAGCTATTACGGATTAAAATTTTTACGACTTACCAGCCAAAATTGCCAAATTCTAAGTCGAATAGGGGGAGATAATCCATGACCTCGGGGGCTGGCGGGCGGGCGGGCAAAATTCTAAGTCGAATGGGGAGAGATAATCGACGACCTCGGGGTCGGGCGGACGAACGTACTAAAATTTTGGGTTTATGGGCTATTTGTTCTTTAAAAGATCAAAGGAATAGCCCCTAAACTACAATAGGTTTAGGGGCTAACGGAATAAATCTATTGTATTCTATTGTCTTAGGCTCCTCCCCCTGGCCCCTAAACCCCAGACGAACAGGACAGACGGACAAGGGTAACACTAAATGCCCCCTCCAATATTGTGGTGGGGCATAACTAGGTGCACATGTTCAATAATATGTAGAAGACGTGTGTAAAGTTAATGATTGACAAGAAGCTATCAGAGGAGTTGATTACACTACATAAACTATAGCATGTACATGAATGTATGCAACTGTTTAGAAAATGGATAATCTTAAGAGGTCAAAAACATGTTTCTATATAAAATTGATTAGTGCCTTGAAGGTACAAATGGTGTTGTCTCAATTGTTAACGACGTTATTGTTGAACACACAAAGAACATGACCGAAATCTTTACGACGCATGCCTGATAGACATGAAAACAAGTTAGATGACGGTGTCACTGAAGTTCCATGTGTTTGTTTACTGCACAAGGTATTAGGCCAGACCAAACATTAGTCTGCAATCAAAGATCTGGACCTGCTACGTACTTGTGTGAAATTGGAAACACTCATAGGCACGGTGAATTATTTGTCCAAATTTGCCCCCAATCTCGCTGAGATTACATATTACATGCCAATAATGTGTTTTTCTCATGGGAAAAACACATGGGATGACACTTTCCAAAATGTCAAAGACCTTATTACACAGAATCAAGCATTCTCATGCTATGACTTTCCAAAGCCATTGACATTTCAGACAACACATATCGTCTGGATTAGGTTGCATCATGAAGGCTTACGTTTCCCAATCATTGACTCCCACAGAAACTAGATACGCCACGACTGAATTTGAACTTTTAGGCATTTCATTTGGCCTGAAACGGTTTTGTCAGTATGTGTACGGACAAGTGGAATTGGATCACTTGCCTCTCATATCCATTATGAAAAAAACTAGAAATGGACGCTTGTCGACAAGCGCATGTGCATCCCCCTCCCCAGATACACAAGTAGTTTGAAAAAAGGGTGATCGAGTTATGCTCCGGAGACAAAATCGGTGACGGACAAAGGAAGATAACTAAACAATTAGTGATGCAAGAGTTGTCATTCTTGCGCGACACACCTTTAGGATCTATGCATGTGTGAAGCTACTGGAGCGCAGAATTATTTGTTAATAGTCCTATATTTATGTACATATATCTGCACAGGTGCACATAATGCCACAATATTTTCAACACAATTGACGGAAATGTAATATAGAAAGTAAATAAAAAAAATAATGCTCGCTACTGGAGCCGAGAATTTTTTTTAATATTATAGTCCTATATTTATCTACATATATCTGCACAGGTCCACATACTGCCACAATATTGTCAACACAGTTTAGGTAAATGTAATAATTTAGCTGTATAAATTACCTGTAATAAGTTAGTGGTCAGTTAAAAAATTGAAAAAGAATGTAAAAAAAAAAAATTGAAAAAAAATTGAAAAAAAAAGTTGAAAAATAAAAAATAATAATGCTTGCTACTGGAGCCCAGAATTTTTTTTTAATAGTCCTATATTTATCTACATATATCTGCACAGGTCCACATAATGCCACAATATTTTCAACACAGTTTACGGAAATGTAATATACAATTATTTTTTTTTTAAATAATGCTCGCTACTGGAGCCCAGAATTTTTGTTAATAGTCCTATATTTATCTACATATATCTGCACAGGTTCACATACTGCCACAATATTGTCAACACAGTTTACGGAAATGTAATAATGTACCTGTATAAATTACCTGTAATAAGTTAGTGGTCAGTTAAAAAATTGAAAAAGAATGAATGTAAAAAAAAAAATGGAAAAAAAAATTAAATTAAAAAAAAGAAAAAGAATAATGCTCCCTACTGGAGCCCAGAATGTTTTTTAATAGTCCTTATTTATCTACATATCATATATACACAGGTCCACATATTCCCACAATATTTTCAACACAGTTTACGGAAATGTAATATAATCATTTACCTGTATACATTACCTGTAAGTTGTCAGTGGTCAGTTGCACATGCTAGCACATGCATAGGTGAATAGTCTGTATATAGCACTTACCACCTTATGCTACTAGACAAAAATTGAAAAATAATTTGAAAAAAAAAATGAAAAATAAAAATGGAAAAAAAAAGTTTAAAAATAATAATGCTTGCTACTGGAGCACATAATTTTTTTTTAATAGTCCTATATTTATCTACATATATCTGCACAGGTCCACATAATGCCACAATATTTTCAACACAGTTTACGGAAATGTAATATAATCATTTACCTGTATAAATTACCTGTAAGTGGTCAGTGGTCAGTTGCACATGCTAGCACATGCACAGGTGAATTGTCTGTATATAGCACTTACGACCTTATGTTACTAGACAAAAATTGAAAAATAATTTGAAAAAAAAAATGAAAAAAAAAAATGAAAAAAAAAAAAAAAAATGAAAAAAAAATGAAGAAAAAAAAATGAAAAAAAAAAGTTTGAAAATAATAATGCTTGCTATTGGAGACCAGATTTTTTTTTAATAGTCCTATATTTATCTACGTCTATCTGCACAAGTCCACATAATGCCACAATATTTTCAACACAGGACCCAATGTAGTAATTTACCTGTATAAATTAACTGGTCAACAGTGGCACTGGACATCTGCACATGCTAACCCATGCTAGCACATGGTTCTCCCAGTTTTTATTGTTCTCTCTACAGGTAAGGTGTACAGAGCACACGAGAAAAGGTGTACAGAGCAGACGAGAAAACAGGTCTTCATGCATTATTGTCCAGTTTGTAGAGTGTGCAAAACAAAAAAGGGAGATAACTCAAAAATTAGCTACGCAAGAGTTGTCATTCTTGTGCGCGACACACCTCCGGGTCGTGGTCTATGCATGTGTGAAGTTTCATGAAAATATTCCAAAGGGTGGTCGAGTTATGCTCCGGACAGGAAATCAAAAACAAAAAAGGGAGATAACTAAAAAATTAGCTATGCAAGAGTTGTCATTCTTGTGCACGACACACCTTCGGTTCGTGGTCTAATTGAATGTGTTAAGTTTCATAAAAATATTCCAAAGGGTGGTCGAGTTATGGTCAATCAGTGCGCGAAACAAAAAATGGAGATAACTAAAAAATTAGCTATGCAAGAGTTGTTATTCTTGTGCGCAACACACCTTCGGGTCGTGGTCTATGCATGTGTGAAGTTTCATGAAAATATTCCAAAGGGTGGTGGAGTTATGCTCCGGACACGAAATCAGTGCGAGAAACAAAAAAGGGAGATAACTCAAAAATTAGCTATGCAAGAGTTTTCATTCTTGCGCGCGACACACCTTCGGGTCGTGGTCTATGCATGTGTGAAGTTTCATGAAAATATTCCAAAGGGTGGTCGAGTTATGCTCCGGACAGGAAATCAAAAACAAAAAAGGGAGATAACTAAAAAATTAGCTATGCAAGAGTTGTCATTCTTGTGCACGACACACCTTCGGTTCGTGGTCTAATTGAATGTGTTAAGTTTCATAAAAATATTCCAAAGGGTGGTCGAGTTATGGTCAATCAGTGCGCGAAACAAAAAATGGAGATAACTAAAAAATTAGCTATGCAAGAGTTGTTATTCTTGTGCGCGACACACCTTCGGGTCGTGGTCTATGCATGTGTGAAGTTTCATGAAAATATTCCAAAGGGTGGTGGAGTTATGCTCCGGACACGAAATCAGTGCGAGAAACAAAAAAGGGAGATAACTCAAAAATTAGCTATGCAAGAGTTTTCATTCTTGCGCGCGACACACCTTCGGGTCGTGGTCTATGCATGTGTGAAGTTTCATGAAAATATTCCAAAGGGTGTTCGAGTTATGCTCCGGACAAGAAGTGTCTGCGGCGGACGCGGACGCGGCGCGCTGTCAAATCCATAGTATCCCCCGACGGAGTCCGGGGGATACAATTACCAGATTTCAGCGTATTATACTGCAGCTTAAGCACTATGGCATGTCATGTCATGACCAGTTGCTAATACGCTACCCTGCAAGTCAGTACCAGACACATATCTCAACCTTATTAAAGGTATCAATTCACAGGTACATGTAGTATTGGCAAACTTACCTGTCAGTGATCGCAAGATTCAAATTGACTCTGCTCAAAGAAAGGGATGGGCGATGTCTGCATGCCATGGAGGCGTTTTGGAATTACAGAGATGACCTGACACTATCAGATGCTCTGATCCCGAAAGGATAGAAGCTCATAATTCCAACTGCACTCCAGTCCAAGATGTTGCAAGCCATGCACATTGGCTATCTGGGCATTAAGAAAAGTCTCAGACGAGCGCGAGATAATATGTTCTGGCCAAACATATCAGTAGATATCACTAAAATGGTAGAAATTTGTCCAATTTAACATAGAAGCGCCAAGCAATATTACATCACATACCAGGCCACCCATGGAAAACAGTTGCTACAGACAGTTTCACTGGAAATGACAAGTACTTTTTGGAAACTATTGACTATTACAGCCATTATGTTTTGGGTTAGCTGAACGAACGTTAGGCATTTTCAGACCAGATGGCCACGGCCTGCATGTCGAGCCCGCCGAGGCATTTGATGGTCTCAGAGTGTATTTATTTGAAATTTGAATTAAGGGTTGTGGAGATATAAGGTATGTAAAAGCTTTAAGTCATTGGACATTGATCTTGGGCATGTGGGCTCATGGGTGGGATATAGAATGAAAATATTGATGATAATAAAGAATTATTTGAAGTCTGAAGTAAATCGGAGTAAGTGTTGTGGAGACAGAAGGTATGTAAAAACTTTTAACACAAATTTCAAAGTCATTTGACCTTGACCTTGGGCATGTGGACCACATGGGCAGGCTATAGAATAAAATATGGTTGATGAAAAGGAAGTATTGGAAGTTTGAAGTAAATTGGAGTAACACAGATTTTCTAATAACGCAAACCTCGAAGTCATTTGATATTGACCTTGGGGCACAGAGGCCACATGAGTGGGACACAGAACGAATATATGGATGATGCCCAATAGGCATACAAAGTCTCAAGCAAATCTGACATACAGTTACAGAGATAGTAGGTATGTGAAAATTAACGCAAATTTGAACAAAAACTTCTAACACAAACTTCTAAGTCATTTGACCTTGGGCACAGGGGCCGCATGAGTGGGATACAGCATGAATATATGGATGATGACTAATAAGCATATTAAGTTTCAAGTCAATGTGACTTAGGACTGCAGAGATATAAGGTATTTAAAAACATGAATACAGATTTTGGACGGACAGATGCACAGACGGACACACGGAAACCCGGACTATATTGTGATCACTGTCTCATTTTCCGCTCAACAAAAAAACCAAAACTGCAGGTACAGGCCCATATCTGGGTATACTCAAATAACGTGTATACAATGGTAACCAGCACAGTTATTGATGGGATGGCGGCCCTCGATTCAATTTACATGCCACTTGTGAGCATCTATTGTCGAAAACTGTTTCTGTTTGTGGCAAAATTAGATCCAGTCACCAACAGAACAAAAAACGCAATGATAAGAACACAGTAGCTTTTAAATTAAACAAGAGGGCCATTGTGGCCCTATGTCGCTCACCTGTTTATTACATATATATGCAAGCAAATCTGAGAGAGCTTTATACATTCATTATTCCTATGAAGTTTTGTCGATACCAGTCTGGTATGGGAAGACATTGTTTAAGATTTTGTCCAACTCTATACGGTGGCCATCTTGGATTATGTGACGATCTCCAATAAGAAAAATCTGTAAATGTTTCACTGAAAGACTATGAAGTTTGGCCAGCATCGGCCAAGCAGTTCACAAGAAGACGTTTGAACTCTCTAATTAAAGAATGACATTTTGACTTTTCGGTGGCCATGTTGGAAGACCTAGTCATCCGATTCTGACAAAAAAATGATCCAGACTGATTGTCCCCTCAATACCTTCGATTTGAGATATGACATGACCACATTCGAACAAATGTGAAATATGACCCCTAGTTGACACCCCCCTCCGCCCACCCCAGCCTTTGACCGCTGGGTCACCATTTTTACAAATCTGAAAGAGCATTTACTGTTGATCATTCCTGTCAAGTTTCGTTGAAATCTGTCTAGCAGTTCGTGAGAAGAGTGATCGTATTGTCGATACCTTCGATTTGATATTGACCCCTACTTGACCCCCTGGCCCTGCCCATTTGTTACCTCGGGGCCACCATTTACCAAATTTGAAACAGCATTGACTATCGATCATTCCTGCCAAGTTTCGCTGAAATTGGCTCAGCGTTTCGTTAGAAAAAGTTTTTAAGAATTTGACTTTTCCACGGTGGCCATCTTGGATTATGCGACGATCTCCCATTTTAAAAATCTGACATGCCCCCACTCATAGATCATCCATGTGAAGTTTGACCCAACATTGGCCCAGCGGTTTGTGAGAAGATGTTTGAAAGTGTGTACGGACGGACGACGGACGAAAAGAGGTAACAATAGCTCACTTGATCCTTTGGCTCAGGTGAGCTAAAAAGCTAATCACTGGTGACACTGTTAGAAAGAAAACGAACACTGAAAATCAGCAATTGAAGTCATCAAAAGCAATGTCTGACCCT
Organism: Conchocele bisecta; assembly: GCA_029237695.1. Lineage (NCBI taxonomy): Eukaryota > Metazoa > Mollusca > Bivalvia > Lucinida > Thyasiridae > Conchocele > Conchocele bisecta. Next base: position 11,616,503 of record CM055273.1, read on the forward strand.
ACATTGTACAGACTGCAGATGGTGCATCATAGTCGTACAAGACGCTTTCTCATGAAAACAAGGGAGAATACCATTATTTGCGTTTGCAATGCAATATACAAGATATTGATGAAAGGTTTATTAGACAACATATATGATTTGTCATATTCTTTACCTGTTATCTTAAGCAAAACACACGTGCTAATCAAGATATCATTTGAAGGAACATAAAAATGCCACAATTCTAAAATATTGGTATTATTTAACAATAACAGGTTGCTGCATTCAAAGTATTATGAGCATATCCAGAAAGAACATACAAAATTAAACATTAAACATTTACCAAAAATATTAGATTTTTGAAAACCGAAATGGCGCCATCTCAAAATATATTGAAATCATTCTGCCAACATTTCTTATCAATAATAATGTGTTTTTGGTGGAAAAGGAAACACCACACATAATGTCTTTGACGTGAAATATAAATTTCAATGGCGGCCGTTTTGAATTTCAAACGTTGCATAAAAAAAATAGAACTGACTTCAGTTTTGATTGATGAAAACCAAAATGGCCACCATCTCAAAATATATTCAACTCATTTTGCCATTATTACTTGTTCATAATAATGTGTTTTGACTGCCAAAACACCACACATAATGACTTTGATGTGAAAATATAAATGGCGGCCATTTTGAATTTCAATATTGCAGCCATACAACTTATAGAAAAAAATGGAACCAATCCAGTTTTGTTGTATGTCGTCTATAGAAGAAAAAGAAACCTTGGTTCAAACAATGGTGCAAACATTTTCACAAGACGTAAAATAACGACATAACAGTATGCACTGGATGTGGGACAATGAAAAATCAAGCTATTGCAAAAAATATTTACAAAATGACTAGATTACATTTTTCATAAATATACACAGAAAACAGATATTTGCCTGTACCAATTACATACGAACATGCGACAGTGACTTGAGGGTTTATGGCATTTGTGGCCAGTTCCTGATTGGCTAGCATACTCTTGTAGCCACACAATTATCTGTATTGCTGTAGACACATGGCGGGCATTTCGCTGACTGAATGGTTGGTTATACACTGGTCACAAATGTAATAAGCCCAATTTCTCCAGTCAAAGCCACAAATGACCTCCAGACATTTGTGATTAATTCTCATGTTTAGTGGCATTAATGGCCTGTCAACAGCTAAGGTAATTTTAGACTGAGTCACCGGCACTGTTTGTTTGTTTATTGGTGTTTAACGGCCTATCAACAGCTACGTTTGTTTGTTTGTTTATTGGTGTTTAACGGCCTATCAACAGCCAAGGTCATGTAAGACCGGGCAAACGGGTCGATCCCGTTTTAACCTGCTGCATTGGGAGAAAAATTCCAAAATCAGAACGGAATATTTACATCGAGAACAAATATATTGAGCCCTGAAATTAGAATAACCTGACCTGGTGCCAGGTCCATATCACACCAAAGTCACTTGGCCCCTTCCCCAAAATAAGATTACGAATAATCGTAATACTCACATAAGGGGTATAACCAGATTCAACTGTCACATACAAAATTCCAAAGACGTATGTGAGGGCCAAACCAGGTCTCCAGTCGGAATTCCGGTAAGGATGAACCCCGATCGTTAAATTACCCATCGCGTGCTCCCACCTACCACCCACTGAACAGCTAAGGTCGGGCAAACGGGTTTGATCCCATTTTAACCTGCTACATTGGGGGGAAAATCCCCAAATTAGAACGGAATATTTACATCGAGGAAAAATATATTCAGCCCTGAAATTAGAATAACCCGACCTGGTGCCAGGTCCATAGACCACACCAAGTCACTTGGCCCCTTTCCCTCAAATAGGATTACATATAATCTTAATACTCACATAAGGGGCATAACCAGATTCAACTGTCACATAAAAAATGCCAAAGACGTATATGAGGGCTAAACCATGTCTCCAGTCGGAATTCCGGTAAGGATGAACCCCAATCGTTAAATAACCCATGCATGCACCGCACCCACCTGCCACCCACCTCACTGGGACTGAATCCCATAATTCAGATGGGAGTAAAATCCCAATAAGAGTGCCGTAAGTCACAAAATACGCCCGTCGAAGATGGGCCAGACAGCGAAGATGTATAAATGTGAAGCTGTCACCAAGGCAAGAAAAATTAATGAGAATTTGAAAATCAAATAGCATTATTTCTTCCTCTTGTTGTGATAAACAGGTATACTAATTTAGGTAGAGATGTGTAAAGTAGAAATAATATAGAATTGGATACATAAATATAAAAACAAGAATTCCGCGGAATCAAATGTCTCGCCTTGTCCCGCCGCATTGACCTCGAGCCTGGGCCAGAAAGCAATTTTCACTGGCCCGAACATATTATACAATTATTGACTAGTGAGCCATAGAATATCAGATTTATTCTATGGCTCATTAGTCAATAATTGTTTTAGTATATGATAATAGTCGGTATATAGCACTTACGACCTTATGCTACTAGACAAAAATGGAAAAAGAATTTGAAAAAAAACAAGAAACGAGGCAAAGCCATGAAGGCCAGGTTTTTTCGTAGCATAAACACTTGGATAACATAATTATACCCACTTTTTGTAGACTAGATGGCCGTGGCCTGCATGTCGCGCCTTGGGGCGAGGCAAGGACACTAAAAAAAAGAGATATAGTAGATGGAAAAACTTTAACCGGACGGACGGACGGACGACGGACGGACGGACGGACGGACGGACGGACGTATGCCAAAATGCCGACTATATCGCGCTTTCCGCAAGCGGGCGCGACAATGATGATAAACACCCATGTGAAGTATCAAGGTAATGGGTGAAGCAGTTGCAGAGATATAGTACACAAAAAAATCAAAGTAATTTGACCTTGACATTGGGCACAGGGGCTGCACGGTTGGGGCGGTAGAATGAAAATATGGATGATGATAAACACCCATGTAAAGTTTCAAGGTAATGGGCGAAGCAGTTGCAGAGATATAGTATAACGAAAAACTTTAATCAAAAAACTTTAACCAGACGTACGTTAAAAAGTTAACGTTGAAAATGGCTAAGTCAATTACGTAGAAATAATAGGTGAAGGTAAAAAAAATGGTCACATGTTGGATAGTTGTATGTGGTGGGCACCCCTTGGTTATGAAGCTGTGAAAGTTTGGTGGTCCTAGGTGGTACAGTACCAAAGAAATGGACTTAAACACGAAAAGATAACATTGTAAACGCGAAAAGTTAACATTGACTGCGCGGAAAAAATGGGTCAAGTTCAAAAAGGTAACATGTTGGATAGTGATATGTGGTGGGCACCCCTTGGTTATGAAGCTGTGAAAGTTTGTTGGTCCTATGTGTTACAGTAACAAAGAAATGGACTGAAACACGAAAACTTAACATTGATTGTGGACGCCGCCCGCCCGTCTGGCTTTCGCCAATCCAATAGCCTGGATTTTTTTCCAAAATAACCTGGCTAAAAATGGTAAAAAGTTTAAAAAAAAAAAGTTTAAAAATTAACAAAAAAATAATGCTCACTACTGGAGCCCAGAATTTTTATAATAGTCCTATATTTATCTACATATCATATCTGCACAGGTCCACATATTGCCACAATATTGTCAACACAGTTTACGGAAATGTAATACCCAGGTATAATAATTTACCTGTATAAATTACCTGTAATAATTTAGCTGGACATTTAGTGGTCAAGCTGGAAATTTGCACATGCTTACACATGCAGAAGTGTTCAACTGGAGAAGGCTATTGTTCTCTCTACAGGTAAGGTGAGAAAACGGGTCTTCATGCATTAATGTTCAGTTTGTAGCATAGAAAGAAATAGAGTTTGACCTTGACCCTGGAGCCCGGTATTTTTTTTAATAGTCCTATATTCATCTACATATCATAGTAAAGGTATGTATAAAGTTTGATGACTGTAGCTGATAAGGTGTTGAAGTAATGACCGTAACACGAAAACTTAACATTGAATGATGACGCCGTCACCGACACCGACACCGACGCCGCCGACTCGGGGAAAATCAAAACCTATGTCTCGCTTTCCGCTTCGCGGGTGAGACAAAAATTGCTAAGTTAAAAAGGTGATACTTTTGTTAATTTTTTTATTTTCGGCATAAAAACAACAAGGTACACATCTTCAATATATGTAGAAGAAGATCAAATGATGGAACGGTTTCAGAGGAGTTGTGTACACAAACTCTGTACCCTATATACAATTGTATACAATTTGTTTCTTTGTTTGTTGGGGTTTAACGGCCTATCAACAGCTAAGGTCATTTAAGGCCGGGTCAATGGGTTTAGTACTAAATCCCATATACATGTATGTATTACCTGTACAAATTGGGGGAAAATCCCAAAATCAGAACTGAATATTTACAATAAACAAGAGGGCCATGATGGCCCTAATTCGCTCACCTGACTCCATGAGAATGTGACATTGAGTTCATATGTGTTTTAAAAAAATTGTGCTATTTTTAGATGGCGGTCATCTTGGATTAAGCGATGACTCATTTTACCAAATCTGAAAATACTTCACCCAAGGATCTTAACTTACTATGAAGTTTGGTCAGCATCGGCCATGTGGTTCCTGAGAAAAAGACGTTCAAAATCTTGAATAAATTGACCTTTTGGAGGCCATCATGGATGACATAATCATCCGATTCCGACAAATATTGCACCAGAGCAATCGTCTCATCGATACCTTCAATTTCATATGACACGAGCATATTTGGTAAAAAATAAAATTTGACTCCACGAGCCACGCCCATTTTTGATCCTGGGGTCACCATTTTAACAACTTTGAAAGAGCATTCTACGTCGATCATTCCTACCAAGTTTCGTCGAAATCCGGCTGGCGGTTCATGAGAAAATTTTTGAAGAATTTGTGCTATTTTTAGACGGCGGCCATCTTGGATTATGTGATGACGTCATTTTAACAATTTTGTAATCCCCCTACCTAAGGACCATAACCATGAAGGTTGGTGACTATAGGCCCAATGGTTACCGAGGTGAAGACGTTTGCAAATGTTCACGGACGACGGACGGCGACGGACACATTGCGGTAACAATAGCTCACATGAGCTTCGCTCAGGTGAGCTGAAAAACTACATATTCAGCCTCAGAATAATCCTGATCTGATGCCAGGTCCTCGCCACACCATAATCACTTGGGCCCCCTCCCAAAAGCAGTAGGATCAGTAATAATTTTACTACTTTTATAATGGGCAATAACCCAATTCAACTCCAAGGTAACAAAAGAACCAAAGATAAAAATGTACCTCAGGGCCAAACCAGGCACATCGTGATTCCGATAAGGAGGAACCACTACCTTTTATTTACGCCGTCGCTTTCACCCGACCAACCACCCACTAGAATTGTATACAAAAATGTAGAAAAAATGGCGAAGTTAAAAAATAATTTTCGGCATAAAAACACCAAGCTGCACATATGTAAATGTGTGTATTGTTTCAGATTAATTGACTGAATGGTTTCAGAGGAGTTGTGTACACAAAACTAAACAGTTTTTCTGTCAGCCCTGCGGTAAAACATAATATGTACCGAATGATTTGTGATTAAAGTAGCTTCTGATCATTGAAGCCAATGCATGTATCTAAATGCCATTTCAGAAGAAAATTAGAAATGTGGCCTAACAGCACACGAATACCCCCACTGGCAGCCAAAGAAAACGAGGCATTTTTAGCTCACCTGAGCGAAGCTCATGTGAGCAATTGTTACCGCAATGTGTCCGTCGTCCGTCGTCGTCGTCCGTCGTCCGTCGTCCGTCGTCGTCCGTGAACATTTTCAAACGTCTTCTCCTCGGTAACCATTGGGTCTATAGTCACCAAACTTCATGGTCATGGTCCTTAGGTAGGGGGATTACAAAATTGTTAATATGACGTCATTACGTAATCCAAGATGGCCGCCGTCTAAAAATAGCACAAATTCTTAAAAAATCTTCTTCTCAAGAACCGCCAACTGGATTTCGACAAAACTTGGTAGGAATGATCGATGTACATTGCTCTTTCAAAGTTGTTAAAATGGTGACCCTGGGGTCAAAAATGGGTGTGGCCCGTGGGGTCAAATTTTATTTTTGACTGAATATGGTCATTTCATATATCAAATTGAAGGTATCAATGAGGCGATCACTCTGGTGCATTTTTTTTCGAAATCGGAATGTTATGTCATCCAAGATGGCCGCCGAAAGGTCAAAAGGTCGTTCTTTTATTAGAGATTTCAAAATTCTTCACATGAACCGCTTGGCCCATGGTAGCCAAACTTAAAAGTTATGGTCCATGGGTGAAGCCTTTTCAGATTTGTTAAAATGGAGGTCATCGCTAATCCAAGATGGCCGCTGTCTAAAAATAGCATAAATTCTTAAAAAATCTTCTTCTCATGAACCGCTAGCCGGATTTTGACGAAACTTGGTAGGAATGATCGATGTACATTGCTCTTTGAAAGTTGTTAAAATGGTGACCCCGGGGTCAAAAATGGGCATGGCCCGTGGGGTCAAATTTTATTTTTGACTGAATATGGTCATGTCATATATCAAATTGAAGGTATCAATGAGGCGATCACTCTGGTGCAATATTTGTCGGAATCGGATGATTATGTCTTCCATGATGGCCACCAAAAGGTCCATTTATTCAAGATTTTTAACAACTTTTTCTCAGGAACCACATGGCCGATGCTGGGTGAAGCATTTTCAGATTTTGTAAAATGAGAGTCATCGCTTAATCCAAGATGACCGCCATCTAAAAATAGCACAATTTTTTTAAAACACATGAACACATTCTCCTCTGGTGTTCATGGAGTCAGGTGAGCGAATTAGGGCCATCATGGCCCTCTTGTTTATTATAAGCCATTTAGCCGAGCGTTAAGGTTTCAAACACATCAAGTCTGTGACCTTGACCCTGGGCATAGTGTGATAATCCATGCATCGGTGTAGAAGATATAGAGCGGAAGGGAATTTCGATAGGTTTGACCTTTGACCTTCAACTGTGACCTTGACCTTGGACGTAGGTGCGTGCTTATTGATCGCGACACACCTTCTCATCATGAGAAACATTTGTGCCAAGCCATTTGATAATCCATGCATCGGTGTAGAAGATATAGAGCGGAACGTAATTTCAATAGGTTTGACCTTTGACCTTCAACTGTGACCTTGACCATGGACGTAGGTGCGTGGTTATTGATCGCGACACACCTTCTCATCATCAGAAATATTTGTGCCAAGCCATTTGATAATCCATGAATCAGTGTAGAAGATATAGAGCGGAAGGGAATTTCGATAGGTTTGACCTTTGACCTTCAACTGTGACCTTGACCTTGGACGTAGGTGCGTGGTTATTGATCGCGACACACCTTCTCATCATGAGAAACATTTCTGCCAAGCCATTTGATAATAGAGCGGAAGGGAATTTCCAACAGACCGACAGACCAACAGACAAGCTGAATCCTATATACCCCCTCAAACTTTGTTTGTGGGGGTATAACAAGAAATCAGTAACACTGATGGATGTATATTTGTATCCTTAAAAATATTTAACCAAAAAAAACCATAAATTTCTATGTCATTTAACCTTGAGTACAAGGGTCACATGCATGGGGGGCTACAGAACGAATATATCAATGATGACAAATAAGCATATGAAGATTCAAGCTAATCCGACATCCGAGATAGTAGGCGGCCGAAAATTTAACGTAAATCTCGCAGAGACAAATGGGACAAATGAACACTCCACAGAATGTGGTCTTAACTGTGACGGAAAACAAAGTGCAACTTATTGACCTGATCTACCACTTTTCAGAACTCAACATGCAGGGTCGATTAACCATGGAGGCAACCATGGAGGATGTTCCTTGGTTGATATTTAGTTAGTTTTACATATATCATTGAAAATATCCACAACGGATACATTTATGGCGCGTTTTGTAATGCTGAAAAACAATACTCGACTAGTAAACATACTGTTTGCGTGTATAACTACTTGGCCTATGTGCATGCATATTGTGAAGAGAGCATAAATGTGTGATTTCACAAGAGAACATTACCTTTCTGATCAGTTCACATTGAATATAGCCATCTAGTCATGCGCTGTGGCTCCATGTAGGTGAATTTGCACCTTCAAGTTTCTGAGTAACTTAAATTAGAATAGAAATATGGAGATTCCGGAAGAAAAACAACACGAGAACGCAGCAGTCAAAACCATACATTTATACCAAATTTTTGAAAGACATTACATATGTATGGCTATGCGATCAGTTGTGACACTGTCATAATTCACACGCGTGCGTGACATAACATTAGCACATATATCAGTTAATGAGACAACATCACACACATACGTGAATTATAAGATTTTACCGCCATTGATCCTCTGTCCCCATAGCCAGCATATCAGTATAGATACACTACAGTCTGTTAAATATGGTATGTACTGAATGAATAAATATAAATGCCTTTTCATACTGTATTATACGATCACGTGTACTGTGTCAGTGCATATGCATGTTTAAGTATCATGCATGTAATAAATTTTGGCTACTGCATATTTGGCAGGCATCTTGTACTTATCTAAATGTGAAAATTATCCAACGACAGTATATCCTTTGGTAGAAAAGTATTGATGTACAATACACTATGATATGACATTTCACGTCACTCAGATGTATTAGCGGTAGCAATATGAGAAACAGATACATAAATTGTGTAACAATATTAACCATTGGCGGCCATCTTGGATTTATGCAAGTGAGACAATAAACATATTTACTACATATATTTTCTCAAACTTTGTTATGTGCCACACACCGTGGACATAACACGTTAAAACATATAGTTGTTTTTTTAGACAATATTGATTTTTGGTGGCCATCTTGAATTTATATAACTGAGACAATGTTAAATTAACTCGAAAAAGTTCTCAAATAAATCCACGGGTCCAAAAACCTGACTATATCAATTGATATATAGCACTTAGGAGCAGTTAAATAAAAAAATATAAAAATTTGGTGGCGATCTTGGATTTATGCAAATTATTCAAAATGCTCAAGGGTGCTAGAGTGGCACCCGATGGAATATTAAATAGTATTGGTTGGTAATCACGAAAATGCAATAAAACATCGTGCGGACGCTAATGCACGCTTTTCTGACTAACGCCCCAACTATATACTAATTTAGGTAGGTAGAGATGTGTAAAGTAGAAATTATTTAGAATTGGATACAAACATTTAGAAAAAATGGCTAAGTTAAAAAGGTGCTAGTTTTGTTAAAAAACATTGTTTTCTGCAAAAAAATTAAAAACACCAAGGTGCACATCTTCAATATGAGTAAAAGACGTGTGTGTGTATAGTTTCAGATCGATTGACTGAATGGTTTCAGAGGAGTAGTATACAAACTCTGTACCCTATAGAGAACTGCATACACACATGTAGAAAAAATGGCTAAGTTAAAAAGGTGATATTGTTGTTAAAAAATATTTTTTCGTCATAAAAACAGCAGGGTGCACATCTTCAATATGTGTAGAAGACGTGTGTATAGTTTCAGATTGATTCACTGAACGGTTTCTGAGGAGTTGTGTACACAAACTCTGTACCCTATATATACTCAGCAACACTAGAAACGTCCCACTTTTTGAACCGATATATCTCTGGATATGTTTATGTTACACATTCTGTGAATGTACATGCGAGACACTGGTCATTTTGTGAATACACCCGTGTTAAGTTTCCACCAAATACACGAGGTTCAAAATGTTTATTTCCACTTATTGCACGTGCGCGCTATACCTGTACTCGATAAATTAATTCAGTCAACGTCGTACGATACTTGCGACACAGGCTAATCTGAAAATTGAAAAAGGTTTTACTTTCATTGTTTTCATCATACCACGCTTGTCTAAAGTTGAAAGAAATCAGGCAATTGGAATGCTGGACGCGGGAATGACGGCCAGTGCCGTGGCCCGCAGGTTCGGCTGCTGTCGGAAGACCATACAGAGGCTTGTTACCCGGTATCAACAGACTGGGACTTTTGACGATCGTCCCCGCCCCACTTACGTCAGCGTCATTTGCCAGCCACCATAACGGCTAGGAGATACGGTGTGTCAGCGCAGACCATCCGTAGGTGCTTGCGATGCAACTCGCTGCCCATCAGAGCACGACGCCCATATACCGGTCAAATAATGACGCAACGACACCGTGGTGCTAGGTTATTGTGGTCGCGACATCATTTGAATTGGCGGCGGGCTGAGTGGAACCCGAGTTCTCTTTACTGACGGTTCACACTCAGCCATGCAGATGGTAGGCTACGCGTGTACAGACGCAAAAATGAGAGATTCGCCGATTGCTGTGTGGTTGAGAGGGACAGGTTCGGAGGAGGGAGTGTAATGGTGTGGGGTGGGATCATGGGGAACCGTAAGACTGAGCTCGTGGTCATACAGGGCAATCTAAATGCACAGCGCTACATTGCTGAGGTGCTAACTCCTAATGCAATGCCTTTCATTCGCCACCACAGCCCTGGTATAACATTGCCCGCCCGCACACAGCCAGAATCACAACTCAATACCTGGCTCGTAACAACGTCGACGTCCTTCCATGGCCTGCGGTTTCCCCTGATCTCAACCCAGTCGAGCACGTCTGGGATGAGATTGGTCGTAAGGCGAGGGCCAACCACCAAAATACAACAAGAATGGAGGAATCTGCCTAACCCACTAATTCTGTGTTACGCCAAGTCCATGCGCCGTAGAATTATGGCGTGTATTCATGCAAATGGTGGCCACACACGATATTAATCATACAGAATACAGCGGAAGTTTTTATTAGAGAGAAATCATCAAGCCCTAAACATTTTTAATTTTTTTTAAAAAAATCAGATTTTTGATTTTGACCCCTCCCAAATTCGCCGTGATGTCACTCGAAATCTTTTCATCGCAACAAAATTTTGTCAACTGATATGGATTCACAAATGATTAAACTTAATTTTCTGTACAGGTTTTAGTACCACCATCCTTATAGATTTCCAGCAATCTTTCCTTGAATATGGTGGGACGTTTCTACTGTTGCTCAGTATAGAATTGAATACAAAAATGTAGAAAAAATGGCTACATTAAAAAGGTGATATTTTTGCTAAAAAAACATTATTTTTTTCTGCATAAAAACACCAAGGTGCACATCTTCAATATGTGTAGAAGACGTGTGTATAGTTTCAGATAGATTCACTGAACGGTTTCAGAGGAGTTGTGTACACAAACTATTCAGTTTTTCTGTCCGCCACCCGTCCGCCCTTCGGTAAAACATAATACGTATCATATAAAAATATCAAGATGTTCCATGAAAAGAAACAGAAGTTATAAGACATTTACCACAACGTTAAGTTTGTGGGCGCCGACGAAGACAAAGATTCTGGGGTATGCCATTGGCTCTTCATGCAGGCGAGCTAAAAATGAAATGTGTTACAAACGCATGCACGTACGCACGGACGTATGTACGAACACACGTATGTACACACGTACATGGACTAACGCTATATCCCGTCTTGCCTATCCTGTCTTGCGAGGGTATAATAACCCCGTGTGCAGCCAGGTTTAACCCTTCTACCCCTAAATACCTTCCATGCTAATTTTGGGACTAATCCATTTATCATGCAAGGCTATTCTTTGATTTGTTTTATTGGTATTTAATGGCCTATCAACAGCTATGGTCATATGAAATATGTAGAAAATTTCTATCAAGGTAAAAATATACATACATGTAATTGAAATACGGCAAATAGTTGGTGGAAAATGGGCAAGCCTACTGCATTATACTGGATATAGTGTAAACACAGCGGTAAACAGAATGTATAGTGTAGTTCATAAACTACCAGATGGCCGCGGCCCGCACGTCGAGCCCGCCGAGGCATTTGGTGGTCAGAGTGTATTTATTTGAAGTTTGAATTAAGGGTTGTGGAGATATAAGGAATGCAAAAGCTTTAACGCAAATTTAATGCAAGTCATTTGACCTTGATCTTGGACATGTGGGCCGCATGGGTGGGCTATAGAATGAAAATATGGAAGATAATAAAGAATTATTTGAAGTTTGAAGTAAATCGGAGTAAGTGTTGTGGAGATAAAAGGTATGTAAAAACTTTAACACAAATTTCAAAATCATTTGACCTTGGGCATGTGGACCACATGGGCAGGCTATAGAATGAAAATATGGATGATGAATAAGAAGTATTGGATGTTGGAAGAAAATCGGAGTAAGTGTTATGGAGATATAAGGTATGTAAAAACTTTAACACAAATTTCAAAGTCATTTGACCTTGACCTTGGTCAAGCGGGCTCGACAAAAATGAAACTATGTCAGTAACCATCAACACAGCCAGAACCAACATTTCAATTTGATTTAATGGTGTTTACCGGTAATGGCCTGTCAGCAACTATGGTCATTTTAGGCCAGGTTAACCTGACCTGGTGCCAGATCCTCACCACACCAGAGTCACTTAGTCCCACTCCCCAAAAGTAATAGGATTAAACCTTATTCACGTGAGAAGTAAGAAAAATAATCAGATTTTTCCACGTAAATTTTTTTTACTGTGATACTATGAGAATTCACTGTACTTTTAACAGAGTGGAGGAAATGAAAATTGACTTGGCCACGCCTCAATGGTCACTTATTTTACCACGCGTACATGTGCGTACCCTGGGCTGCAGGCTAGTGGTGAATCGGGACAATGTTGCATGTGCACAATTCCGCACCACCCAATCCCACAATACCTCACAGGATGTATAGGACAAAAATGGCCATATTGAGTCTTCATTGAGCCAGATTGGATAATTTTTATCTCGCCTTGAAAATAATTTTTTATCGCCACATTTATAAAAAAAATAAGAAATTGACAAATTTGACAATCTAAAGTGTTTGCTGAAGGCATCAAAACGGTGCAAATCCTGATCTAACTGTGCGAATTACGCTAGTCGTACACTCAATAAGCCCATTGTTTTTGCAATGGCGAGACAAATAGCAAACAAGCTATGTGATTTTGTACCTAAGAAGATGTGCTTTTGCATGAAAAATATTTACAGAAACTGTTGATGAACTTTTAATAGCAAATGTAGAATTCGATTCCACATTTACTCTGAACATTTCATCATCTTTCGATGTCATTTGCGGAAAATTTAATATTTTGTAGATATTGTACATCTTCTTATGTACAAAATCCCAAGGCTTGTATCAATTATATAGAAGATGATTGCAACATATTTCCCATTAAATTCTAATAGATATCGGGTCTAAATTATTAGGCCCTGGGCGTGCACCAATGATTTTTGTTACGAATGTAACTAAACATATATAGTCTATATATTTCCGCATGATAGACCTTCAGAAGTAGTAACTTAAGCCTAGTAATTTGCATAAACAAGATAGCCGCCAATGAAAAAGTACCTTACTACATGTAGGCGCATGTCGTATTGTGGAAGCAGTTTTAAAAGCACAACTTCTGGCATTTAATACTTCATAGACAAATACATGTTTATCAATCCATTTCATTAGGAATATGATGTACAGGAATCCAACTTTAACACAAATTTATCAGTAATTTGACCTTGACCTTGGAGATGAAGTCCGCATGGGTGTGGTATGGAAAATATGGATGATGATAAGGTAGTATATGCAGTTAGGGTACCGTTACAGAGATAATGGGTACCCAAAAACTTTAACATCGACGGACGGATAAACAGACATATGGACGGAAATACGAAAACTATATACCCCTCGACATACTTCGGATGCCGGGGGTATGCAAATGGCTTAAATATCAACAAAGATATGACGTACAACAAGATATTTTCTTGTTTCTTAGGCAAATTGGCGGCCATCTTGAATTTCAGACATGTTTTGTTCTCAATAATTCGGCATTTTCCGAATCCCTATTGATAGCTACCAAAATAGTTCATCAGCAGAAGGCTATCAATGCTGGTATAATTCATATACATGCATTTATACACCCATGTCGATGAGAAATTTTGGGTCAATATGACCTCTAAATGACCTAAAAATTACCACTGAAGGTCAAATCTGCGGGGGGGGGGGTACCCACCACTATCGAACAGCTTACATATCATAGAAGTCGATCAGCATGGGTACGCATTTGTAACAAAAAATGCCATCAAAACTTTATTGGAGGTCTTTTATTGGCCTTGGCGGGCCGTCTAGGATAAGCAATCAGTGAACTGACATACAACGCCAATTCGAAAATCAAGGAGGCCCTGCGAGTTGTCCTATGAAAGCTATTCATGATTTTCAAAGTCTCATAACCCATTTGTAAGACCAATATAAGGACAATAATATACACCTAGTCAGATTCCGCGTTAAATTCGCTGGAATCGCTCGCTTCATGACTGCTATTCCGATCGGGCACCCTGCCTTGTGCCTGCGGAATCCGTGCCTCGGGTTTCGTAAGCATCCAGAGCAGATCCTTATACTGCCCGGGCCACTGGTACACCATCCTATTGAATGCCGCGCTCAACCACTCCGGTATCAGTTGCTCCGGTAGATCCTGGAACAACACGGGCACAAATCGAGCACACCTTCCGCTCTGCGTATACTCCCGGTACATGAGGCGGTATATCTGCTTTGTGTGGAGTTGGTGGGCGCTACCAACACGGTCGGCGCCGTCGTCGCTGTCCATGCTGTCACTGTCGTCGGCATCATTGTCCATCTCACATGTGTCCACCTCGTTCTTGTACTTCGGCGACACAATCATCAGGATGAAGTCTGCCTGCAAATACAGTATCTTACATGAGTTGTCTGATAAATATCTATATTGCTTGTTAGAAGCATGACGGGTGTTTCGTTGATAGAATGGCAAACATTGCAGATTGCGGATGCACAGACTGATCTCGATATACACCGGTCGCAAAACCCATAAGCCCCATTTCTCCAGTCACAGCCACAATAGAGGATCTTACACGAGTAATGATGACTTACAACGATAATCATTAAATAGAGGATCTTACATGAGTGATAACTTAATATGACAAGGGCAACGTTATCACGTGGATGTCGGATGTGGGTCATATGCAAAACAAAGCACCATCTGTAGACACGCATTGTGGCCAAATATTATCAAAATCGGTCAAGCAGCTCATAAATTATTGAACTAGAAATGTGGCCTGGCGGCACACGAATGCCCCCGCTGGCAGCCAAATAAATGAGGCACATTTGAATACACAGAGGACCAGCGAAGCATGGATTTGTCACAGTTCCAAATGCTTATATGTATCAAGTGTCCAAATATTGAAGCAATATGTCAAGTAATATTAAAGTTATATCATGATGAAGAAGCTTGTACAAACTTTTTGACATTTCCGACGACGACGACAGAAAAAGCGGCAACTATAGTCGCACCTTCTGCGAAAGCAGGCGCAACAAAAATGACGAAGTGTTTCCACAACCATGTGAAAGTCAAAAAGGTCAAGGTCATGTTAATGGTGGCATGAGTGTGTTCCAAATGCTTACATGTACCAAGTGTCCAAATATTGAAGCAATCCATCAAGTATATTAATGTTATACGATGTTGAAGAAATTTGTACAAACTTTTTCAAACAAAGGAAATAGCTAAGTGTTTCCGCAGAAATTGGAAGGTAAAAAAGGTCACGGTCATGTTAATGGCGGCACGAGTGTGTTCCAAGCTTGTACAAACATTTTGACATCTTGAAAGACGACGACGACGCGGACGGAAAAAGAGTTTGAGATTCTGTTTACCACATGACTTCACATAGGTAGCAGAAAACTTGGAGATATCAGTTTCACTGAGAAGACGCAAATGACTATTTTCACATCTAGATGAACATCTCCACAGAGAAAAATAGTTTTAATACTAGCAATAAACATGTAATAAATATGTCATATTATACAGTAGATATACCTAGGTTCTGGATAATAAGCCTTCGTTGGCTAGTTATTCAAAACGTTCTAAAACAATAAACTTATCGTAAAAGTGCTGTGAAACCAGATTTATCTGAAAGTCCGGCTTGTTTCCATGTCGTCCATTTTGTTAACGTATCATCCGGGCACTTGTAGAAACTAGAAAATGTGTTCATAGAACACGGATGCGCCCCACATATCGCTTTAATAATAAATGAGGCCAAATTCCAAGTAAAAAATTTTTTTTACCCCAGCTTTAAAGTTTTTGAAGCACCAAGTATGTGACCTTGACACTGGGCTTGGAGGGATCAGGACGAACGTGGATTTGGCACAGGGCAGTAGAGGACCATTAGAGCAATGTGTATATGAAGTATGAAGCTGATCCGTGAAAGAAAACAGAAATTATAAGATATTTACCTGAGGTGTTAAAGTTTTTGAAGCACCAAGTATGTGACCTTGACCCTGGGCTTGGCGGGGACGAACGTGGATTTGGCACAGGACAGTAGAGGACCATTAGAGCAATGCGTATATGAAGTATGAAGCTGATCCGTGGAAGGAAACAGAAATTATAAGATATTTACCCGAGCGTTAAAGTTTTTGAAGCACCAAGTATGTGACCTTGACCCTGGGCTTGGCGGAGGCAGGACAAACGTAGATTTGGCATAAGGCGGTAAAGGACCATTAGAGCAATGCGTATATGAAGTATGAAGCTGATCTGTGAAAGAAAACAGAAATTATAAGATATTTACCTGAGCGTTAAAGTTTTTGAAGCACCAAGTATGTGACCTTGACCCTGGGCTTGGCGGGGGCAGGACGAACGTGGATTTGGCACAAGGCGGTAGAGGACCATTAGAGCAATGTGTATATGAAATATGAAGCAGATCGGTTGAAGGATGAAGAAATTATGAGACATTTACCTGAGCGTTAAAGTTTCGTGACGGACGGACGGACGGGACGGACGGGACGGACGGAAGGACGGACGTTCTTACAGTACTATACTTATGTGGCTTATCACATGTTAAATATTAGCCACATAAAATGATTTTTAGCCACATAAAAGGATTTTTTAGGTGGCTAATTGTAACAAACCCTATCCTTTACCAAGTCCATAACCCTGTGGGGCTAGCCACATAAGTACCCTAATGTGTGCCCGGGACAGGATGGGACGGACGGACGGATGGATGGACGGGACGGACGGACAAGGGTAACACTAAATATCCCCTCCACTATCGTGGTGGGGCATAAAAAGACTGTGACCTTAGACTCTGGATTTTTGTTGTTGGGTTATTCTCATCCTGAATTGCGGTGCACCATCGGGTCAGAATTGTTATCTAAATTATCAGAGGAGTGTACAGTAAACAATTTGCCACCATTTCCTTTGCCAGTCATAAATGACAATAATATTATCACAAGGATAATAATCATAATGCAAGATGATTTCAGATCACGTTTAATTTTCAGTTGTGGTACATGCTTATTTTACCATATTCATTATGGTGCACATTACAGGCGGGATTTATACCAACAACAAGATAATAACAATCTACAAACCGTAGCATATTACTCTGAGCATTTTTATAATCAACAGAACAATAAATTCTACTAAAAACAGAGTTTATATCTACATCTGTGTAATCAAATGGTTGTTTTTATTGTTTTTCATATAAGACCCCCCAGTATAATGAGAAGCTCTATTTGACAGCTACCAGTCTGTGTTTACTTCTCCCATCTTTAAATCACCTGTTTATATCCCTACCTAAAGATATCAGCAGCATTATGTATGAATTTGTATGGCAAGGTAAATCACGAGTAAAAGGCACTATCACATGCAAAAAATAAGGCGGAAGGCGGACTAAAAATGCCAAATATTGAGGACTATATATCGTCTTTAAAAACAACATGGGTAAGAAGAATAGTGTGCAACAAATACAAATTTACAAACATTTTAAATACATTTTAAATACAGAAATTGATACAGATAATATTTTTAAATTGGGAGATATGTACATCGAACAAAAAATAGGAAAAATTTCAAACCTTTTTTGGCGGGATGTTTTAAAAGCTCATCTGAAATTACAAAACAAGCTTAAGCCGATAAACATGGATGCATTTCTTTCTAGCCCATTATTTTTTAATAAGGACATAAAATGTGGGACAACCTTCTTCAATAAGGCATGGCACGGTTTGATAAGGGAATATGTTTTATAAATGATATTATCAAAATTGATGGAACTTTTGCCTCTCAAAATGAACTTAAAAACAATTTCAACATAAATATAAACTTTCTTCAATATTATGGCCTTGTCAAAGCAATAAAAGATTGGGGTAAAAGTTTGAAACTTATCAATATCGAAAAAAAGTTACAAATGCCATTTACTCCATACAAACTAAAAATATACCTAAAAAACAAAACCGGGACAAAAGACATGTACCTCGCATTGAACTCCAATTCTGAAACTCCAGCTGGTAAAATTAAATGAAACTCCACCTATAATTTTAACAATGAAACATGGAAAAAAATATATTTATGGCCGCATATCATAACAAAAGACAACTCGAAAATGGTTCCAGTACCGAATAAACCACAACATTCTGGCCACAAATGATTTCCTAAATAAGATAAAAATTGTCAGTAGTCCATTATGTACATTCTGTAAGAAGTTTTCGGAAACAATAAAACATTTGTTTTGGGATTGTAAGGTTACAAAAAACATATTTAGGGAACTTCAAGAATTGTTAGCGACCAAAAATATAACTATTACAATTAACGAAAAATCATTCATCTTTGGGATTTACGAAAAAGCAATAAGTATCTTCAAACAATTAATACTATTAGAAACTAAATACTATCTCTATTATTGCCGGTGTTCACAAGTAGTTCCAAGTGTCAGCGTACTGAAGCATCGAATTCAACTATTGTATGAAACATCCAGGAAGGCAGCAATAATGGCCAACAAACTTGAAAACTTTACAACAATTTGGGAAGACTTTATCATTTCAAAAGTTTAATTTATGTAACAAAAATACCAAAATAAGATTTCATCTTCAGCTGAGCTATAGTTGCGGGTGCTATAATAAATCTCTGCTTTTGTGCGTTTTTTGTGTGTTTTTTTCCTTTCTTTGTTTTAACACCTTCCCCACCCCTCCCCCTCCCCACCCCCCATTCCACCTCATATTATAGGTTTGGGAAATAAAGACATTATAAATATGAATCTAGTAGAAGAATATAATATACACAGAGTAATACAGTTTCACTCAAAGACCATGATCTGACGGAACCAGCCGCGTTTTGTTTTATAACCAGTGTGGGGATCGGAACAGATTGTACATTGGCTTGTCAATACATAATGTTACCAACAACTTTAACATTTAACCCTTTCAGCCCTAAATAACTGGAATGGATTATATATAATATGTTAATTTTCGGTCAATTCCATTCAACACAAAATACTTTTCAAATAATCGATTTATAATTTTTATTTTATTTTTAACAAATATGAAAATTACTTGCAAAGAGTGCAGATCCTGATGAGCCGGCTCGTCTGAATCTACACTGTTTAAAAACACCTATATAAACGGCTATAGTGTTGAAAGGGTTAATACACAATTTAAACATGTAGATGCACAGTAGGATTGAAATTCACTTTTTACAGAGTGGGGCTGGTTCAGTTGGATCATGGGTAATATGAATGATAACATATAATCAATTACATGTATTACATATGCTAAATCAAACTTTGGCTCTTGCAGCGCTGGAGAGCGACATTGTCATCTGCGGGTTTATTATAAGTATTACTGTCTTTTTTTAATAACATGTGCAAGTTTTTTATTGAAAATTCAGGTCTCTCATTAATGACGATTCTAATGTACCACTCAACCATGAAGTCTTAAAGGTACATGCCCACGCAGCAGGTTACACTGTACTACTACTTTTCATTTTCTGTCATGCCTTATATGAGCCATTTGTCTACCCACTAACGAGTTATTTTTAATTACGTCGCGTGTTAATTGGTGTTAAATCGCATTTTATATGCCGCGACCAGAAAGGGTATTTTCCGACCTCGTGCTATTTTTACCAACACACGTCACGTGACGCGGTCAATAATATCACATATTTGACATGCGCAATGAAGTATCGGAAGTTGAGAAGAAAAATCTCTGTTCGAGTCCAAATCTAAATCTCCACGTAACTCTTTCCATTTGGTGATCTGGTCGCCAATATTAACTACTCTCTCTCTGTACTGCCTGTCCCTCAGACATTTCGCAATTTTTTTTTGGCCGACGCCGTTTCATACAATTTCCGTCCTGGACGTTTCGACATGTTGATATTCTTGTTTACATATTGGGAAGCCTACTGGCGCGCGTAGTATACGCGCATGCGCACCGCAAGCCGTGATGTGAAAGTCGTCGTCCCCGCACATTATGAAAATAGACTGTTACCGCCGCGCGTCGCTAACAGTAAATTGATAATTAATAAATTATTATATTTGTATAGCAGGCACTCGTAATTTTTAGAACTGGTGGAATAGTGACATAATTATACACTTATTTAATTCCTATAAAGAACATTTTGTGCCTACTGCGTGGGCATGTACCTTTAATAGAACAGAAATTTCTACCCAGTACTGCAAGAGCAAAAGAGGGTGAATATCTGTAATTGTATATTTTGTATTTGTATCTGACTATTACATGCATATTATGTAGGGTTTGTGGGGGATGGCCCCGACCCACCACAAACCTATTACGGGGAAAATAAAAAATTGCAAAGGAAAAAAAAAAAAAAAAAAATGGCTAAAGAATCCAGTGACGCAGACTGACAGAACCATGCTTTGTAAATCTTTTTCAATAATGATGTTTATGAGTGGACAAAAGTGGGAATAGCTGAAATATAACATTTTGAAGGTATTCTAACAATTTTGATTAAAACCTTACATGACCAAGGGCGATGTGGAATATTTTTCTCCATTCGACAGATAGGTGTCTTCTGCAAAAAATGTCTGGGAAACTGACCGTGAAAGTTTCCTTGATTAGTGACAAATGCGTTTTACGAAAATTCCCGATGCGGGGGTAATCCCGACAAATGGTTACGCTACTGTATAAATAATGCCTTGCAATTGCATTAGGGAAATATTGTGGATTATCTCCCCGAGGAAGCAATATCTCCAGAGGCGATAGCAAGGGTGGTATTTAATTTATTATACCGAATATTTAATTATATTTAATCATGAATATGATTAAAGTCATTATTTCAGAAATATAAACTGGAGCACAACGCTTATTGGCTTTAGATTCCGCCATTTTGTTACCAACATTGAGCTGGTACCCGTTGTCCACTATAACACTACAACAGGAATGCCATGAATAAGGTACCAGCCCATCGTCTGACGTCATTTCATTTGTATGCCTTCGCACTTTCGGTTTCTATTTTAGATAAATGCCAAAGTAGTCCAACCACACTTCAGCCATTTCCGTAATTATGCTTTGGGTATTTTAGGGACAGGAGGCTAATATTTCCCTCTAATATTGCCGCTGCGTTGTGAAGCGGGCGACACAGTAGATTATTTTGAATGCATGATATGAGATTGACCAATGCAATGCCTAGAAATTGCATTGAGTTTCATAAGCAATGACTTTCATAACTAGATTGGTCAGTAAGCGAGGCTTACGGAATACCCCCCACGTGGGCCCAGGTACCCCTAAAATATGTAAAGATTTCCAAGTGTGTGGGCTTGACTCTGGGCTTAGCGGGAGCGGCATGAACGTGAATTTGTCACAGGGTGGTAGAGGTCCATTGGAGCAATGCGTGTGTGAAATGTGAAGCAGATCCGAGCCAGGAAATAGAAGTTATAACCAATTTCTCTGATGTTAAATTTTGTAAAGAGACTAAGTATGTGACCTTGACCTCGAGATCAACGGGAATTTGTCACAGCATCATAGCAGAGCCTTAGAGGAATGCATGCATGAAATATTAAGAATTTTCGATGAAAGAAATAGAAGTTATAACATATTTCTCTGATATTAAGTTTTGTAAAAGAGACAAAATATGTCACCTTGACCTTGGGATCAGCGGGGGTTGAACGGTCATAGATTTGTCACAGCATGATAGTACAACCTTAGAGGAATGCACGAGTGAAATATTAAGAATTTTAATGGAATGAAATAGAAGTTATAACTTATTTCTCTGATGTTAAGTTTTGTAAAGAGACCAAGTATTTGATCTTGACCTTGGGATCAGTGGGGGTTGGACGGTCGAGGATTTGGCACAGCATGGTAGTAGAGCCTTAGAGGAATGCATGTGTGAAATATTAAGCATTTTAGATGAAGGAAATAGAAGTTATAACAATATTTCTCTGCTGTTAAAAGTTTACGGATGGACAGACGGACGGACGGACCGGAGGACGGAACGGACGGCCGGACGCACGGATGCACGGACGCACAGACGGACAACCTGACTCCAGTATACCCCCACAACTCGTTGCGGGGGGTATAACAAGGTTTCATGTGATAAATAGAGGATCTTACATAGGTGATGACTTAATATGTTATTTATTAAATGAGTTTACTTATTTCATAAGAAACGAGGTATGTGAAATACATCTTCGGAGGTGCAATTTGAGACACAGTCACTTTAACATTACGCAAACATTGTATTAGCGAGTACACCCCAGTAATAATTATGTTGTAAGCAATTGTAATATGTATTTTCAATATTTTTATTATTATCAATATTTTTATTATTAAAATATATCATATCGGTACTGCTTTAAATAATATTTGTATATTTTAAAGATGTTGATGTTCTGATGAAGCGCATGAATATAAGTATTAACTAATCCAGCTTATTTTGAGGCAAATCACACAGCCTTAAAACATAGTGCTGGAGTATAAACAATATTATAGTATATTATTCATAAGTATATCACTATTAAACATTAATTACAATATGTATGCATATTATTACGAGGATGGCCGCGGTCCGCATGTCGAGCCCGCCGAGGCATTTGATGGTCGCAGAGTGTATTTATTTGAAGTTTGATGCCCAATAAGCATACAAAGTTTCAAGCAAATCTGACTTACGGTTACAGAGATAGTAGGTATGTGAAAACTAGGGGCACAGGGGCCGCATGAGTGGGACACAAAATGAATATATGGATGATGACTATTGACTAATAAGCATATGAAGTTTCAAGTCAATGTGACTTAGGACTGCAGAGATATAAGGTATTTAAAAACTTGAACACAGAATTCGGAACGCAAACTTCTAAGTCATTTGACCTTGACCTTGGGCACAGGGGCCGCATGAGTGGGATACAGCATGAATATATGGATGATGACTAATAAGTATATGAAGTTTCAAGTCAATGTGACTTAGGACTGCAGAGATATAAGGTATTTAAAAACTTTAATGCAGATTTCGGACGGACGGACGTTCCTACAAATGGATACTTTAACAAATAAAATTCAAAGTAATTTGACCTTGACATTTGGCACAGGGGCCGCACGTTTGTGGGGTAGAATGGAAATATGGATGATGATAAACACCCATGTGAAGTTTCAAGGTAATGGGCGAAGCAGTTGCAGAGATATAGTATAATGAAAAACTTTAACCAAAAAACTTTAACCAGACGTACGTTAAAAAGTTAACGTTGAAAATGGCTAAGTCAATTATGTAGAAATAATAGGTCAAGGTAAAAAAAAATGGTCACATGTTGGATAGTTGTATGTGGTAGGCACCCCTTGGTTATGAAGCTGTGAAAGTTTGGTGGTCCTAAGTGGTACAGTACCAAAGAAATGGACTTAAACACAAAAACTTAACATTGTAAACGCGAAAAGTTAACATTGAAAATGGCTAAGTTGACTGCGCGGAAAAAATGGGTCAAGTTAAAAAAAAAGGTAACATGTTGGATAATGATATGTGGTGGGCACCCCTTGGTTATGAAGCTGTGAAAGTTTGTTGGTCCTATGTGGTACAGTAACAAAGAAATGGACTCAAACACGATAAACTTAACATTGATTGTGGACGCCGCCCACCCGCCCAGCCTTCGCCAATCCAATAGCCTGGGTTTTTCAAAAAAATCGATAACACCAAGCCGTGTCAACTAACAGGTGTTTATCGTATGACATCATTCAGCACGAGGCTGTAAACCTTTAGGCTATGTTTTGAAATGTTACTGATTGGTCAACACGCCTTTTGATGTGCCGCAGATGTCGCGAACGTGCGACTTTCATCATTGCATCATGGGGCAATCATGCAGTAACCCATTTCATGCTGAGGATACGCTTATGTTTGCGGAAAAATATTTTCCTTCTGTGCACTCAGAAGTATATACCGCGACCACCATTTAAACCGTCTCGTCGAGACAGTTCAAATGAGTGGTCACAACATATATTTTCATTCAGAAATAACAAAAGTAAAAATAAATTTCATACCCGTAAATGTGTATTCCGAAAGGAATGAATTAAAAACAAGAGGGCCATGATGGCCCTAATTCGCTCACCTGACTCCATGAACACCAGAGGAGAATGTGACATTGAGTTCATGTGTTTTAAACAAATTGTGCTATTTTTAGATGGCGGTCATCTTGGATTAAGCGATGACTCTCATTTTCCCGAATTTGAAAATGCTTCACCCAAGGATCTTAACTTCCTATGAAGTTTGTCCAGCATCGGCCATGTGGTTCCTGAGAAAAAGACGTTCAAAATCTTGAATAAATGGACCTTTTGGTGCCCATCATGGATGACATAATCATCCGATTCCGACAAATATTGCACCAGAGCAATCGCCTCATCGATACCTTCAATTTGATATATGACATGAGCATATTCGGTCAAAAATAAAATTTGACACCATGGGCCATGCCCATTTTTGACCCCGGGGTCACCATTTTCACAATTTTGAAAGTGCATTGTAAATCGATCATTCCTACCAAGTTTAGTCGAAATCCGGCCAGCGGTTCATGAGAAGAAGATTTTTTAAGAATATATGCTATTTTTAGACGGTGGCCATCTTTGATTAGTGATGACCTCCATTTTAACAAATCTGAAAAGGCTTCACCCATGGACCATAACTTTGAAGTTTGGCTACCATGGGCCAAGCGGTTCATGTGAAGAAGAACTTTCAAATCTCTAATAAAAGAACGACCTTTTGACATTTTGACGGCCATCTTGGATGACATAACAATCCGATTTCGACAAAAAATGTACCAGAGTGATCGCCTTATTGATACCTTCGATTTGATATATAACAAGACCATATTCGGTCAAAAATAAAATTTGACCCTACGGGCCACGCCCATTTTTAACCCCGGGGTCACCATTTTAACAACTTTGAAAGAGCATTGTACATCAATCATTCCAACCAAGTTTCGTCAAAATCCGGCTAGCGGTTCATGAGAAGAAGATTTTTTAAGAATTTATGCTATTTTTAGAAGGCGGCCATCTTGGATTAGCGATGACCTCCATTTTAACAAATCTGAAAAGGCTTCACCCATGGACCATAACTTTTAAGTTTGGCAACCTTGGGCCAAGCGGTTCATGTGAAGAAGAATTTTGAAATCTCTAATAAAAGAACGACCTTTTGACATTTCGGCGACCATCTTGGACGACATAACAATCTGATTTCAACAAAAAATGTACCAGAATGGTCGCCTCATTGACACCTTCAATTTGATATATGACATGAGCATATTCGGTCAAAAATAAAATTTGACACCACGGGCCACGCCCATTTTTGACCCCAGGGTCACCATTTTCACAACTTTGAAAGTGCATTGTAAATCGATCATTCCTACCAAGTTTAGTCGAAATCCGGCCAGCGGTTCATGAGAAGAAGATTTTTTAAGAATATATGCTATTTTTAGACGGCGGCCATCTTGGATTAGCGATGACCTCCATTTTAACAAATCTGAAAAGGCTTCACTCATGGACCATAACTTTTAAGTTTGGCAACCATGGGCCAAGCGGTTCATGTGAAGAAGAATTTTGAAATCTCTAATAAAAGAACGACCTTTTGACATTTCGGCGGCCATCTTGGACGACATAACAATCCGATTTCAACAAAAAATGTACCAGAGTGGTCGCCTCATTGACACCTTCGATATGATATATAACATGACCATAATTGGACAAAAATAAAATTTGACCCCAATTTGACCCCACAGGCCACGCCCATTTTTGACCCTGGGGTCACCATTTTAACAACTTTCAAAGAGCATTGTACATCAATCATTCCTACCAAGTTTCGTCAAAATCCGGCTAGCGGTTCATGAGAAGAAGATTTTTTAAGAATTTATGCTATTTTTAGACGGCGGCCATCTTGGATTAGCGATGACCTCCATTTTAACAAATCTGAAAAGGCTTCACCCATGGACCATAACTTTTAAGTTTGGCAACCATGGGCCAAGCGGTTCATGTGAAGAAGAATTTTGAAATCTCTAATAAAAGAACGACCTTTTGACATTTCGGCGGCCATCTTGGACGATATAACAATCCGATTTCAACAAGAAATGCACCAGAGTGATCGCCTCATTGATACCTTCAATTTGGTATATGACATGACCATATTCGGTCAAAAATAAAATTTGACCCCAATTTGACCCCAAGGGCCACGCCCATTTTTGACCCCGGGGTCACCATTTTAACAACTTTGAAAGAGCAATGTACATCGATCATTCCTACCAAGTTTTGTCGAAATCCGGTTGGCGGTTCTTGAGAAGAAGATTTTTTAAGAATTTGTGCTATTTTTAGACGGCGGCCATCTTGGATTATGTAATGACGTCATTTTAACCATTTTGTAATCCCCCTACCTAAGGATCATGACCATGAAGATTGGTGACTATAGGCCCAATGGTTACTGAGGAGAAGACGTTTGAAAATGTTCACGGACGACGACGGACGACGGACGACGGACGACGACGGACACATTGCGGTAACAATAGCTTCGCTCAGGTGAGCTAAAAAAAACACTGGATTATACACAGATCTGTCGCCATATTTCGCCGATATTGATTTCGAAAATATTTTCCGTAAATGGTGTTGAAAAGTTGACACAAAATTCAGAGTTCATGCGGAATTGTCGGTGGCTTTAGATATGAAAGGAATGTTGGGTCATGGAGTAATCGGCTGATGATATGTGTGTTCTGGTTTCTTGCAGACTTCAAAAGAAAATCGGACCTTGTAGTATTGTTTGATGTTACTGTGATATTTTCTGTAAATGACGTTGGAAGATGAGGAAATGCAAGCACACTTCACTTCAAACACACGGAGATAATACATACCGCAATCAATAATATAATATAGTTAACAATATAATACCACTTTCGGCAGCAATATGATCGCAAATATAACACGATTTCTGACAATAGTCTGTTACAAATTTAACACAATTTTTATATACAAATAGGCAAAAAAATCGGGAGCCAAGGCACAACCGTGTACTAACCGAAACCGTGTTATAGTGAAGCGTGTACTACCGGGGTCACACTGTAATTACTTTAACTTCTGTTCAAATGACATGATTTTATATGGGTCCGTTGCTAATGGAATTCCCACAATAGTTGGTAACCGAAATGCGGATGATACCAGTACTCGTGCATGTCCCGAAATTTTATAACGCGATCGGATTCGATCGCGATTTGAAATCTTGGACCCCGACCATCGCGTTATAATGGAGCTGCAGTGTATTGATGAAAAATAAGATGAGACCTCATGGGGGCCGCCATTAATCCAGTGTAAACAATAGACCACATGATCCCATTCCCTGAGTAGGCCCCGCTTAGTGAGACGGTGTGCTAATCATGATGATATGTACCCCAACAATAATTGGAAACAGTTTGAATTTCTCGGTAAAAACTACGAAAATCATAAAAAAATAACGATTTATATTTAACATTGGGTATGCGTAATCGGTATTACTCTCTCATCGGATCGTCATTTGCCGTCGATAGCGATTTAACGTACTCATATGGTCTGAATTTATTGTCAACTTTCAAAGTCATTTAGAGAATATGACTGATTTTGGAAATAAATAACGGCAAAATACGATGAAGTCTGATCTGAAATATCTTTCAACTTGCAGACGTAATTTAACACTAGATGGCCGCGGCCTGCATGTCGCGCCTTGTGGCGAGGCATGGACACTAAAAAAAAGATATAGTATAACGAAAAACTTACCAAAGAACTTAACCAAAAACTTTAACCGGACACACGTACGTATGTACGTACGTACGTACGCCAAAGTGCCGACTATATCGCGCTTTCCGCAAGCGGGCGCGAAAAAAAACTTTGACCTTGACATTGGGCACAGGGGGCCGCACAGGAGGGGGGTTTAGGGATGAATATAGATGATGATAAACACCCATGGGGTGAAGTTTCAGGAAATGGCCAAAGCAGGTTGGGGGGCAGAGATTATAATATAACGAAAAACTTTAACCAAAAAAATACCCAAAAACTTTAACAAAAAACTTAACCAAAAAACTTAACCAAAAATTTAACCAAAAAACTTAAACAAATCTTCAAAGTAATTTGACAATTGGGACAGGGGCCGCACGGGAGGGAGGTAGAATGAAAATATAGAAAAATGATGATCCCAACACCCATGTGAAGTTTCAATGGTAATGGGAGCAAAGCAGTTGCAGAGATATATTATAACGAAAAACATTTTAACCAAAAAAAAAAAAAAACTTAACCAAAATACTTAACCAAAAACATTAACCAAAAAACTTAACCAAAAAACTTAACCAAAAACTTAAACCAAAAAACTTAACCAAAAACTTCAAAGTAATTTGACCTTGACATTGGGCACAGGGGCCGCACGGAAGGAGGGTAGAATGAAAATATAGATGATGATAAACACCCATGTGAAGTTTCAAGGTAATGGGCAAAGCAGTTGCAGAGATATAGTATAACGAAAAACTTTAACCAAAAAACTTAACCAAAAAACTTAACCAAAAACTTTAACCAAAAAACTTAACCAAAAACTTAACCAAAAACTTTAACCAAAAAAACTTAACCCAAAACTTCAAAGTAATTTGACCTTGACATTGGGCACAGGGGCCGCACGGAAGGGGGGTAGAATGAAAATATAGATGATGATAAACACCCATGTGAAGTTTCAAGGTAATGGGCAAAGCAGTTGCAGAGATATAGTATAACGAAAAACTTTAACCAAAAAACTTAACCAAAAAACTTAACCAAAAACTTTAACCAAAAAACTTAACCAAAAACTTCAAAGTAATTTGACCATGACATTGGGCACAGGGTCCGCACGGGAGGGGGGTAGAATGAAAATATAGATGATGATAAACACCCATGTGAAGTTTCAAGGTAATGGGCAAAGCAGTTGCAGAGATATAGTATAACAAAAAACTTTAACCAAAAAACTTTACCAAAAACTTTAACCAAAAAACTTAACCAAAAACTTCAAAGTAATTTGACCTTGACATTGGGCACAGGGGCCGCACGGAAGGGGGGTAGAATGAAAATATAGATGATGATAAACACCCATGTGAAGTTTCAAGGTAATGGGCAAAGCAGTTGCAGAGATATAGTATAACGAAAAACTTTAACCAAAAAACTTAACCAAAAAACTTAACCAAAAAACTTAACCAAAAAACTTTAACTAAAGAATTTAACCAAAAACTTCAAAGTAATTTGACCTTGACATTGGGCACAGGGGCCGCACGGGAGGGGGGTAGAATGAAAATATACATGATGATAAACACCCATATGAAGTTTCAAGGTAATGGGCAAAGCAGTTGCAGAGATATAGTATAACGAAAACTTTAACCAAAAAACTTAACCAAAAAACTTAACCAAAAAACTTAACCAAAAACTTTAATAAAAAAACTTAACCAAAAACTTCAAAGTAATTTGACCTTGACATTGGGCACAGGGGCCGCATGGGAGGGTGGTAGAATGAAAATATAGATGATGATAAACACCCATATGAAGTTTCAAGGTAATGGGCAAAGCAGTTGCAGAGATATAGTATAACGAAAAACTTTAACCAAAAAACTTAACCAAAAAACTTAACCAAAAACTTTAACCAAAAAACTTAACCAAAAACTTCAAAGTAATTTGACCTTGACATTGGGCACAGGGGCCGCATGGGAGGGGGGTAGAATGAAAATATAGATGATGATAAACACCCATGTGAAGTTTCAAGGTAATGGGCAAAGCAGTTGCAGAGATATAGTATAACGAAAAACTTTAACCAAAAATGTTAACCAAAAAACTCAACCAAAAAACTTAACCAAAAACTTTAACCAAAAAACTTAACCAAAAAACTTTAACTAAAAAACTTAACCAAACAACTTAACCAAAAACTTTAACTGGACACACGTACGTACGCCAAAGTGCCGACTATATCGCGCATTTCCGCAAGCGGGCGCGACAAAAATTGATTATATTTTAATATCGGCTACACCTGGGACTAATTAAGAATTTATGTATCGTCCCTTGGCTACACCCGACACATTACACAGATCTAATTATAAATACACGTGTCACTTTGTGTGGAAAAAAATCAATAACGCGCAGCCGTGTGACGAGTTGTTGATCTGATGACATCACACAGCTGTAAATCTTTAGGCAATGTTTTGAAATTGACACGTTGTTTTAATGTGTGCCGCACACCTCGCTGTCGGAGACAACGTGACAATTAACGATACACTCTCGATTATACGCAGATCTATTAGACGGCTGGTTATTTTTAAAAAAAATTGATTTTCGGAGGCCGTGTTCAGTACACGTTCGCCGATATTGTTTTTAGAAAATCACTATTATTTTCCGTAAATGGTGTTGAAAAGTTGACAAAAAATGATATCACCATATTTAATTTTGACGATATTGTTTTAAAAAATCAGTAATATTTTCCGTAAATGGTGTTGAAAATTGACACAAAATATATCGCTGGATTTCGCTGATATATGTTTAAAAAATCACCAATATTTTCCGTAAATGGTGTTGACACAAAATTCAGCGCTCACGCGGCATTCAAATCAGATAAAAAATACTAATTTAATAAATAGACGCCGAAGGCGACTGTGTTTGCGGCCAGTGAATTCTGGCCGTGGTAGCCACAGGCGCAGTTCGAACAGTGTTATTATCAGATGGAGGACATTCATTATTTCAAATTCATAAAAAAAATGTTTGCTGTCCGAAAATGTAGCTTTTTCTAAAACAGACAAAATTAAATGCAATATTAATTGTGACAGCCAAAAAAAAATGTTTTGGGACAGTAAAATATTATACGGTATACACAGTACCTCAAACTTATAACAAGAGCTGTAGGAGAACAACATAGCTCGACTACGAGGGTTGTCGATGTACACATAGCTTGATAAAGAATGTGGCCACGGCCCGCATAAAAACCTTAACCAAGGTTGACTAAAAACCTTAACCAAGGGAAATTAACTAAGTAATTCAAGGTTAAATGTAGGTCAATGTCAGATATAGGTCAGCGGTTATTGATGTACATCACTAGGAGATGAAGTTTCCAAGTATGGTTGCTGTAGGCCCAGGAGTATTCAATATATATTCCATATACAAGCTTGACTAAAGACCTTAACCAAGGGGAAATAACTAAGTAATCCAAGGGTAAAAGTAGGTCAAGGTCAAAGATAGGTCAGGGATTATTGATGTGCATCACCAGGAGTTGAAGTTGTCCAAGTATGGTTGTGTAGCGAAAAAGCTGTGGGCGAAATATCGTCCAGACTAAATGTGTTATCTCCCTTCGATATAATTTTCGCCATTTACCTAACTAAAAAAAACATCTTCATTCCAAGACGCCCTTATAAAACAAATCTAAGTGGTATGTATTCTTATATTAGGACATGTGTCTGTCAATTCGTCATTTATTCACCACCGTGCACCCTGTGTGTTCATCATTCTTGACCCATGTAACATTTTACACACAGTTACAGAACGTAATGCCAGAATGGCACATGCAAGGGAGATAATTTAGATAAACCAATCAGTAATTTAGTAAACGATTTACAAAATATATGCTTTACGATAAAACAACATCACAACAACAGCCCTCAATGATTTAATTGTGTGAATACTTGTTCGTGTATGTATCAGCAGTGGTAAATTATTAATTTGAGAATAGTTATGAATAATATTTGCCTACATGATTTGATCACCACTGAGGTGAATTATTTGAGTGTGAATATATACCAAAACCAGCCTTCTTATAAGGGGAGAAAGGACGAACTCTGCATTTGTCATATGGGTGAACGGAAGCCTCGCTACCCAGAACCCGACAGGAGCTAATAATCCTGATAACTCTTTCGGAAGCCTCGCTACCTTAAGAAGGGGTTATCGTCCGTTTGTTACTCGGCAATATCCGTCATTGTCGGAGACCACGGAAGCCATCAGGGGGCACTGTGAAACAACAGAGGGCCCACTGAGACTGGGTATAAATTTGCCAGGTAGAGATAAATGGGGAATCTGCATATGATAGCCAAGACAAATGGATCGCTAGAATACGAAGTATAGGTACTGCTCCTTAATAGGATAAACAACTGAGACTTTGGACCAAGTGCACTACGGACTGTTCTCCCGGGTTCTTTCATAAGCCTCGCTTTAGAAAGAGGGTTGAACAGTAAAGCCTAGTGACAGCGCACGGGTCGCAGCTATACATCTTTGGTGATAGGAGCTGGAGCTCATAGTGTTGTGACTTTGTTAAGCCGAGTGGGACATCGGCTGGAACTCATACAGTTGTGACTTGTTGAGCCGAGTTGCATAGCGTCTAGGACTCTGGTTGAGCTGAAACACTTCTGGCAACAAAGAGT
Organism: Conchocele bisecta; assembly: GCA_029237695.1. Lineage (NCBI taxonomy): Eukaryota > Metazoa > Mollusca > Bivalvia > Lucinida > Thyasiridae > Conchocele > Conchocele bisecta. Next base: position 11,649,215 of record CM055273.1, read on the forward strand.
GGTTGCACCTATATGTGTTGTGTGATTGTGACTGGCAGACTCGAGTTGTAGATAAGACAGGCTGAGTTAGCTGGAAAGCCAAACATAGGTTTTCAACTGTATGCTTGTGCACATGTAACAAATAAGTTGTAATCAACGTATATAAATTCGGTCGGACGTGCGTTGTGTTATTGTTTGGGCCTAGGTAAACCGATCGGCATAGGGCCCGCGCACCCGCACGCAGGTGGGTATACACGTGACAGTTGCTGTAGGCCCAGGAGTATTCCATATACAAGCTTGACTAAAACCTTAACCAAGGTTGACTAAAAACCTTAACCAAGGGGAATTAAGTAAGTAATTTGAGGTTAAACGTAGGTCAAGGTCAAATATAGGTCAGGGGTTGTTGATGTACATCACTAGGAGATTAAGTTGTCCAAGTATCGTGGGTGTAGGGCCAGGAGTATTCCATATACAAGCTTGACTAAAAACCTTAACGCCAACGACGACGCCGGGGTGACTACATAAGCTCTAACTATTCTTCGATTAGTCAAGCTAAAAAGCAGTAACAAACTGTCGGTGTATATATTATTTAAAGATGGACACTTTCTTCGTTGGTAACTTTCTATCAGTTTATAGCTATTTTTATTAAAATTATAAAATTGTGAAAATATTAAAATCACAAAAATAATGGGAAAAAAAATATATACCAAGTCGAGGTTTGAACCCCCGACCCTTTCAGGAATCGTTAATTCAATCATAAAAGTCGGCAACCTTAACCTCACGACTATTGTACCATTTACAATGGTTACATTTGTACAGAAGTACTATCAGTATTACGCAAACATTTGAACGTAGTAATTATTAAATTAGTTGCAACTCCATACGCTATTGAAACAACCTGTATTAGTACCCATAAAAGTAATGTATCATTATATATCACAGGAGATAGATTAACACTATATAAACTAATAAACAGAACAATCCGCTTGGCTCGTATGAAAATAGTTCCCGTGGTAGTGGTGTATATTGATTATCTCCCTTGCCGAAAGTAGTTCACTGATTTATTAATTCCGGATAAGACGTGTTTGCGTAATGAGGATATATTCACCATTAACCCATTTCATGCAGAGGATACGCCATTATGTTTGCGGAAAATTCTAAATATTTTTACTTCTATGCGCTCAGATGTATATGTCGCGACCACCATTTGAACGGTCTCGTTGAGATAGTTCAAATGAGTGGTCACAACATATACCTTCATTGAGAAATAACAAAAACTAGAAATGTGCCTGTCGGCACACGAATGCCCCCGCTGGCAGCCAAAGAAAACGAGGCATATTTGATTATAAGCCATTTACCCGAGCATTAAGGTTTTGAATGCACCAAGTCTGTGACCTTGACCCTGGGCTTAGTGGGGGCGGGACGAATGTGGATTTGTCACAGGGCGGTAGAGGACCATTGTAGCAATGCGTGTGTGAAATGTGAAGCAGATCCGAGCAAGGAAACACAAATTATAAGCCATTTAACTGAATGTTAAGGTTTCAAACGCACCAAGTCTGTGACCTTGACCCTGTGCTTAGCGGGGGCAGGACGAATGTGGATTTGTCACAGGGCGGTAGAGGACCATTGGAGCAATGCATGTGTGAAATGTGAAGCAGATCCGAGCAAAGACACAGAAATTATAAGCCATTTACCCAGCGTTAAGGTTTCGAACGCACCAAGTCTGTGACATTGACCCTGGGCTTAACGGGGGCGGGACGAATGTGGATTTGTCACAGGGCGGTAGAGGACCATTGGAGCAATGCATGTGTGAAATGTGAAGCAGATCCGAGCAAGGAAACAGAAATAGTATCAGCGGGGGTTGGATGGTCGTGGATTTGGCACAGCATGGTAGTAGAGCCTTACAGGAATGCATGTGTGAAATATTAAGCATTTTAGATGAAGGAAATAGAAGTTATAACAATATTTCTCTGATGTTAAGTTTTGTGAAGAGACTAAGTATTTGACCTTGACCTTGGGATCTGCGGGGGTTGGCCGGTCGTGGATTTGGCACAGCATAGTAGTAGAGCCTTACAGGAATGCATGTGTGAGATATTTAGCATTTTAGATGAAGGAAATAGAAGCTATAACAATATTTCTCTGATGTTAAGTTTACGGACTAAGTATTTGACCTTGACCTTGGGATCTGCGGGGGTTGGACGGTCGTGGATTTGGCACAGCATGGTAGTAGAGCCCTACAGGAATGCATGTGTGAAATATCAAGCATTTTAGATGAAGGAAATAGAAGTTATAACAATATTTCTCTGATGTTAAGTTTACGGACGGACAGACGGACGGACGGACGGACAACCTGACTCCAGTATACCCTCCCACAACTCGTTGTGGGGGGTATAATAAACAAATTTGTACAAAGATTCTGGTGAATTCACTTCTCCCATTAAGAACCCGTTCTATACCTGTAATTGCTTCATAAATGTGATAGAATATATGTATAACATATAATTTTTATGTGAATATTGCCTCGTTACTGTATCCTATATGGCACATGGAGTGGCCAAGTCGGCCATCTTTGTTTGTTCCAGCCATCAGCCAGTTTCACCTGTTCTGCCATTTGACAAAGGACTCAAAATGTGAAGTAGAACATATGATATAATGTAGCTAATCACATGAAGAAAAGCCAGGAGAACGGACTCGTATCAATTATATTACACAAAATAGTAAAATATGTCAGTTTTCTGGACAGGTTTGGGCCTGTGTTTTTAACAACATGAACCACCATTATAAATAGCCTCATACACAGAAAATCGCACAGTGTGTCACCTTTACCTGGCTAACCACACAACACATACCATATATACCCACTACTGTACTCTGTTATTAGCGATCAAATCCAGTGACATGTAAGCAGTTACCTGCGTGTATTGTCCCTGTCGTTTACTCACCTACTATGCGAGTAAATATGGCTTTACCTATGGGTAACGTGTACACTAACATAGGCTGTCAAAATTTATTTTGAGATTAATGGGAGAAATGCTCAGATATCTCGTCTTTTGTATACCAGTAGTTTGCTGGCATAATATTTATAGCTTGCCGTTGTCATATCTGTCTATTATGTATTGCACCAGATTTTATTTGGTTTACTGCCATATTATTTGCTGTATGCACGAAGTGGTGAAACTGAAACATACAAAGATGGTGGGGGTGGCAACTCAATGCTCCATATAGTATACAGTAACAAGACAATATTCACAAATGTTATATTCATATATCACATCACTCTTATGAATCAATTATCATTGAAGTCAAGTGTATCTATCTATGTCCTAATACCTTAACATGATTCTTAATGCTACCATTTTCCACCTACACATTGGTACATTGTATATGTGAACATGTCCATGAAACATTGGCTGTCAGTGTGAATGTTAGGTAATATAGTTCATATATTGAATTTTTAATAAATACATTTCAAGCCAGAGCTAGCGAGTACATCAGACGTATGAACTGACGGACAGAAAAGCCTAATACCACGTCGGCAACCACATGAATGTTAAAATGGTGAAGGTCATGTTAATGGCGCATGAATGTGTTCCAAATGCTCAATGTGTCCAAATATAGAAAAATCTGTCTGTTATATCGTGATGAAGAAACATTTTAGCATTTGTTGACGTGGATGACAACGACGGAAATATCGCTAAAGAAGTTTTTTTACCCGCATATAGTCTACTAGCCAAATAATGAACCTAGGAATGTCGAGTACCGCAATGTTTTACAATGGAAATGTAATATATAGGTCCAAAGGACCCAGAAACTGTCGGATGCCCATTTGCATATGTGTAGTATTTTTCTTAATTGACCTAATTAGCATATTAGTTAGGTCAAATCACAAAATCAGGAATAGCTCCCTTAATAAGTCACAAATAGACTTTGTTTTGGTGTCTATACCCATGTTTTCGATACCAAGGAATCCATCAAACATAATTTCAGTGGCGTAATCCCATTCAATGCCGGCAAATCCAATATAGTCGCCATTTGTGAGGAAATGCGTCTTAAAAACATCAAAATTTGGTGATCGTCTGCTTTTTTATATCTGCATATGATATCAGAAGCATGTAAAGCATATCTTACAATTTCAGTGATATAGAGCCATTCCAACTGCATAAAATCAAATATGGTAAAGACCAGTCTATATGCGAGCATATTAATTAGGTCAAATTTAACAAGAAACGAGGTAAAGCCACGAAGGCCAGGTTTCTTCCAAGCATAGACACTTGGATAACATAATTATACCCACTTTTTGTAGACTAGATGGCCGTGGGCTGCATGTCGCGCCTTGGGGACACTAAAAAAATAGATATAGTAGATGGAAAAACTTTAACGAAAAAACTTTAACCGGACACACGGATGTACGGACGGACGTATGCCAAAATGCCGATGATATCGCGCTTTCTGCAAGCGGGTGCGACAATGATGATAAATACCCATGTGAAGTATCAAGGTAATGGGTGAAGCAGTTGCAGAGATATAGTACACAAAAAAACTTTAACAAAAAAATCAAAGTAATTTGACCTTGACTTGGGCACAGGGGCCGCACGGTTGGGGGGTAGAATGAAAGTATGGATGATGATAAACACCCATGTGAAGTTTCAAGGTAATGGGCGAAGCAGTTGCAGAGATATAGTATAAAGAAAAACTTTTAACCAAAAAACTTTAACCAGACGTACGTTAAAAAGTTAACGTTGAAAATGGCTAAGTCAATTACGTAGAAATAATAGGTGAAGGTAAAAAAAATGGTCACATGTTGGATAGTTTTATGTGGTAGACACCCCTTGGTTATGAAGCTGTGAAAGTTTATTGGTGGGTCCTCAGGTGGTTACAGTACCTAAAGAAATGGACTTAAACACGAAAACTTAACATTGTAAACGCGAAAACTTAACATTCAAAATGGCTAAGTCGACTGCGCGGAAAAAATGGGTCAAGTTAAAAAAAAAACTAAAACATGTTGGATAGTAATATGTGGTGGGGCACCCTTGATTATGAAGCTGTGAAAGTTTGGTGGTCTAGGTGGTACAGTCACAAAGAAAATGGACTCAAACACGAAAACTTAACATTGTAAACGCGAAAACTTAACATTGAAAATGGCTAAGTCGACTGCGCGGAAAAAATGGGTCAATTTAAAAAAAAAGGTAACATGTTGGATAGTAATATGTGGTGGGCACCCCTTGATTATGAAGCTGTGAAAGTTTGGTGGTCCTAGGTGGTACAGTAACAAAGAAATGGACTCAAACTTAACATTGATTGTGGACGGCGCCCGCCACCCGCCCGCCCGCCCGCCCGGCTTTCGCCAATCCAATAGCCTGGATTTTTTTTTAAAAAACCTGGCTAAAAATAGGAATAGCTGACTTAATAAGTCACATAGATACTTCTTTTTGCTGTCTAAACCCATATTTTCGAGATCTGGGAATCTATCTAGCAGATTTTCAGTGGTGTAATCCTATTCATTGACAGAAAATCCAATATGGCCGCCATGAAAACTAGATGGTCGGCAAATCCGACAAATGCTCCCCGATGACGCCTGTATTGAAATTCAAAGTCCATGACCCTGGTGTAGTAAGCTTAGTAATCACAATAAATGGTGATCAATGTGTATATGAAGTTTCACATCATAATCTCAATTGGTAACAGACATAAATGTTTTGTTTATTAGTCACAATAAATATTTGGATGATAATTTGATTGAATGGAATTTGAAAAACTTTAATGTAAAACATTAACACAAAGTTTAAAGTCATTTGACCTTGACCTTGGGCTCCTGGGCAGCATGGGTAGGGTATACAATGAAAATATGGATGGTGATCGATGAGTATATGAAGTTTCAAGTTGATATCCGAAGCAGTCACAGAGATATAGCAATTTGAAAAACTTTAACATAAACCTCGGACGCCGGACAAAGCGGTAAGTATATGCTCCCCCATTAATGCTCGGGGATCATAATTTGATTTAAAAGCCAGTGTATAGGCTAGCACATTAATTAGGTCAAGTCACAAAACAGTACTGGGTCCATTAAAAAGTCACCTCTACATCCTATATGTTTGATGGTTGGCCATAATGTCATTCAATGGCGGTGAATCCAATATGGCCGCATTACTATAAAATATGGTACATGGGAAAACAGTTTTAAAATAGCCACAAGTTTGCAACGATCTTCTTTTGGGTGTCTGAAAACAAAGAAAGGCAACTATCACTAATTGAGAGCAATATTGATACATTCCTACTACATTAAGTCATTCTGGTCGCCCTAAAATTACTATGACATATATAGTTGAGGCAAAATACCGATCAAAGCAGGGCAATTTGACATGTTTTTTCGTTCAACAATGTAAATTAATGTATACAAACGATCGTCGATGTCTGCTCGAATCAATGATGTGAAAAACACCACACACTATATATGGCCGCTGTCAATTACTTTATCGCCAAATCACATGTGTGCGATTAACATTTCATTATGTAACTTTTAGTATTAACAGTACATATAAGAACATATCTATTGAATCCAAAACCCACAAGTTGCAATGTGAGCCAAATTTGTGTTGCTGATTTTTAATAAAACATCTTTATATGGCTATTAATATTTACTCATATATTATCCATGAAGCACACTTATGTTGCCTCATGGAAAACATTCCTCATCCAGCAGCATCGCCACACACCACTATGTATCTTTCGGAAACATATATACACGCATTGCAAAACCAAACATTCACAATATTTGTCTAAAAGTGAGTAGTATATAGGGAGTCAAAATGATACCACCTACGTTGGTATCGTTTCCACCCCTCTACACTACCCCCACCACCCCCGAAAAATCCAAAATTGGTTAACGAGGAAATTGTCCCCCACCACCCCCGAAAAATCCAAAGATTGGTGTCATAAATACATCATGTTTTCACAGCAAATTTATGAATTTTTGAGAAAATAATTAATGCAATACCAATTCACGATTGGATGTGCCCACGAGTGATAGTTTATATTCCAACACCCCATTTGTCTCCTCCAATTATATTGGTGTCATAAATACATCATGTTTTTTTTCACGTCCAATTGAACATATAAATTTAATAGGTTATAATAAAATATTATAACAAAATGGATAATAAAATACGCAACGAATTGGAATTTTGTAATGACTTTGATGAAGAATTTTTACGCCACTGTTTCTACAGTATTAAAACACGGTAAAAAATGACAATACTATGTGGTATCGAATACTTAAGAAAATATCAGCGTAATTTATTACGCTGCGATAAAAACGTTGCATTTTACAATATTAAACCGGCAATTATGTCGCCGGTATAAGTATCAAATTTATGTAATGAAGCGACTAAATAGGGTCGGAGAAACACAATACGAAACATTATCAAACTAATTTTATAAAACAGTTTAAAATCAAAGATTCGTTTACGGATATGCGTTTCTACAATATCGCTTTTAACGAAGAAATTGGAAAATTATTATTAGAAATTGGAAATTGAACAGAAAAAAAACAACTATTAGAGAAAATGGATAATACAATACAATTGGAATTGAAAGTTTTTAATGCCTGTGTTGAAGAACTTTACGAAGAATACGGGGGTTATAGTCCTATATATAAATTCTATAAAATGAGAACTCTAGGCAATATCGAATACATGAAATATCAGCGTAATTTATTACGCTCCGATAAAAACGTTGCATTTACAATATTATACCGACAATTATGTGAACTATACAAGAGGCAAATACAAACATTAAAACGGATAGTGTGTATCGGATATGAAACTAAGGTGTATTATTTAAAATTGTTAAAACCCAACGATTCGTTTACGAATGTACATTTCTACGATATCGCTTATAAAGAAATCGAAAAAATTATTATTGAAAAAAACAAAACAATACTAATTAATTTATAGCCGAGTGTATTTTTCCTTATCGAAGGTATGTAAACTGGCAATCTGAATTTATTAATTTTATCAACCTCGAGCGGTCGGATAGGAACGCCGTTGTCATGCAGTTGTTTACCATAGCGACCACATTTGTAGGGATAGAAATAAAAAATGTTTAGCTCCAACCGCGGCGCGAACCCACGACCCTCGTCTCTATAGAGTATCGCCTTAACCCACACGACCATGTAGGCTGTTATGATAAACATTACCTAGTGTTGTACAATTATCAATGACACGGGTAATTGATAGCCGAGTGTATCAATTTACACAGACAGTGTGTAACACAGGTGAATACAGTGTAATCTTCGAACGACTGAATTTTACAGTGTAATCCTCGACTGAATTTGTTATGCGATTACGGCGTAATTATCAGTGAAAAACACATGTTGTATAGGTATGTAAATTTGCTTACTGCACCAATATAAGAAAATTAATTTTTTTTTAAAAATTATTTTATAATGGTGCTGTAACATTTCCTCCGACTTTATTTCCAAGTTTTACCCTAAATTTATCCCAATCAGTACACTAAATTTTGGGCATGGTGGCGCGCGCCTTGATTCTTATATCATTTTTTAATTCTTCATATCTCCCCATTTCTTCCACCACGGATTCAAACTCTAAATTTATTTGATATTTTCTTATCGGCCAACGCTTTGGACACCATAACGTCGATGCTATTTTTCTTAGACCTAGCGAGAACGGATATTCTATCATGATTTTCTACTCTGAGTTTTCCCCACCCGCCGCCCTAATTACCATACACAGCAACCCAGAAACGGCCGACACCGCACATAAAATCCCCGCTACAGGAACGTTATAATGGTGGATATAGTTGCAGCTGTCCCTGCCCCACACAACACAGAAACACTTGCCAGAAACCGTACTAGATGCTTCAGCTATGTTCACCGCGCGCTTTATATTTGTTAGCGTGTCTTTTTCTATTTGCACATTCTCTAACTATATCCTGCATAGCGACGATATTATTCAACCTAAAATCTGAACTTCTTTCGTTAATTGTACACAGTGTTGGTGGAGTGGTATTGAGAGTTGGATACAGTG